>PDGT01000005.1:5185948-5234840 GCA_003671415.1 Megathymus violae | reverse complement strand
GTGCGTGCGTGCGTGCGTGCGTGCTTGCGTGCGTGCGTGCTTGCGTGCGTGCATGCGTGCGTGCGTGCGTACTTATGTGTAATGTTTTAAAACATTATTGAATTTTCGGTGACCTTATCGTCACGACTCGTAATCACAATCGTCACCTAGATCCTCACCCTACATAAAAAAGACTATCTCCATTAGTTATTCTGTATACTTCAAAAAATATACATATATACCTACATACTGATATGCAAATCAAGTGTTCAAGTTTTATGCAGCAGCGGTCATTATAACATATAATATTGTAGAATCAAAGACGATGAAAGGTAAGGCTAAATTAAGTTCAAATATTAAGATACAGAGTGCCATAATGTTACAGCGTTAATGGAGATGGACTTTTTGGATGAAGGAAAGAATTTTTTTTTGTATTTGTAAAAAAGGAATAATCAAAATCAGTTCATAAACAACAGAATTATGGTTCTACATACATATAAAAACATATACAAACAGAGAATCTCCTACTTTTTTGAAGTCAGTTAAAAATACAGTAGTTTGTGAGGGTGAAAATAATAATTTTTGTAGGGTTTTAAATAATAAGGCTCATAAAATAAAAAATCTGAATCAATATAAATTTAAAAATAAATATAAGTCATTTAATGAAAATGTTTTGTGGAAAACCTAATTTAGCTTTGTTATCAATGTAATGGTGAAAACATATACATATATGGTTTTGCAGTTTTTGTCCGTCCGTCTGCCCATATATACCATCATAACCACTGAACAGGTTTGGATGACACTCAACACTGGAAATAGATCCATTCTTGCACGATAGGAAATAAAAATTAATATGGTATAATTAAATGATCAACATTTCATAACAGAAGGAATTGGTTGTATAGCAAAGTAGTTAATAACATTAACTCATGCAACTTTTCATTATATAATGACCCCAGACAAGGTTAACCTCATGCATTGGTATAGAACAATGACCAAGGAGAGCTTGCACACTGACTATATATCAACTATGCACCATGATGAAAGAAGTCTGAGTAGCCAATGAAAACAAAGAATGCTCATGTACAACTGATAACAAAACAATTCTGCTGTTTGTAAAAATCACACATGTGTTAAAGGATTTCTCTGAATACATATAGCTAACTGAATTATAATTATGCCATTAAACAAAAAGAAATAAAAGTTGTTAAAAAGAGCAAAATCATGTATGTATGTATGGGACTGAATTCTGGTAGTAAATGCTGCACTGCTGTTTCTACTGAATTAGGTTTGTAAATGCATGTTATGCTATGTAAATAATGTAGTTTTAAATCAATTAAATAATTTAATGAATTATCATAAGTTTCACAAAGCTACTGTATTCAATGAAGAATGTTAATCACACATACCTAATAATTTGGACACAAATTGTCAACTGTGATAAAATAACAAACTTTAAAGTAAGTAAGAAGTAGCACTTTTACAGCCTTACTTATCAGATTAAGTTAAACATCTCTTTAATAACTGTATATTTGAACAGCATATAAAGCAGAATATGAATATTCATAACACACTTTTACTGATAATGGCTACACAAAAACAAATGGCAACATTCATAAGGAGCATTCAATGTTTACTTTTGACATTATGTTATTTAAAGACTGGTAAATACTTATAATGTGATAGACTTTCAAATGTAAATCTCAGCTTAGAATAAAGATGAATGTTCATTTTTAAGATTAATTTCACTATAATTGTACATGCAACGAAAATTGTAACAACACCTTTTAGGAACAATAGCCGAAACAGCATTCATAAAAGTGATAAAATGAATAAACTAAGGAGAAAAATTTAGAAATATTTTATTTTAGAAAGATTAATGGCATGATAACTTTGTATATTCATTAAACAAGGATCCGTGGTGGAATGACTTACTTCTTGATTAGGCTAAGTAATTCTATGCATAATTTTAATAATCAAAAAATAAAATTTACATTTGTATTAGTGAAGTAAAAATATAGAACTTATACTACTTAAAAAGGCAAGGCATTTCAGCTGCAATAGTGTAATTTTTCCAGTCAGTATAATAATAAAATTTAAAATTAATAAAAACAATTATAGCCTAATACGATTTTTTATGATTTATGACAAATATATGAGAGATCAAATACTAGCCTAACATAGCAAATCGATCAATTTAACCTTGAATGTAACACATTCAATAACTTGTTACATCAATAAATTAACAAGTTTAGACAATATAGTGAAAATACATGTGTACTAAACCTATAATAACCTGTATTTACGAGAGAATTACAATCAAGTAATAAGTTGATTTATATACAGAAATATATTATTGTAAATAAAAAATTATTGCCGGTAGGCAGGTATACCGAAAAAAAATTAACTACTACAAGCAATAAACTAACTTACGGTTTATCGACTTGCAATTTCCTTGCCCTTTTTTCTTTTTCTGTAATTTCTTCAGCCCTTGTTACACTTTGAGCTCTTCTGTAACGTAAAGCTTTCTCTTCAGCTTCTGTAGTCATTATTTTTAAATATGAATCCTTAAATCCAAGTATATCATCCAAGAATGATTAATGGCCAAATACTGCTCAAGCTCAAACATGTGTTCAAGTGCTCATTTATTTCAGTTATCAACACAGAGCACCTTTATTACACGAAATATTAATATACCTATTTAACGTATACCATAAAATTAATGACGATAAATTACGAAACTGACTATTTGATTAATAATAATAATATTAAAATGAAAAACACTTTATAAGTTATAAATAAAACTAAGATATATATATTTATCTCTATCTCTCAAAGAGAACTGTCGTACGAAGGAAAGAACTAAAACATCATTTAAAATCTGAAATTGTAGACGGATTAACTAACCGTACAAGTGTGTGTCAAAACTGTCAACTCTATAGTCTATTCTATAGAAAACACAGATATTATATAAGCCAAACAGATTATGGAACATACATTTCGATTATGCAGATATCACAAGACATCTCGATTAAAACCATTAGTAATTCTAATCCGTCGAAAGAAGGGAGATATGAAATATGGATATGAAATTTCGGATCTGAATATGGATACCGATATATGAATAATACCTTACCGGTTTCGGTTACGGTTTCGCATATGAAATTATTTTGGATTATTTGATTGTTTCAGATAATTTCGGATCCGTAGATAAGATGATAATGGACTTGTAAAAAAATATAATGTATTTAAAAGGTAACCGTTTGTTTTTCTTTCTAGGTATTATTTGATATCATTTGATATATGATTATGGAATAAAAACCTTAAAAATTCAATAATAATTAATTAAATAATAAAAACGTCTAAATATGTAAGCGACGCGGCAAGTGTATCGGCTTAGACAGTGAAAACCTGCCATAACGTGTTTAATTCAGACTATGCGAAATTATTCGAAACTTTTTTATCGGATTCGGTTACGATTTTGGATATATTTTTATGTCGGATATCCGATATTTTTTGGTTACGGTTACGGAGCTCCATACATCCCTGATATGAAACACGGTGGCTAGCACAAATGATGGTTGGATAAGTTTAGAACACGAGCGCGTAGCGGTCTTTCTCTGCACGCTTCCGTCGCAGCTACAACCTACAAATCATTACATACACAGTATTAGTAGGTAGTTCAGGGCGACCTTGAATGATTAACATAATCAAAACTATATATTATATTCATAATGTAAAAACGGTACTCATACTAATCATTAAATTATATAATAAATAATAAAATATATAATATTGAATAATCCGAACGGGATGATATTTGACCATTAAGCCAGCATCGCTCTCCATCCGACTATGAAATTATTATAGACTCCAAAAGTAATCAATACTACACAGTTACCAAGAATATCTTTATTATTCACTAACAAACTGCCCTCGCTTCGCTTCGGGAAAAGTACGCCTTACGCTAAGAAATAGTACCCGCATTATTTTAAATTAATTTATAACTTTTTATTTATGAACAGATTGCAATGAGACAAACTTTAAGTATTAAGTGATGCTTACTGCAATATATTAGTAAAAAACAGAACGAAATCGGTAAGGCCGTTTCTGACATTAGCATGTACAAACGCACAAACAAACAGTCAAGAATTCTAAGAACTATTGCTTTGTATTCTATTGCGTTAATAAATGTCCGTAGTAATGTTTAATCTCATATATCGTTCATGCACAGAAAGCAATCAGTTAGAATTTTATTATGTGTATAGGTAAAAATGAAAATGTCACTAAATTTATGGTTATTACTAAAATTATATATATTCTTAGTAAATCTTACACGAATTTCATTATTCTTGTTGGGTTTAAACCATAAAGTTTAGGTTAGTATATTAAGTTTATGGTTTAAACCTGTGTGCAATATCACGTGAACTGAAAGCAAAAAGATTTCTGTTACATTATATTGTGAAGTTATATTTTTCTTAAATCAACAGGAAAAATGAAATCAGGCAGCACTACTATTTTATACAGTGTATTAAGGATCGAATTTCCGATATTTTACCCACTTATTTTACTTCAAATTTTATCGACAAACAACCATATAAAGGGGGGTCGCATCCTTCATCTCTCAAAATGGGAGCCATTTTTAAATTTCATATCTCATATTTTTACGAGTTTATTGAAACTCTTTTTTTATAATCTTACGCTATCGACATATTTGAAAGTCACCTTATTTTTTAAGATAATGAAATCAACTATCATTTTAAACCAAATTTGATAATAATTTACCAAAAATAATAATTTAAAACCTTTAGATAAAAAACCTGGTAATTTTTTTTTGCTTTTTTAATTATTATGATCTACCTAAAAAACCGGGCCCTTAACCTATCGTTTTTTTTCTTCTATTTGTTTGCAGTAAGCTGTGCTAACAAATAAACCTCAAATTATTACTGTTATTCACGCTAATAATTTAAAAAGGGGTCTAACAAACAAGAGTCCAAATTGACATATAATTACTCATTCATACAGCAGGTAGCATTCCATTGTGTGTGAGCGAGAAATATATTTTTACGATAAGGTGAGTGTGAGACAAAAACTATACATTATGTGAAATAAAAACAACAACATTTAAATAAAAAAGTAAGTTTTATTTACCAAAAAAAAACAAGTTTTACAAAATTGTTCAAAGTGGCCTCCATTATTTCTAAGGTATGCAATTTCGTTCGATCCAACCTGTTGAGTTGCTCTCATTAACATTTCTTGTTCGTTTTTTATGTTATTAGCTATTTCACGACTATAACACTATCATTGTCATCTATTATTACCTATAAACTTAAGGTGCTTTGGCTAAGCATATTGCATAACCAAATAGCATAAGCATTGGCTATGAAAAAAAACGTATATTCCTTATGTATCCATTTAAGTTACCTACTTTTAACCATAAACATAATAAACTAACGTGTAGAGTAGGTTTAAGCTTTCAACATACAAATTATGTAGACTACGTAATAGATAACAGTAATTGTAATTGACTTCTGCTAGGAAACTACTTAGTCTGTGGCTGTTAAATGTCAATGTCATCGATAACCACCACTAAAGTTCTTTTTCCTTGACGAGGTAATGAGAGTTATTAAGATGTATTTCACGGTCTTAATGTAATTATAAAATTGAAATTTAAGATTCTCATTCGAATGAGATTAATGCGTTTATAATTTCAACGATAATCTAAATTGGAGAAATATGAAGATTTGGACCTCGGAACACACATTCAAGTGAGTTGTGACGCAACGTTCACGCAAGGAAATTTACTGGATATAATGGATTTTTGTTAATTATGTGCTTTTAATAATAAAAAAATTTCAGCCACCCTTGGGAAACAGTAGCTCAAGCAGCATGGCGAAAATATCCTAATCCCATGAATCCAGCTGTTATAGGAACAGATGTGGTTGAAAGGAAGGTGGTGGATGGAGTATTACACACCCACAGGCTCGTCAGTTCTAAGTGGTTTTTTCCAAGATGGGCTCAAGCGGTAAAATTTAATTTGTAGTCTGTATCCGTCTGAATTTGAACATTACTTATTTACAAACTAAAAAAAAATTATTTATATTTTTGCATTTTCTAAATAAGCGTTTATATTTGTCAATACTAGATATGGTGCAAATTCATCTGTATTAAACTTTTAATACCTAATTATTTTACATTTAAGCTCATTGGTACAGCTAAAATTTGCTATGCAAGTGAAAAATCGGAGGTAAACCCAAGTGAACGACTTATGACTTTAAAAACGACTAATTTAACTTTTTGTCATTACATTGCTGTTGATGAAACTGTGAAATATACACCTCATCCATCAGATACCTCTAAAACTCTCCTTACACAGGAAGCGGTTGTAACAGTGCAAGTAAGTTGACATTTTAACAATTTTTTACTTTTTCATTAATATTCTTTACATCCAATACAATTGTCTATAGTATAGTTTTATTGTTCTTGTCTAATCAATATACTAATCACAAAGAATATCCAGTTAAAGATTGATATGATATGAATGTTTATCTCAACTTATCAATTTTGTATGTATATACTTATCTACTTTAAAGGGAATTTTGCAATATCTTAATACCAACCTATTGTTATATAGAACAGTGTAAAAATTTTTCATCTAAATTATAATATTACAGTTGTTATGCATAAAGCCATGTTTATTTATTTATTTACTATTAATAAATATTTCTGTGTGTGCAGAAATAATTTATAGGAAAATTAAACAAAAGGTGACAACGTGCAAGGGAACTACTTAATTCATATAGAAATTTCTTCCAGTAGACCTGCAAGAGGAAATGAAAAGATAAATTAGCAAATTAGTGCATACACTTACATATACCCAATAAGCAAATATATATATAGAGAGAGAGAGAGAGAAAGATAGTATTTGTTGACTGTTTTCTTAAACACATAAATAGATTTTAGTGCATGGATGTTTGGTGGCAGTGAGTTCCAAAGTCTGACTGCTTGCACAGAGAAAGAGTTGAATAGGCACAGGTTTTTGGGTCTGGTAGTTAAGAAGAGTCTTGATGTGGGACCTACAAAGGGCAGATGAAGGACAGGCGTAGGAAAAACAATCACATAGATATTGGGGAAATACAGGATTATGAAGGATTTTATAAAGGAGACATAATATTCTAGTGTTCCTACGGAATCAAATAGGGATTTTGTGATGGTATCCACTTTAAATTACATTTTTAAATATGTATATTCCATTAAAATGTAAAAGTATATTTGACTCATAATGAATTTATTAATAAGTGAAATACCTACATATTGTTGTCATTTTTGTGATAAACTTTTTATACTTACTGTTGTTTTTAATAACTGCAAAGATATAATTTACTGGCATTATATACTTATATATTTTAAAATATCTTTACATGATCTCATAAAAAAAATATAGTTTTCATGTTTAACAAGTGTAATTTGTTTTGTTAAAAAGTAACAGAACTGTTTTAGCAAAAATAATAAAATGTGTTTCTATACACCTCATTTTTGCTTGAAAACCTATGTAAATTTTTGGTTTTGTTGTATAATTTAAATATTTAATATTATATAAAAATTTATGTACCAAATAAATTCTGTAGAGTTTAATTGGTTGATTCATGCTGAAATTAGTTTTGTTATGTAGACCTTGATGTGTTATTAAGGACTGGACTTTGAACTTACTTATTTAGTGAAGATAAAAATACCTAATTTTGAAATGTGGAATTACATTGTTGTCAATAATTTATTTATGTCTTTAATAAAGCATGCCAATTTAGCAGTTCCACTGGTATGTTTAAGCATGTTGGCATGCAAACCAAATTACATAATTGTTTTCTGACAATTCTGATGTGTTGCTTGATTCATGTTTTCATATATATTTGTATTTCTAAATACCTATTTTTATAGTTATATGACCTGTAAGTATTAAAAAGTAGTTATTAATGGAAAAGAATCCCCAAGGGTAAAACATTACCATGGGAGTTCCCCAAGGATCAATATTAGGACCATTACTATTTTTTATATATATCTATGATCTTCCTTATTTCACTAGCGACTTGTGTAAAACTGTATTGTTTGCTGATAACACCTCCTTTCTTTTTGATGTAGATAGAAGAAAACAATGTTTTGACGATGTAAACAATAATGTTTCGAAAGTGTTGCACTGGTATACATGTAATAAGTGTTAAACGCTAAAAAAAAACAAAATGTATTAAAATCCCTTTACCAAATGTTACACAAGTGTCATCTCATATTGTTTTAAATAAGGAAGTGCTCGAACTAGTAAATTCTACCACATTTCTTGGAATTACTACACGAATTCACGACTACAATGGAGTTCTCATATTGAAATCTTGTCAGGGAAACTTAGCTCTGCTGCCTACGCTGCTAAGAAAGTGAGGCTCTTAACGGACAGAGAAACAGCAAGATTAGTTTATTTTAGCTACTTTCACAGCGTGATGTCTTATGGTCTGTTGTTGTGGGGCTCAGCTGCAGATATTAAGTAGATTTTTATATTACAGAAAATAACAGTACGCGCCATTTGCAACAAGGCCTAGGCCTCCCTTAGAGATCTCTTTAAAGAAATTGATATATTAACAGTAGCATCACAATATATTTTAGATAATATTATGTACGTTAAAAATATTCTGATAGTTTTCTTAGGAATGTAATGTTCACAATATTAATACTAGGAATAAGGCTAAACTGATTGTTCCAAATTTCAGACTAAGCAAAACTGGTGGCTCTTTCATGGGTAGATGTGTAAATATTTATAATAAAATTTCATTACAATTGACAGAAATGCCATATTGTAAATTTAAAACTCACGTCAAAGGCGTTCTTATGCGGAAAGGTTATTACGAACTTGATGATTACTTTCAGGATAAGACTGCTTGGACATGAGTTTAAGTGCGTTCTGTAACTGTGAGTAGGAAATAAAACTCCTCGGGAGCTTCTTGCCGCTTCTTCTTCCAAGACAGTAGGGATTTGTTGAAGCGATGGCGTAGTTTGACATTCGAAAACTGTTTGTAAAAACCAACTTCGACCAAAACATTATTTAATTTCATAACATCACAAAAAACTATGTGGTTTAATTTTTTGTTATATAATATTAATTTTGTCAATCTTAGCTCTTTAACATTTATGTGGATAAGAGAATACAATCATGATGTTAACATTTTTTTTTCATTTCAGGGTGTACCGCTTAGTAGTTACATGGAAGATCTTTTAACGAACAAAATATCTCTGAATGCCGGTAAAGGAAGACAAGCCATTGAATGGGTTATAACGAAACTGGATTCTGAGATAAAAGAACTTGCAAACTCTGCTTGTAAAAGTACTGATGAACTCTTATCGCAAACGAAAAAATCTTTGGACGATATAACTTCTACAGCAAGGAGATCTATGGATGATATTTCAACTAAAGCGAAAAGATCCTTAGATGATATTGAGAAGTTCACAAAAGCTAATGCTAATCAACGAAGCTGAAAAGAGGAGTGACTTAAGTGTCAATTGTGTTAAACTCAAAGCAGACGTATATGAATTCATTTGCACAAGACACTTAATAATTATGTACATTTTACTATCTTGTACAAATTGAAAGAAACATTTAAGTCTTGTTTACTGAGAATGTGCATCTGAAAACATTAATAACCAATGTACAGAACTACTGCATTATGTTCATGAACTTTTGCAAATAATTCATCAAATATTTGTGGGATAGCTCAGTGTTCCTTGTGACACTTTTCACATTTTTTTTACATTTTTCATTAACTTTATATTATAGAAGGCTATTAATTGTTATTTAATGGTGTGTATATGGTTCTGTAAATTATTATTAGCTGTGGCAACAAATAAGGTATTAATTGATATTGATATCCATAAATATGATAAACAGAATATTTAACGTAATTAAGCTTTGCCTTGTTATTTTGATTTAATATTTAAGTTTTAGTCATTTTTTTAATTGTAATTATCAGTATCAAAGGCAATAATGCAACACTTATTCGTACACCTAGCGGTGTTGAATTCCAAATGTAAGTAGATCTCATCTCTGTAAAAGAACCAATGTAACATAGCTAATGAACAATTCAGTAAACAATCAATTTATTTATTCCATTATATTTGCAATAAATTTTTGTTACATCTTTTAGTTTATTCATTGAATGTTCCTTAATGGCTTCAACCGATTAGCAATCCACTGCAATGCGCGAGTCTCCTCGATCTTGATTGTTAATTATCAATGGCGACCATTTAGACCGGCGCAACACATTTGCACTACCAATTAAATGCATACAGCTCCATTTAGGGTACCACTTGGTGTCCGCTTAGCTCCACAATCAATTTAATGGCGCAATCTATATATATCAATACTAATGTGTATCACGCTGTGTGCCTCTTTGGTCTTACTTTGCACCAGTTATGTTGCCATGTTACATGTCGCCATCTTTCGCCCATTCCTTTTTTATGTAACTCTTCGACATCGATTTGAAACACGGGATGATGTCGTTGTCTACTTAGGCATCTCTTTTGCTTGTTCAATGACGCCACAAGTACACTACAGGTGGCGCGACGTGATGTTTTCCCAGAGATATAGAGCCCTAAGTGTCAAACTATGAACGCTTGGCTTAGAATGTCTACAAAGTACAACATACTCTAGTCGTAATATTTCAGTTAAAACCAATTTAAGTATTCAATCTAAGGCATCCATACTAATAAATAAAATTGGAGTGTTTGTTTGTACTATTAAAATAACCGTTTTTTCCTACACGCATATGAATGTATATACGGTACATATACCAAAATAACATTTTTACAATTTTTGTCTGTTTGGACCGATTTTGACGGGACTTTCACTGGCAGGTAGCTAGTGTAATAAGAAGTAACTTAAGCTACTTTTATTTCTAATAAAGAACTTTTTTGTTAAATTCCACGCGGACGAAGTCGCGGGCATAGCTAGTATTAAATAAAATATATTGCCAATCCCTTAAGTACCACAAATAAACTAACGTATCAAAGCAGTTGCATGTTACCAGCAATTAACAGTAGGCATATATAGCACACTGCAGATCAAAATATTGCAAGCCTAGTGTTAAACGCCTTCAGGATGCCCGAAGATTTTTGGCAATATAGATCTTATATCCCACAGCTAAACATAATAATAACTGTTTCATAATAATATTTACTTAAATTAATGTACTACCTACTATTAAACTGAATAAACATGGTGGAAGTGGCCTGCAGTCTTTATAAAATCGAATCAATGAAGGCAGTAGTAATCAACCTTTTTTTTTTCATAAGGGCCACAAACAGGTATTAGTCGTAGTTTCACGGGTCGCAAAAAAATGATTGAGAAGTATGAAAGTCAAGAAAAGGGGATTCCTGCGGTCTCGTTCGCTCGATAAGGAATTAAAAATGTTAGGTCGTTACTCAGCGCGCACTCAATTTTTCTTATAGGCGTGAAATTCAAAATGGTTTAAAATAATATAATGGACCACAGGTTGAGTAGCAAAATGGTTTAAAATAATATAATGGACCACAGGTTGAGTAGGTATAGCTGGATTAAGACGACCTAATCGTTATCCGTGTTACATAAATAAGTTGAATGGAACGTTTTTAGATTCCGTTTCTGTAGATACCACCTATATCAAAGCAAATCTTTTTAGAACCACGTGCGTGTACCTATGTATGTCTTTCATTTACAACAACTTATTTTAACGAATTTTTATGATTCTATTTCATCGGTACCAATTCAAGTAAGTCGATGTCAAGCCGCAGAAGTAGCTTAGGCAAATATTTATCGATAGAGCAATCACGTGCTTTCACTACATACCAATTATCATTACGATTGGTCAAGTCGTTTTTGAGTTATCTGGAGACATATATGAAAACCTCAACAGACTTATATAGTAGTATAGATTATGAGTCCAACCCGAACGAAGTAGGACGCAGCCCCTTGTAATTTATAAGTTTATTTTATTTTACAAATATTACTTAATAAGAACGTTATGTATGTGCAACATTACAATACAAATTAAAAACCTGGTATACTATAAAAAATAAACAACTAAAAGTTTTTATTGTTCCCGGAACAACTTAAATACTGAACCGTGGCCACCTGGACCTAGTAAATAAAACATAAATTATATTAGTTTTATACAACATACCTATATGCCACACAATAAGGCTTTAAAAACCTACTAGATGTACGTACGTGCGGATGTAATCTGTTTGTAAAACAAATATTTCCTATAATTACTAAAATAAGCTTTCCTTTTCGAGCTATTAACTCAGTAAGTAACCATCTATCTCCATAATTTTTTTTAATCATAGAGAGATAAAAAACTCTTATAGGTACACCTGGTACATCTTACTATTGTAATCAAATCTTTCATTATATGATTTAAGTACTTATCCTTTAATAATGATCCAAAAATTATATAGAAACATGCACTCCTAGCCGTTAAAAGAATCCAACCAGATTTCAGTTTTAGAAATTCAAATAAAAAGCGATTGTAAATACTTATGAGCCAAAAAGTAAAATTTATTTATAAGTCAATAAAATTATTGAGAAACCTAGGAAAATATTTACTAAAGGAAGAAAGTAATCAAACTGTTTATTTGTAATATAAGCTGCTAGTGTTTATGCAGCAAAAAAAAATTGGTAACATTAATGTGGAAAATTACTTTTTGCTAAGTACTAACAAATTGTTTTATAGAATTATATATGTGAAGTATATAATTCGTATTAGTTCACCTTAAACAGTACTTAGTTTACATAATAACTAAATAACAATTCATAGTTAGGAACTTAAATAACATCTAAAACTGAGCCTACATAATGTGTCACCATTATTACAATATAATAATGAAGATCACACATTTACAACTCCTCACTAGGATTCCCTGTGTTGTAGGTGGTGATGAAAAATGATTGCCATAGACACCTCACAATGCAATTACAAACTTCATACTATGAACAGAATAGTGTGTGGTGCAATATAATATTTAGATGTTGAGACTGAGATTATATTTTTTTATTTCTTATAAGTTAACGCTTGACCACAATCCCACCTGATGTCTCTTTGCGACATTGATACTATGCAAAATTGCTTTACAAAAAATAAATAAAAAATGTTTACAGACTCACACCCTTGTTCTAGGATTCACTGTGTTGTGGGTGGCATGGACATAAACCAATATACCATAAAACAAACATTTATCTGTCACATAAATGTCTGCCCCAACCGGGAATAGAACCTGAGATCCCACACTTGGCAGGCAGTGTCACTACCAACTGGGCTATGGGCTATATACAATGTCTACAACACTCAACATAGTTATATTTGTTTTAAACATTATGACACTCAATACATATATGTACTTCATAGTAGTATAACTAATTGGTTGTACTGTAGCATAGACATGAACACAAGTAATTTGGGGTCATATTAATTGACCCATAATGTTATTCCAATACACTCAGATACATACAGTCAAATATTACATTAGATAGATACATTAGAATTACTTAAGAATGTTATGTACATCTATTAATGTATGAGCAGTGATAATATTTTATTTTTCATATTCTAATATACACTAATACATTCATAAGACATCTACAAGTCACACAATATGCATCAGATAACCACTAAGGAGTTTTAATTGGGTAGCAGTCTCATATAATCCTTAATCTCTAAACATTTGAAGATATTTTTTGGCTGGTATGTAGCATAAGCAGTTTATATTAATAAATAATTGATAATTGTTTTGAAAATTATCACATAATTTTTTAGTTCAAAGCTAAATATGACAAGTGATACAATTAAAAATTCCATAAACAGCACATTTCCGATTTACTAATAAAGAAATAGTTTACATACAATATAAAATGTATCTAAATAATTAACAATTGTGGTTATTCATATAATTATATTACTAATACACTCTATTTTAAAATGAATTTTATACATATCACTACCACTTAAACTGTAAATTAGCACACCTTCATAGTTCACTGTAAACACTGGGTTAGTTCAAGCGAAGGTGTGGTAAGGTGAAATACTAGGTACTAGTCCCAGAAGATGTCATATTACCATTGGGAACACTGCCTGGGCCAGATCGAGTTGAAGTTGCCAGGTGAGATGTCTTTAGTCTATCCAGCTCATTCACCCACGAGCGAACATGCTCTAATCTGTGCCAGGCCATTTGTAACACTTTCTGTGATGCATAACCGGAGCCCTCATGAGGTTGGCCGGTGGAGAACTGCGTTAAGTAGTTTATTTGATCACTCAATTTCGACTCTACTTGGCTAAGGGTTCTCAAAAATTGGGTAGTGTTGCTCTCAGCCTGTTTTTGACTAGATTTTTCTTTTCCCAATTCTAAAAGGGCTTGAGCTAAAACAAATCAAAATAACTCAGAATACACATGTTTTAATTATCTTACTATTACATATTCGTTTATTTACTGTTTCATTTACCAGCGCACTGAAGACATGTAATTATATCCTTTTCTATATCATCCAATACTTGTATCCTTTCCATTGGACCCGCCATTTTACTAGTAGTTAGTAGTTACTAAAAAAATAATATTAATTCTTGTTGTTGGGATCCTAGGGCTTTGGCCGAAACAGCTACCACTGCCAGGTATTAAGTAATCAATCAACGCTCAAACAAAATCCGTATAATTATTTCAATCCTATTTAGCAAAAGATAAGTGTCAGAAATAATTTTATAATGTAATCACTGTCAGCACTTTGTCGCTCACGTCGCTCATCAGCACAGAAATGCACAGAACAACTATCGTATTCTCTACCGCGGGAGGAACTGACACTCCATACAAAAAAATGCCAACAAGCATACTCTACACCACAAAACAACTATACTCTCTACTCTATTTCATCAGTGATGTTATGACAAAGTTAATACGTTAGTATCATAAAGTTAATATACTAACGTAATAGAGGAACATTGTCTGCGAGTGAGATTTTGAGCTTTACGGAAAAACCTACTCGTGAGAAAGACACGCAAGAGAATTGGCCGTAGGACTATTATCAAACTATTTACTCTCCATTTGTATTCTGTCAAAAAATAGCTCTTTATTATTTTATTAATTTCTTTTCAATCTTACTGTATTTTATCAGACAAACAAAAGTAAACACAAGATTGTCTTGTTCTCTGTGAGACTGCATAGTTACTTATTACAATTAGCACAACAAACAAAGAGACATTCCATAGGTAAGTACCGATAGTTCAATACTACTTTCACGATGCTTATTTTCATAGCAGTTGATCTTAAAATTATATAAATTAAGTTAATAACATGCAGTAAATGTTCCATTTTATGAATAATAACCTATTTTCCATAATTATGTGTAAGATAAAAAGATATTGTATACGTGAAAATAATACAGTTTCCTATAGGGCTTGCACAAAATCTTACGATAAGTGGATAATTTTTAAATAGGTATAAATACATATTTTTTGTTTTACCTAGATTTGTCCATATTTTGCCGATTTAGTTTTCGTTACAGCTTGTAAACACATTGGACAGAAAATAGATTAGACTGTTATAAATATGCATCTTTGGCTTTTGAATTATTATTATTTATTATTATTAGTATTATAATTATTAGTATTAGCTTATTATTATTAGTATTAGCTCCTTAGATTGATAAAATTTGGCGAATTTTATATTTGTTATTATTATGATATGACAATATCCGGCGAATGTGATATCATATTTATTGACTAATTTTACTCCTTCAAGGTTTCCTGTAAGTGTAGTTCAAAAAGAAAAATGGATTCGAATGTTGAACCTGATAGGTAGGGTTCCTCACAAAATTTACTGTAGACATTTTAAGGGCAATTATTTCGTTTTACGAAATCACTGACATCTTATTAAGGACGAGTCTATACCTACAAAATTTGTTGGTTAGTTTATTTCCGAGGACAATAAGTTATATCGATTTACATCAAATAATTAATTAAAATCAAATAGTATTATTATTATTGTTTTCTTTAGTACCTTTTAATCACGTTTAGTTTTATTTCAGTTTACAAATAAAAAAGATATGTTAATATAAAGATTCCAGTCCAATAAGGTTAAGTTTAGAGTAGACGAAGCGAAGTAAAGAGAAGTTACTAGAATTAGCATGGTACTATATAATTTAACATGTAATAAATAATCAAGAGAACGAATTAAATAATCGAATATCTAAAATATAGCAAAAATCTTGTGATGGAATAGTCGACAGTGCACGGTTGTGAATTTGACATCACTAAAAAGTCACTTACCCAGTTGTAATTTTCACTCACATGCTCATTTTGGTTTTGGTGACGCGTGATGAGATGAATGTTCGTTTATAAAGTGTCGTATCGGGATGCGTGTAAGTGTTGCCGTTTGAGAAATTGTGTACTTAAAGCAGTGATTCTCAACCTTTTTTTTGTTGCGGCACATATTTAACGATATCAAAATTGGCGGCACACAAAGAACACACTGCATAAATAGTTTATGACAAAAATTTTAAATATACGAAATAAACTAATATATACTACAATAGTAACTAAACGTTTATTAAGGGATTAATTACAAGCTAATAATAAAAATATTTTTAATGCAAAATTTGAGCTTGATGTTTTTTGATAATTTCATTTATATTTGGTGGTAAAAATGACAATGCTATCACTAAAACAACACATTTTGTACGCAGAAGTGGCAAGTGTGCGCCGCCTTGAGACATATTCCTAATGCTATGCACGCCGCTTCATCATAATTTGGCACTAAGAAAAAACGCGTTGCAAAGCAAATAATAAAATAATTTATTTTTTTGTGGATTTAAATATATATTCATGTTAAAAATATTTTTATTTTTAAATGATATAATTTAATAATATTAACATTTTTATATATTTGCAAAATTTGGCGGCACACTTTTGAAATTTGGCGGCCCACAAAAGTGCCGCGGCACAGTGGTTGAGAATCATTGACTTAAAGTAACCACTATAATTTTTGTAAAATATTAATTTCACTAGGGGCTTAATGTTTCTGGTCAATTATTATTTTCATTTTTTTTATAGAAATTAATATTTTACAAATATTTTCTAAAATATATTATGAAACTCTTTGTCATAATAATAATTACAATTAATAAAAAAAAATAACTCTAAAATTTTTAATTTATAAGCGACAGCAATCAGAAACACACTTGTTATAATACGGTGCTGTCACATTATATCATACCTTGATACCTCAGTATATTCGCATCACTATATATTTGCATTTAGTGTAAATTAATGCTACCGTATCGAGTACGTAAACATAGTATGGTATCGTAAATATTGCAAGTACTATAGACAAAAGGTAACATAGCTTTCATATTCTTCTATAGGTAGTATTTTGGAGAGTGTGCACAGGAATTGTTCGAAATAATATAACCGTTTTACACAACAATAAAACGATTATGAGCCGAGAGAAAACACAGCGTCGCTTATGAAGAAGCAGTGTGTACTTAACTTATATTCAGCTCTGTACTTATAGTTTAAACGTTCCTATATCCAACCGGACATCTATCTAACGGACAGAGACATCTATCTAATTGCTATCATCAGAAGCAATTATTGCTATTGCCAGGTTGCCATTGAGGTCTTCACCAGAAAGTACTTTCTAGCGACGCTGTGTTTACACTCGGTTCATAATAATCGTTTTATTATTGTGTAAAACGATTATATTATTGGCCTGTCAAAAACACAGCGTCGCTTATGAAGACGTGTTTGTTATCTGCTGATAACTAAAGAACACACGCAATGTTGAGAGTTCAAATGTATATTAATCTAATTCCTATAACAATTGATAACTAATTTGAGGCTCTAACAACAACTACGAAATTCTATAGATGTGTGACCATAAAAATTCGGTGCTGTCATTATGCCCCAGCACTATACTACATACTTTATACTCTGTACTGTCACACTCCTGTCTATTCTGTTATAGTAGTTTCCATTCTTTGTCTCTGCCATTTTTGTCGCGACTATCGATCGATATGGTTAGTAACGTGGTTTCTTTAATTATTAATCTATAAAAATTCTTAACATCCTGTAAGTGGTTTCGAAAAATTATTGCTTATAAAAGAGTCGAAGATGCGTAGTGAACTATATAGTATTTATTTATTTTCCAACCTTTAAAATGATGATAAAACTAGAAATTTTAAAATACGGTTAGAACCTGATCTTATGTGAAGATTGTTCTAGGGCGGACTGATTATTATCTTGTAAAGTTGTAAGTCTACCTTAAATTCTTTCGATAATAACGTTAACTTGTATTTTCAGTCGCATAGAAAGTTTTCTGCGCCCCGTCATGGGTCTATGGGATTCTATCCTAAGAAGAGGTCTCGCCGTCATCGTGGTAAGGTGAAGGCTTTCCCCAAGGATGACCCCAGCAAGCCTGTTCATCTCACGGCTTTCATCGGTTATAAGGCTGGAATGACCCACGTCGTTCGTGAGCCTGACCGTCCTGGTTCAAGTAAGTATTGCAGGCTTTAATCGTATTATGTATCAGTGAAACTAATGCATCCAATTATGTACTTTTTTCATATTTCAGAGATTAACAAAAAGGAGATTGTGGAGGCTGTGACCATCATCGAGACACCGCCAATGGTTTGCGTGGGTGTTGTTGGTTACATTGACACTCCCCACGGACTCCGCGCTCTCCTTACAGTATGGGCTGAGCACATGTCTGAAGACTGCAGACGTCGCTTTTATAAGAATTGGTAAGATTACTATTAATTCAATTTATTTTTTATTTTTGGTACAATTTTGCTTTAACTACTTAAATTATTTTATTAATTCTTTGGGAATAGCTCTCCTCTCAGAAGACGAGGGTTTGTTGGTTTTATGCCATGTGCATATTCTTGCCATGTGGTCTCCGCTCATTGAAGAGACCATGTGGTATTTTCTTGCAGCTGTAGTTTCAAATTGTAATTGATTAGGTACAAGTGCAAGAAGAAGGCTTTCACCAAGTCAAGCAAGAAATGGCAAGATGAGCTAGGTCGCAAGTCTATTGAGAAGGACTTCAAAAAGATGATCCGCTACTGTAGTGTGGTTAGGGTAATAGCCCACACCCAAATGAAGTTGCTGAAGCAGCGTCAAAAGAAAGCTCATATTATGGAGATCCAAGTCAATGGAGGGACCATTGAAGATAAGGTTAAATGGGCAAGGGAGCATCTTGAGAAGCCCATTCCAGTAGACTCTGTGTTCACTCAGGATGAGATGATTGACTGCATTGGTGTAACTAAAGGAAAAGGATATAAAGGTATAATTGTGTTCTACATATTTTATGTGGTGAAATATAAATTTCATGATTCACTTTATTGTAATTTATTTAGAATTTTAATGGATGATATTAATTGTTTTCTTTGTCTTTTAGGTGTAACATCACGTTGGCATACTAAGAAGCTGCCTCGCAAAACACACAAGGGTCTGAGAAAGGTTGCTTGTATTGGAGCATGGCATCCTTCAAGAGTATCATTCACTGTAGCTCGTGCTGGTCAAAAGGGCTATCACCATCGTACTGAAATGAACAAAAAGATTTACAGAATTGGCCAAGGTAATTTACATAATTAATAGTTGATTAAACTAGTGAGCTTTTGCATTATCATGGTTTCAAACTTGTTTCTCTTTAATTTTAGTTATATACAAGGTTGTTTTCATAAATTTTTATTTCAATAATGTAGTCATTATTGTCTTATAGGAATCCATACTAAGGATGGCAAGGTTATTAAGAATAATGCATCTACTGAATATGACTTATCCGAGAAGTCTATAACACCAATGGGTGGTTTCCCTCATTATGGTGAAGTAAACAATGATTTTGTGATGATTAAGGGTTGCTGCATGGGACCTAAAAAGCGTGTTATTACTCTCAGAAAAGTAAGTATGTGTTAATAATTTGATGTAAATTTAGAAGTTGATCTCTGTCCATTTTTATTAAGATTACATAACACAAATCAAGTATGTACCTCATTTGCCTGTATGAATATTTAGTTCTGCTCAGACTAGGAAAAATATTATTGTAGTACCTTAAATTGTGACACCCATATTAACTGAACATTAATTTTAATATAAAACTTACTCATTGACAGGGATTATTTCTATAATTTATGGAGGGGAATAAAAATATTATACATCATGATATGAATAAGCAGAATAAGAGTGCCATAGGATGTAAGTTCAGTGCATTAATAAATTGTTATTTTAATATTACCTACCTATCTTATTCCAGTCACTGCGTGTTCACACCAAGCGGGCAGCACTGGAGAAGATCAATTTGAAATTCATTGACACTTCATCCAAGTTTGGTCATGGTCGCTTCCAAACACCGGCTGACAAGGCTGCATTCATGGGAACCCTCAAAAAGGACCGTATTCGGGAAGAAGCTGCAGCCACAACAGCCACACCAGCTGCTGCCACTGCAGCTCCTGCACAGTCTTAGATTCAGTCTTGACATGAATAAATAATAAATGATATGTATCCTTGTATTTGCCATTTGTGATATCCTACAATTCAAAATGCGTCTTACTGTGTACACATATTTGACTAAAAACAACATAAAATGAAAAAAAAAAAATTGGTTCATTGAGTTCATATATGTGTTGTTATGGAGCTCTGTAACGGAATCTTGATAATTACGCGTAATTTTGGATAAGGATTAAAAAACCCGGTGACATGTTTTTGCTGATGAACACTACTGCAACGCACTAATCTTATAATCGCCTTGCCACAGGACAACTCGCCAACCGCGTTGTAGTTTGAATTTATGCAGCGACGATCCCTTTCCGAGATGATGTGTGCTATGATCCTAAGCATCAGAAAATCTGTTTCTTTTTTATGACCATTTGGTTATACATTTAGATATTTATTTTTTATTGAACATCCAAATTCCTCCTTCATAATATGTTCCTAAATAGTCAAAAGTTATTATACAGATTATTTTAGAAACGTCATTATTTTAACCGTTTATTCATTAATGTACCGATACAGTAGTTTCGGATTGTTATCCCAATAGATACGGTTGCTACTTAACATCGTGCGTAGTTTTTTTTACATCGTTTATGAACTATCGAAGTGATTTTTTTAATGTTAATAGCCGACAAACAAGCAGACGAGCCACCTGATGGTAAGTGGTCACCGTCGCCCGTGGACATTAGCAAGACCAAAGTTATTACCGATGCGTTGTCGGCCAGGAAATGAGAAGGTAAGAAAGAAAGCATTGGCTCTCAAGCCCCCAGCCGGAACACGACAAGTTGTTTGGCGACTGATTCAAGTAGGAGGGTGGTAGATAGCCAGACAGGCTTCGCGGAAAGATAATAATACCAGTAATAATATTAATGATTTAATAATAATACTGATAATAAAATCTTTATACGAAGCCCTATCGAGACCGGCTTCTATCTCTTACGATACCCTGTTCTGCCAGCATGGGATTGGGGGGAGTATTCTAGACTCCCCAATACGGCACTAACTTGTTTGATCAACTCTACTGTTTTTAGTCAATATGCTTTATGTTAATAAAATAATCAGCTATGTATATATTAAAATAGTTCATCTATAGAACTAGATACAGTAGTAGCGGTACGTTTAATATGAGATATATTTTTGAGATGTACAATGGTAACATAAACGTCACGCTAGTTTTTATGTGAACACTTAGTAAAACAGATTTAATAAAACTTATTAAATTATGTAATAAGCTTGAGCGTGAAAGGATATCTCTTACTATAAATCTTTTTTTGTAAATTTAATGTACATAGACTTTGTTATCGATATATAGGCCTAAACATATTTTATTGCCTGTTCACGTATAAAACTAAAACCACTACAGATTTACATGATTTTTAGTATAATTTGAAGTTATATTATGGAATAATAATAATATTATAATGTGAAATACTTTTCATCTTGAGATATGGAACTGTTCCCGGGAAATTTTACAAAGCGAAGTTAGGGCGGGTTAATGCTAATATGCTAATTGTAAGTGATAAAGAAGTCTAAGATGTTGTGCCCATTTTATTTTAGCAATTCCCGTACATGAAAATTATAAAGGTAGATGGCCAATGCTTTCATTTATTTATAATTATAGTTAGATCTATGCATACTTCAATGTAGTATTTTAATAAAACATTTTTTTTATTGACTGTACCGCCTTGAGTTCCAGTATGGCGAATACGCAATGCAGAGAGCCCCGCTCGCAAGTTCATTAGCGGTATGTATGGCGGGATGGCTTATGATGTATACCAAAATATGGCGGACGCAAATGTGATAAAGCTTGTTTTTTCTGTGACTAATACCAAATTCCCAGAAAAAGTCAAACTGTTACATTATATATTTTTCCCAATTCCTAAAGCATATAATCTTCGTAACAGAAATTATCCAAAACAATCTGATAATTCGAATTCCATATTCGTTACCGTAACTGAAACCGCTAAAATACTCATTAGGGATGTTATGGGTATAAAATTTTGCATCTGGATCTATGAATAATATTTTATCGGTTTCGGTTATTAAATTATTTCGTAAATTACATTAAAAATATAAAATGAATGGACTTGGAAAAAAAACAATGTATTATTACAAGTTAACAGTTTCGACTTATTTTCTAGGTACTTCTGGTATAATCACAAAATTAAAATAATTTTCTTAAAATTAGAGTTATGCGGGTAGTATACTTGCTCGGCCGGCGAAAACCTGTTATAACGTGTTTCATTTGACTTTCCCCCTATCCGAAACTGTTTTATCGGATTCGGTTGTGGTTACGGAACTCCACAAGATCACTAATTCATATATCCGGATCCAGATCCAAAATTTAATATGCAAACATTCTATCAATCTGATTTTTTAATTTCGATATTCAATAAAAATATTGACAAAAAATTCACTAAATAATGTAACTCCCTTTTCAAACGTGTTCGTTTCCATTGAGAGACCTTGTTTACTAACTTTTGATTTTCTGTCACGCCTTAGTAAATGTCCTCAAACCATTGAAAATCAAACTGAAGTTTGGAAAATTAGGCATTTAAATAAAGTACTTTTAAATGATGTCGATTGATATTCGATTATCTACAAATACATAGACGCAACCAATAATATCGGTAAATAATACGATTGAAAGTGAAAAATAGAAAAAGAAACTTTGTGTCTAATGTATCACTTATAAAAAAGAATCTGAAATTCCATTTTATAACTTATAAATAACTATATATTATAATATAACCACCATTTTTCTGGCACTGGCGTTCATAAATATCTTTATTCGTAGCAACCTTAGGACACCATGGAAAACTTGAGTTTCTATGTCCAGTATTTGATCTTCCCTCACGGGCACTGGTGGCGAATTTTAGATACTAACGAGTATGTCCTTATTTTAAGTGCTACGTTAGTAGTTCCACCTCTACTGAATCACACAAAGCGAGCCATGTTTACAGCGGCAGCGCGCATGCAACGTGTGTGCATCAACTATTTCATTTTAAATAAAATTTATTGTTTTACTTCTGCCACTAAGAACTGTTGTGTCTAGTTTATAATCTCAACAAAACACTTGATCGGCGATTGGTCTGACATACATCTGCACTAGGATTTCTAATCTTGCAGGTAGCAGGGAAACAGATGAGACATTACATTTGGATTTGTTCAATAACACTATTTGAATCCAAGACCCTACCACACTTACTGGAAACCTTATTTTAAAGGTCTATCGAATAACAGAACAAATAATCTTACATCGTAGGCAAAGCGAGTCGTGTGAAATTTTAAAAAATAAATAAGATTTTCTTTTTATTATTGCTGTGATAGTCAAATTGGTCTATATCGACCCCCAGCGGTCGACGAGGAACTGCAAGGGGTTCGCTTCAGCGGAAAAAAATGGGATCCGTGAGATGTAAATGGGAGCCACGTTAATGGATAGATAGTAAACAATATTTTTCGCCGTAAATTGTAGCCTGTGTCAACTTTTACTTCCAATTTTGTCTGTGCAAAAGATCACGGAGAATTGTTGCTTAGTTTTTACGTGAAAACGTAATAAACAGACAAACTACTGCTTATTTTTTACACTACACTTCACTACCTTTACAAATTTAACCTTTCAAATCGAGTAGCACTAAACGAGCTGTCAAAAACACATTTAAAGTTGATGAAATTGTAAAAAATCAATATTAGTTCAACAAGTGGTCTACCCAAAATCTAAAAACATGCCCAGTGGTAAAAAAGTTTGGAGAGCTGTATTGGAGCTGGGAACTGTATTACTGAATCTATTGCAAAAACGAGTGAGAGATTATTATTTTTCTGTTTTATTTATAGTATTTGTGTAAGCCTACATAATTAGACCAAAATATTGAAGTGTCGTTTGAAGATATCGCTATCTTAGCGCAACATCTCCATATGATCGTAGATATCGCATTCTTATTATTTAACTGTGTATATCGATCAAAATGAGTATAAAATATGGCCTTAAAAGAATGTGTAACCGTTCTCCAAACATCCTGTATAGGTAATTACAAAGTCCATATAAAGTTGATGACATTAAAATTATTTAATACCTACAATGTTTTACATCGAATTTAATTACTTTGCAAAATAATTATTCTTTACAATATATCTGATACATTGCAAAATAATGTTCCGTTCTTGGCGTATTTCATTCTGCAAAAGTTTTTCTAGAAGAGTAGATGGCAATTTTGATTTCATTTTATTTTGACTGCTCTTATTAATTCTATTTTTGTCTTCTCTTTCTTTTCGCTCTACTTTTTTAGAAGACTCCAGTTTAAGTGCTTCCTCGTTACCATTAATTTGCACATCAGTGTTTTTTCCGGTATTGATAGTTTTAACAATTTCAGCTTCCTCTGGGCCACTATCATCATCACTCTGCTCTGAATTATTTTTTTTATATATTTTGTTACTCAGGCATTTAGAAGGTTCTACTTTGCTTGCATCTTCTTCACTAGCATTATTTTTATATTCTGAATTTTCAGAGTAATTGTGTTGCCTTTGTGTATTATTAATTGTCTCTTCATCAGAAGATTCATAGTTACATATTAGTGATGACAGAGCTCCACACACTACTGGTTCAGTTATGTTTGATTTATTTTTGTCATCAAATTCATCCATTGTAACATATTCATCATCTTCTATATAGTCATTAATTTGTATGTCCTCATCAACATCATCATTGTTAATATCATCTAACAAATACAGAATTCCAGTAAATGGTTTCAAACTTTTTGAATCATCAACTTTAGGAATGAATTTGTTTTCTATTTGTGGTGGTATTGTAGGTTTATTATTATCATTACTCAAAGTTTTGTTAGCTTCCATAATAAACTTATTTGATTGAAATCTTCGCTTAAAGTTTTTTTTGTTAGTATCATGACTGTATTTCCTTTTTATACCTTGTTCTGAAATAAGAAACTTAGAATTTAACTTTTACTTTTCATTTGTTCATTTAGGTGCTACTAAATAATGTATTAAAGTATGTTCACATGAAAAAATATTTTGAAATATATTTATGAGTTTCATTACACCATAGGTTTGATATAAGGATTATGATACATTGTTAAATATTAAAAATTTTACTAAAAATAATTTAGTATATCTTGCATTTATTTGAAGGGTTCTTTAAAAAGATCACCAATGTGAAACAAGTCTAACCGAAACATAGAGAGGATTGGTCAGGAGAAGCCAACTTACCAAGCAATTCAAAACATGAGTAAATTACAGTAATAATATCAAAAAGCTGTAGAGGTAAGTAGTTATAGGGATGTATACATGTATGTTATATAGGCTTTGGCAATAAATAATTCAGGCATCAAATTAAATAGTGCTAAAAAATAAGGTTTATCCATTTTTAGCTTAACCTAATGTATATAACACCTGTGACAATGATTATTGGACAGTATTTTGATCCTACTTCATAATTTAACATACCTCTGCCTTTAAGCTTATTGTCCTTATGGCTTCTCATACCCATTTTTTCACCTCTATCATTTTTTTCTCTAATTTCAGCATTTCTTTTTTCTATATTTTCTTTGGTAGGATATTTTTTCTTTCTTTCTTCTCTCCATTTTTGTATCTCTTCTGGGTTGTCTAACTTTGCAATTTTCTTATACAAGCCAGTCGAATGTTGCATTTGTATATGTTTTGTTATTACTTTAGGGTGAGCGATAAACTGGCACCCATCAATGTTACATTTCTGGAATTTTATTACAACAAAGGTAAGAGATATGATAGAGGTAATACATCAATAGTTTAACTAGCATTTTTTACTAATGAACATTTATGCACTTTTGATTACAGATTAAAGTAAGTGACATTCAGAAATTAATGGTAGATATTACTGTAGTTATGTCTCCACAATTTGCCACTCAACAATAGGGTGCATGATACATGGTGAATGTCTTTAGTATTAGGTAGTTTTAGTCAAGTTTGGACTCAAAAATGTAAGCACCTCCCTTAACAGTTCACAAATAATAATAAGGATAAATCACCACTACTGACAAACTATTATAATAAGCAAAATGCATTTTTATTGAAAAAAAAAATTAAATTAACAGAATTTTGTGTTGAGAATCCAAATATGTGAATATATAACATATTTACCCATTGAAATATCTTTCAGTAACAATTGCGGAAACTGGGAAACTATACTACACTGTTTTATAGTTGCAACCTATCTTATTTTTAAACACAAGCACCTTTTCTAAATCACCATATTTCTCTGCTGTATTAAACTAAAACAAATGAGGTGATTGCCTGTGGTTGGTCCTGTTGAATTTGAAGGTAATAGGGTATTCCATTTGCCTGGCTATAAATACTACTGCCCTCCTTCCAAGTCCTTTTCTCTTCAAGTAGTAAGTTAAAAAGCAGGTTCCTCAATTACTTTTTAACCAGTAATTATTTAATAGGGGATGACTATAGTATTTCACATTAGGTACTCATTGGCTTGTTTGTCAAGTATAGATGAAACTCACATAAATATCTGTGGTTTCCAAAGTTATTAAGACATTCTAAATGAAAATTTTAGATTAAAATTTCCTTCGATAAAATTAACACAGTACCTACCTGATGTTGCTGCTTGTGGTTTAATAGTATTTCTATAGTCCGAAATCCTCTATCACATGTTTCACACCAATGATTTTCGTTGTTATTTGGAAAATTATATCTATTAAAGTTATTTTTATTCTGCACAGGCCAGACTGAACCATATCTGGGTCCATATGGTCTCCATTGATTTTGGTGTGATATACAATAAGGGGGAGTAAATCTAGGTGGATGCATGATCTATACTATAGGTCGGTACTGATGCTTATGAACGACAGTACATAATATAAGGTCTAATACAAAAGAAAGGATCGTATCAGTTGCACTCTGATTACTCGTTATGAATGTGAGTGATAAAAAATTACATTAGCAATAGAACTAGAATGCTACAGGCTTGACTTTTACACTTTATTACGTAAGTATTACGATTATAATTCACATTCACCCCATTTACATTGATTTA
Organism: Megathymus violae; assembly: GCA_003671415.1. NCBI lineage: Eukaryota > Metazoa > Arthropoda > Insecta > Lepidoptera > Hesperiidae > Megathymus > Megathymus violae. Next base: position 5,207,285 of record PDGT01000005.1, on the reverse strand, counting down.
TCAAAATTATGTACATTTCTCATTATCCCCACAAATTAGAAGTCAAAATATAATTAATGATTTTGTTCTCTCATAATCTGTGGTTGAAATGACGTACAGACTAATATGAGATTCTACACTTATCATACACAGAGTATTTTTGTCACTAAATAAATTAATATATTTTGTCTTACGGTATGTACTGAAGTATTTACTATTTAATATATTTTTTTTAAAGCAGCCAACAAAAGTAATCTCGTATAATAACTTTTAGTACTCTTTAAAAAAGTCATTTATCCAAATTATATATATTTTTTTCCTTTATAAATTATTTCATTTTTTTTTATTTATATCATATTTGATTTTTCTAATATGTAATACTGTTTTATAAAATCGATTGTAGTTAGGAAGGTGGATATGGATGTAATTTTTTTTTCTACATTGTAAAATACTTTTTGGTTTGAGAATTTCTTCAAAATGTAGTAGTCTATGGTCAAGTTTGAGGTCCGTTTGATACATCGCATTTATCGATTATTTGTATTTGAATCTGGAAATATATTATCACAAGATACAAAGATATCAAAAAGCACCAACTTTAAATAATTGTGTATTTGTTTAAATATTTTCATAAAATATGAATAATTCTGCTGCCAAGGTAGACTATTTTTTTTGAACATATATTCTTACATGCCAAACATTCGGCAAATAATTTGTTATTGTTCTTACAAGTACGATCGTGCTTGATTTGTGGCGGTGTAATTCCGGATAATAAAGCACACTAATTTTATTTGAACCTCTTGATTTTTGACACGAAGAAGACGTCTACATTATTATCAGAGGTCGTACCCCGCGGGCAATTTATGCTTGCGTTTCGCCGACTTCGCCGTCCGATTAACGATTAATGAAGCAGTCTGGTATTAAACGTAAATAATAAGTTCATTAATACAAGAAACAAAACGTAAATAGCACATTTAAAATCCTCCATAAAATTTTAGGTTGGAGAAATATTTACCGAAGCAGGTGCAGCTTTCAACAAATTAGCGGAGATGACTATGATGTTGCATCCAATGGCCGAGCAACAGTCCAGGTTGATAGTTCCAAAAAAATCCATAAATATTTTCAAATTAGGGTTTTTATGATTTAGTAGATAAGATATTAAACTATGGTTGCCAACATTACATGTTAAAACTGTCTTTACTGGGCCAAAATTAGTATCATCCTGCACAAGCATGTAGGAATGAGATAATACAATCTAATGTACAAACATACTACCTACCCAGTGAGGGTTACTTTAATCCCTGGCTGGGGCAGGCATTTATGTGATACATAAATGTGTATTTGTGATGTTATACATGTGTATATCCATTCCACTCATAACAAAAACTTAGTGATGGGATGTGTGTGTGCTATGTTTATTTAGTTTATTGTAAATGGGCTATAGCTATAGTATCATGGTTAGTGCATGCAAGTTAAGTCTTTAATTACAAACAGTTTGAATACATGTTTTAAGTTATTAGGTTCATCAATGATTAACTATTGTAAGAGTACAGCCATATCTAAATTTAGAAGTACTCTATCCCACATGTTGACCATTAATAAAGTTTGTTTTAATGTGTAGCATGGTACAGATTACTAAGCAGTCATAAGCTAAATAGTTGCATATGTCTAGTACATAGTTTTGATTATTTATAATTTTTATAATACCTACCCTCAAATCTTACAGTAAATCTAATTTTCTAATCCGATTGCAACTCTTGTTATATGGTTTAGTGTAGATTCTCACATATTTACTTAAGCATAAAATTGACCTGTATATTTGCTTATTTCAGCAGCCAAGCAAAAACACCAGTCAAGAGGAAAGCAGTAGATGATCGACCAGCTGCACCCAGTAATACAACTAACTCAGGGCAGGTAAATACTACTAATTGGTAGAAATAATCAATGTTATAATGACTAACAATTCTAACTTCCTTTATTTATGAAATCATCTGCAGTTTTACAAGTTGAGTAAATTTACAAGCAGCACTTGAAACACAGTTTACTTAGAGACCTTAGAAATTGGTGATTTTTTATTCTGTGGGACATATTTGTATGTGATCTAAATTTAATATAGTAATTTCAATATAGTAAAAAAAAGATCATAAATTATCATTTTTAAAAACAGTTTGACTATGTATATTAACCTACCTAAGTGTTTTCAACTCCTTATATTGTATTTTTTGCAGGTCACACTCAACATGCTCAATGCACCGGAATCTGAAATGGATGTTGATGGGCTTGGTAATGATGTAAAGCTAGAATTTGAGTCGAGCACTGAAGAAGTTCCGTCATAAACACAAAAAAGTTTAACACAAATTTTAGTGGATCATTTCAAAAATAAGTTATTAAATTAATCATTACATTAAATCTATAAGCATAAGGTAATTTTATCTATTAATAAATGCAAAAACCATTGAAAGGGTCTTATTTAGCTTACTTGTTTATGTATGATTTACTTGATTATTGAGCCTATCTGTACCACGAGTATTATTAAAACTAATGGGTTGAGTTTGTACATTATTCTTTTAAGTAATTTTTTTTATACATTGTTTTTTTTTATCTACATACATTCACAGTTGTAGCTAAAGACTGAGGAGGGTGGGGGAGAACATTTGTCTATCTATTGGCCTTTCATATTCCACTGCTGAACATGGGCCTCCCCTAATTAGCTTCACTCTGACCGGTCCTGAGCCTTCTGAATCCAACAGGTACCTGTTGTTTTTTTCATTGTCATTGTTTTCATTAACATTACCCATAAAGGATAAATAACTTAACAAACTACATTTTAATTGAAATGAGTAGGTTTCCAGATATTTATAAAAGAAGTAGAGTCATTTATGCGTCTTCTCATGTGTCCCAATTTGATAAATGCGATGTGTGAATATGTACGTAACATGTCATGTAGTGGATATATGAATCGCGCATATCGATATAGAATCGCGTTTAGGAATGAACATTCTTAAATCAGTGTTTGAATTAAGAATTGTTTATTATTGTATGAGTGAATTGACTGGATGTAACTTTACGTATAGAGCACGTTAGTATACTGTCATCTATGTATAGAGCTTAAACTTGTGCTATAATGTGCGTTCGTAAAAACCATTTTCTAGAAGTGGAAATTCACTAGTTGAAATGCCGCAAGATGGCATTGTTACTGTATGATACCAGAATTTTATGCATATGACTGTGATTAAATAAATAAATAATTTTGAGTCTACGATTCTTTCTGACCTATAATTTGTAACACAGCTATTAGTAAGTTCTGGTGAAATCAATTACACCTATGTTCATTATAATGAAATATTTTAAAGTATATCCAATGTAACATAAGTTCAGTTTGCCAGCAGTTAATCTTCTGTGCATTTTATTCTAAAAGTAAGTATAAATAGTGGGATAAAACAGTAGCACAATATTTTGGTATCTTTAATAAAAAAAAATACAGGAATTGTTGCTTTCATTCATTCTAAAAGTTCTGCGTTTTGGCAAAAGATGGCGATGTTATTTTATCAATAAAATTTTGTCGTTTGATTTGAACTGTAAGCCTGTCTTTAATTTTGTGAACAATGATTACACTGTCATTGTTACACTAAGGATGTATGGATAAGAGATTCCGGATACGGATATATGAATAATATTTTGCCGGTTTCGGTTACGGATATGAAATTATTTCGGATCATCCGACTGTTTGTTGTTTAGGACATTAGACGATTTAAGACCTTTAAAAAATATATAATGTATTTACAAGGTGATAGTTTGACTTTCTGTCGAGGTATTATTAAGTATGTTAATCATGGAAAAAACCTTAAAAGAATAAAATAATAAGTGTATTTCACAAACAGGGAAAACCTGTTATAACGTGTTTAATTTAGACTGGCGCTATCTGGTAGTATTCGAAAATTTTTATCGGATTCGGTTACGGTTTCGGATGTACTATTATCTTATTATTACTTTAATCACTGCTCAAAGTAATCTGATTTGTTTCAAATAAAAATCCAATAAATTTGACTTCATATTTTATTCACTTAAGTCTCAAAATGAAATTTAATATTTTATTTAATGAAGACAAATGAAATTTAATGATTTAATTTCCTTGTATGATCCTGTTTGGTAATATATGAAAGCTTTGTATCTTTCTGTCCCACGAAGATTTAGGTGATTCATAAACCTTAATGGTATTATTGCCTAGTAAAATGTTATGTTCAATAGCTTTGTCAATATCACTTCTTATTTTAAGCTCTGTATAAAGTGGGAAATTACTTCCACTTTTCTTCATTCTTCTTTGTGCCTTCCTGTAACATTTCCATGGCTGCGGTTCTATTATGATTGATTTTGTCAGAGATTTAATATATTGTAAAAAGTCCTGTAGCCCTATATCACCATTGTTTATGTGTATCCACATAGTAACAGAGAAACAAAAGATAATATCAAATTTATTTTTTCGGTTAGAGAACAGATATTGTGTAATCATGTCTTGCTCTTTTCTAGATGTTATATTCAGAGGAATGTATTTTATATTTTCATTATTGTTTATTTGTGTACCTCTTTCAATTAGCGTTGGATCAATATCTACTCCTAATAGTTTTAAATCTGAGTTTGGATAGATAAAGGAGCGCAAATATTGGTATAATTCTTGAGTGAGTTCTCCAGTATTACAACCAATATCCAAGCATAATACTGGCTCATTAGAGTCAGTCATTGGAAACATACAAGAGTGTAAACTTTCTATCCTATCTTTCGTGCTATGAAAAGAATAGTAATTTATGAAGTTTCCATACTTGACTGCTCCTGGATCATTGCCAGTAAAACGTAATTCTGTCTCTGTTGGCATTGTCTTAAATATTGTATAAAATTAGCACCGTTATTGCTAACAAGAGCTTTAGAAAAGTAAAATTTTAAGACTGCTGATGTTAGTAATTTGGTGAATAATAAAATATTTTTCCACCGACTTAAAAATTATTGAATTAGCGAAAGGAAAATGAATAAGATGAAAGGTTTTCATATTTACTACCGTACAGTACCAACAGTTGCCATTTGACATTAGACATGTGTCAGATACATAGAAATTTTGTTCTTCAAAAGATAAACTGCCTTAGAAGTCTTCTTTTTAGCCTATCCTCAAATTATTAATAACCCATAGATTAACAAGTGAAGAAATTTGGTACAGTATATTTAAAACGTTTTCTTAGTTTCATATGAATAAAATCTATGTATTATATACCCATGACACATAATGTAAATATATAGAGTGGTCACGCAATAAAATTATGTGAGCTGCAGCTTAACTTATGATTTATGTCTGTGAATCTACTAAAGTATGACCAGCTATAATCAGCTCAATTTCATTATATTATCATCTGTAAACTGCGATTCGGCGAACGAGTCAATGAGAGATCGATACTGATAGAGGAACAAATTATTTCAGAGCGTGTTTGTAACAAATAAAATATTTAAATTTGTTTGTTTTATTTTACTGAAACTTTACATCATTACATTAATTAATTAATTAAAATTGTTATTAACGTTTTTTAAATTATTTTTATAATATAAGGTTAGTTAAAATAATTGTTTTTCTCGAAAATGTTTATTGTCGGTAGCCCTAGAATGGGATAAGAGATGTGAGGGAGTAATTAACGTAAATCATAATTATGTGCTTTTAATTTATTATTGTTTCTAATTATACTTTTTAAATAGTTTTGTCTATTTATTACATAATCATTTCCTTTAATTATTTAATTATAATCCATGTTGGCCCACTGTTGGAGACTATTATCCTCTCACAAAGAAATAGGTTGGCAGACTTCACATACCTTTGAGAACATTATAGAGAACTGTTAGATATGCGGTAGATTCACACTGTTTATTTTCCATCGAAGCAGAGTTAATCATCTGTAACACGTACGTTATTTGAAAAATTATCAGATGCGTACAGGATTGGAATTCGAGTCTCCTACGCTCAAAATATGAGTTGGGTTAAAATAATTGTGCTACTTCAAATAAAATGTAATTTAAATATTTATTTAATTTTCTTTTCACCATTTGGGGTAGGCCTTTGTCTTAAAATAATTCGGATTATTTCGTACCGTACAGAAATGAATTATCTACTTGTCTTTTTTTTTTGAGTTTTTTGACAGAATGCACTAAGCCGTGAGCAGCCTGAGGTGTGTACTTTGACCATGAGCTGTAGTTTCTATAGCCCAAGTGATATGAATATTTGAACCGTTTCAGAGGTTGGTTATTACCGATAAAAAATTTCAATTTCGATATCAGACGCCGTTGCTTAAATAACATATTTGGTTCGATTTCCTCAGTCGAATTCTGAGCTCTGTCCTAATATTGTGGGGAATAGACATAATCTCTATAGTATAGTTGTTGTATATTATCCTTTCATAAATTTAATCGACAAGTGTAGTAAGGTAGGCTTTTTTATGTTAATAACCGACAAACGAGCAGATGAGCCACTTGATGGTAAGTGGTCACCGTCGCCCATGGACATCAGCAAGACCAAGGGTATCACTGATGCGTTGTCGGCCTAGAAATGAGAAGGTTAGAAAGAAAATACTGGCTCTCAAGCTCCCAGCCGAAACATGACGAGTCGTTTATTGGCTGACTCAAGCAAGAGGGTGCCAGGCTTCACGGAAAGATAATAATAACACGATATATCAGTAATAATATTAATGACTTAATAATAATACTGATAATAAAATCCTTATTAGAAACCCTACCATCACGCAGGCTGGCTTCTGTCGTCTTTTACGACCACTGTTTTGCTAGCATGGGATTGGGGGAGTATTCTAGGCCGCCCCAAAGGCCAAAAAGCCTTTCTGTTATAAAATTATTATTTTATCTACAAACTATTATAAGGATGATTTTTCTGTAAGATCAGTCAATTTAGAAAATTAGATAGATAGATAATCAGTTTAGAAGATTGTTATAGTAGTAGGCTTTGTATAGTGCTCTGTTGGGTTTTTTGAATCATTTAGTAACAATGTAAAATACATCTATGAGTGCTATAGGTAGTGTATAAGCGTGTAACACGGAATGTAGATCTTACAGCAAATTTAAAAATATACAAAATATCAAACATTTTAATAATTCTTCAATGTGTCAAACGAACTTAGCAATTTTTTTTTTTGTAAGTCTGAAAACTGTGTAATTGGTAGTCATATTTAGAATGAAGAAAAATTAATAATTGCCGTATTATTTTACTATAATTATAAAATATAAAGTAAAAAAAAATATTATAGTTAAATTGTTTTCAATATTACTTACTGTTATTTGCAGAATTTACTAAAAGTAATGTTTTTTGTCAAACTTAAATTGAATTTAAAGTGTCTCCTTTCGGCGGTGAAGTTCTGTTCAAAGTTTAATTAACACTTTAAACCTTATGACTCATGATGTTTCTTTCGACTCATAAACACAAATCTGAACAGTAAATGAAAGGAATTGTTGTATAGAACACTACAAATTTTGTAATATGATAATAAGACTGAACAATGAATAAAAATAAATAACTTATAATGATATGGTCATTATGGTCCTAAAGTATTTAATATTGCTCGAGATTACTGCATTAAGTTTTATAAAAATAGATAATTTTCTTGTATTTCTAACCTAAAAAGAAAAATTTAAAGAGACAGAAATACCCTAAAATTACTGAATACAGAGGCCTCACAGTTTAGACAATTATTTAGAGTATCCATGGGACATATTCCTGAATAGAAACTGAAATGTTTTTCTACAGTTTATCTGCTAGTCCGACTATAACTTCAATCAGTTTTTCGTTTATCTTGAACTCTATCTATGCAAGCAATGCAATCTAAATATTAATGTTCATTTCTTATATTCTAATTCAATTATTTTAACTTAAAATAACTTTAGTTAAAATACCAATTTTTTCGTGCCCATCTGAAAAGAAATCTATAGTCCATATACCTAGGTACAATATAATAAGCTTCGTTATTCAGCCTGTATCTTGTTTATTAATTCTGTAAATAAAATATTATCTAGTAAAAACATTAGTAAATTACAGCTGCATATGTTACCATCATTCATTTGTTTCATGAGAATGTACCTATGAAGCGTATATAGTTGTTCTGGCTAAGAGTAACCCATATGGGTTGAAGGACGAAATGAAATATACCTAATCACGAGTACCCTATCCTGTGAATATAACCCAGCATACCTATTTCAAACATCGTCGAAATCGTTGCGATCCATGTGTAGTGATATTAGAAGATTCTGTTTCTATGATTCTTGTCTATCACAGCACTAGTGTCGTGGAGGTTTCACAAATCTATTGTCATATCCTTTTCTGTTTTCAGGTAAGTAAATAATAAATGAACGAAATACTTTTCTAAATTACAAATCTTGCTTGATCTGATTTTTTGAGAATGTTCATTAATTGCAAAACCTTGTGTTATATTGGACGTTTTTCTGGTATTCTGGTAGATATGGAGGTTGATATAATCAGAAATAAATCAATAACTTGCAACACTTTGACCGCGGCTCAAAACTACAGATTGTGCTCGTAAATGATTTTATTAATTCTTTCGAGTGTTTTTCCACCTTTTTTATATCGATTGCTGACTAACGAGCAGACAGCCCATATAAAAGTAGTTTATCACGGCCGCTTATAGGCATTTGTAACAGCCAATGCATTACTAACACGTTGCCGACTAAGAAAGAAGGCGATCAAGCCGTTTTTTAATCGACTTTTAGAAACTGCAACCGCAATACGTGAAAAATATATCATGGTTAGTTCTAGCAGGAGGATAGTACAAATCCGTAATAATAACGAAATTAAATAATTAACTCTAATTTAAAAATTTGGAAAATAAATATTTTAAGAAAACGTTATTAGTATTTTTTAAAATTAAATTGCATTTTAATAAGCTAACAGAGGAGTAAGAAGTACTAAAAGTAATATATAGGATGATTTTGGAAACGATTGCATATAAGAATTCAATTTTACTGGAATAACTTTGAATACAAAACTTCAAAATAAATCAGATGTTGCCCGTGGTTTTATGCACGCGGAAGTACCTACTTGTAATTTATTTATCTTTTTTCCAGAAATGTCCGCGATATTGTCAAAATTCTTTATGTACTGAATGTTTGTCCGTTATTGCACCTCCTCAGGGGTTGATTTTCTAAGAACGTTGAAATAAGTGTATCACTATTAGTACCCAGATAATTTGCAGACTTTAAAACAAACTTCCGTTCTTTATTTTATCCTTTAGGATTGGAATATCAAAAAATCCTTCCTTAGTGGGTACCTACCTTATAAAAAGAACCCATTGTTAAAATTTCATATTTCTAGCTTCAATACGTTATTTAGGCTCAGCCATGATGAATCAGTCAGTCATTCAGTACATGTCTTTTTATATACGAGTATTATACAGATAATAAACAGTTCCCAATAGTCTTACTGATATGACGTACAAATCTACAAAATTAGATGCGTGTTAATTATGGAATAGTATATAAAAACAAATTTTACTGTACGGTTCAGTGCTGCTTTTACTTTCTTTTAATCATAAATATATGCTGTTCCTCATGTAGACGTATATCCTTAGCCACGCTATTCGTTGTGTCCAGGTACCGGCAGGCTGCACTTCAAATTTGCACTCTGTAGAAGCATCGCTAGAGACTGAAATAACATTTGAAATGAACAATGGAACGGCAACTAATGCACTGAAACCGGTCGTTCGTGAGTAAAAAGTTGGACCCAATGTACCTCGCCCCACACGCAAACTCATCCGTGATTACATTATACCACACACACTAAATAAGAACCATTAGGTACAAACAGTTTTTTAATTGGTAATGTATACGTCTTGCTTTTTGTCATAAATTGTATTGGAGAAATTCACTTGGAAAATGGTTCTCAATCATTTTCAAGTTCAGTTACGTAAGTACGCGTGCAGGAGAATTGGTGCGGAATAGCGGATGTTCAGTGGTGCCGTAGTGCTCAGTCAGTAGCCACCCGTTATAAGCTCGCACCACTTGCGCTGGCCGTCAGTTGCCGCTAGGTCACCTTAATATACGTCACAGTTTTCTGTAGTGGTGTGCGTAAATATTTTAACAATATGTGCTCCTCGTTTCGGATAGCCGTAATTTCTGTTGTCTGTGTGGCATTAGTTTCGGGTCATGTTCGGGGGCCCAGGAGATCCCGCAGAATGGACGTTGAAGATTATGCGCTGAATGAAATCGATAGTGGTAGAGCTGACGAAAGTTCATGGTGGCCCTCGGCAGAATTTGCAGTTTTACAGAAAGTTTACGACGATTGCAGTGCGCAAAATCATTTAACGTTGTGTTTGAAGGGCAAAGCCTTAACTGCGCTTACAAGGGCAGTAGAACAGGTGATTGAACTGACATAAGTGAAAATAAATGTGAAGTGACAACAGAACAGTGTTATCTAACCTTTTGTTGTATTATACAGGATAGCGTACAGCTCGCCGACGGACTGACGTTGGTTAAGCAGGCTGAGGCACCGGCTGCTGTAGCGGAACCTCGTTTCCTTGCTGGTATGTCAACGGAAGAAAAGCTCGACAGTATGTTACGTACTAAATTCGAGCAGTTGATGAACACGCATACTATCTCCATGGATATGGCAACAGAAGGTAGAGGTAGAGGTATGTATCACGTGTCACTGTGTTTATACATCTGAACATGAAAAAATATTGTTAATCATTATGATTTTGTTCAGGTAAAAAGGTCCTGCCTTATCTATTGCTCGGTATTTTCACAACCGTTAGCATTGTGGGAGGTATGGCTCTGAAGACCTTGGCTGCTATTGCTGGCAAAGCCCTTATCGCCAGTAAGGTAGCACTGACTATTGCCGGTATTATTGCCCTGAAAAAGTTATTCAGTCAAGACGGTGCGGCCGGTGAAACAACTTTCCAGGTTCATGCAGATGGGCACCATAGGTGAGATGTTAAATAAAACAATTCAATAATTTTATTCAATAATTCTAAATACATTAATTTTCCTTTTGGAAATCTAGAATAGTAAGATGATGAGACTGATAACAATACAGTGAATTATAAATTGAACAGTCGTTGTTGTTTAAGTTTACAGTAACATTTGTTTTGCGTCAACTATGTTAATTCTTTATGTTTTAATTTTAGTATTTAATTCGAAGGCGAAGTATATATGTGGTGAGGCCGGTCAAATCAGGAGTTATGGATCCATACCGGTACTACGAGCAGACGACGCGACGACGCGTAGACCATCCGCGAACTAGAAAACTCCTGGGTCTCCACCTCAACTACACAAATGACCTCAAACCAAAGTACCATCCACCCAGTGGACAACCTACTTAAACAACTCGTCGTTCTGAAATCTATGTCAGTAAATAATGTATTATAATTTATTTATTTATGACTACGGTTATAGGTATATTTATAATGTAAATTAATTGACGAAAGTAATGTAAGAAGAGTTAATAAAACAGGAGTACGGAAATGTTGTTTTATTTTTCAAAAAGATGTGCTACGTGTCAATAAATAATATGGTTATAAACCAAGTAATGGGGCGAGAAACAATAACTGAATCGATATCTTTCTATAATTTTTTACAGCTATGCAATGTATCAATAAGAGAGAGGAAGAGTTCTAATTCAGATTAATTAGAGACCTCTTACAATATATTATTTAATAAGATTTAATGTTATCAATTTATCAGTACATGTAACTTTACGATTACACCGCATGTCACAGGTTGGTGTAAACAGACAGGTTTTTAATTAATTACACTTATCTGCTTTCTTTATTCGCTCTAGTGGAGATGAGTGTAACAAATATTTTAAGATTTTCCGTTAACGTCGGTGCAATGCATACAGACGTAGAAAGTAGAAAGTTTTAATCGACTCACTGCACATGCATGCATAGAAACTGTTAGAACGTCAGTGGTTGTGATCTGTTCTGCTTTATTAAACATTGGGGTGTTGCGGTGATCTATTGCTTTTGCGCCATGTTGACCCATTAAATTCATAACGAGAAATTGTTTTATCTGCGTTTGCGGTTGCAGGATGTAAGCAAATTTTTTATCGTAGCTGACAATCTTGCCTGAGGATATTTGTGCGACAACGCGTGGAAATAAGCGGATGTGTACTATTTTCGATTGAGAGGTGCAGCTGAGTGTGGTGTAGCGTTTGTTCGGCTGCGGAAGGTCAGCTCGTTGATTAGTCGTGTGCCGGTAAAGGCCGACCACATTGCGCGTTTGTGCGCCCGAACGCTGTTTATAATGCAGATATGTGTTTGCCCAATCGGTGCACGCTACGTTGGCTGTATGGCATAGTTAATGCGGCCGGGGTCTCTTTGCATACGCAAATATAGGGCGGGCGGTCCAGCCCTGATTAAGCGGTGCACTGGCGGTGACGTTGGCTTCATTCCTGCTTCAGGAGCAACATTTCACGTGATTACTGTCCCGTATTTCTAATTATTTAGTCGTGATTTTTGTTACACAAATTTACCTACTATTGAAGCACCTAATTTCAAAGTTTTGTAAATGTTGATTTGATTTGATGTATATGATAATTTGTTCCCGTAATGTCTTTGTTGTATTAATAGGTAGGTTATGAATATGTAATGTCTTTAATTGATTTTGAAATTAATTTTAATGATTAATAATAATAATTATTTCAGGCCATATCGATATTATTTAGAGCGGATTGTTCCGCGAAACATGTATTCCTTAGGGGAGTCAGACTGCATTAACTAATATCGCTAGTGTCTGGATCAGACGTTCATCCAGCCTCGGTGTTCAATACTTTATCCGCCTCGAATTAGGCCAATAATGACGCTACGCTTCATGACCGTTGATTAATGGATATGCTAGTCTCAAAGGATTTCCTGTCAGAGGTTTATAAATAATAATACTAAGGTGTCTGTCTAGAGATATGGAGAATACCTGAATTTTGAAAAACATTTTAACGCATTCCATATTAAAATTATTATATGATTAAGATTTGTACAAAGTAACAGTTGACATTGACATTGACAATTATTAATGACTCAAGCAATGTCGATGATGTGTTCGACACATCAGTGTCTCATTTTAAAGATACCATCTTAATTTTGAAGAGGCAGAACATAAGATAATATAATGTTTTGTGTACCACCTATTCTTGATCTATGTTCTGGCAATAAATGACTTATTATTATTATGATGATGATGATGATGATTATTATTATTATTATTATTGGTTGATAATCTTGGATTTGCGTTGCCTATATCCATGTACAGTGTCTTGTCTTTTATTATATTCTTGGTTTTAAACCACAGTATTAGCAACCGTGGCGTTGTGATTATATGTGCTTAAATCTATACTTATTTTATACATTATTATCGAATTTTCAGTTGATAAAAATACATCATTTAATATCTCTAATTAACATAATAATTAAATCAAATAAATTTTGTCGAATCTATGTATGACAGCAGATTGGTAATTAAATTTCTAATAATTGTTAACCTATTTAGTTAGTAGTAACCTATATAGTACGATATATTATTATTTACAGCATCACAATAAGATATGAGAGAATGGCGTTACTCGCTCAGCGAAGTAACTTTACGGGCGAATGGTCAAAGTCTCCGACATAAACCTATTTTGTTCTCTTCTTATATTGGATGTACGCTCCCTTCTTTGCCCGCCGCCGTCCACTGTCCTTTGTAGCAGGGCTGTAAAAACCAAAATAATTACATTATTAATTAACTGTAAACAATAGTTGTAATTACTTATTTATTAAGTTTAAAATTGAAGTTTTACTAGTGAATGGCAAAAACGTCACAATATTATCTAGTCAGAAGTACCAATTCTACAATTTCTTTTAAATAATTTAGGGGAATAAAATGATGATTTTGAATAACTATTGTAGATGTCCAGCACATGTTTTTATTGTAATATGGTGTCTCAAACATTAGTGACTTAGACTGGTTTAACATGTACAGCCGTATTTAACTAGAGGTCGATCCAAGAGCGAGACGTAGTATTTAAGCTTTGTTGTAATTTATAGTACATCAATGGCCCCTTAACTGCCACCAACTTTGAGACAGTTGTATCGTATTTAATGAAGTTGTATTTTTTATTCTTTTTCACATTAATAGCCGACAATGAGGACCGTCTGGGGGTAATAATAATAATAAATGGTCACCTCTGCCCATGGATGTCCGTCACACCAAATGCATCAATCACCAATACATTGCTGGCCACGAAGGATACAGCAATATAACTGGCTTTTCCATATCGTGACCGGAACATGTTAAAATAATATCCCGGGGTTTCTATGGCTGGTAGCAACCCAGGTGAGTAAAGAATCTTACCAGCATGCACGAGTTTTGTAGGGATTAACTGAGTGGTACAGAGATTTGCGACCTTCAATGGAAGGGGCCGGGCGCTATAACCCTGTCCGTTTTTCAGATGAGTGCACCACGAGCAAAGAAGATTTGTTTGGAGTCAAGGTATTGTCTTTCAACACCTCCCGCCGTAATATTTATCGGTTAAGGCTGTGCATTGCTAATTTTCTTTATCTACAAAAATTATTACATTTGACAATTTGATAATTCATACACGATGATATAACCTTTAAATAGATGATTGAATGACCTATAGATTGCTAGATATAATTTTAGGATGGTAATTGGTCACACTGATTTTAAATCCACGCAGATATTGGTCATGTTCAACCCTGAGTTAGGCGGGCGGGGCGCTGTGAGGAAGTTTTGTTGGGAATTATGTTGGTACGTGCCAAAGCCATTATTGCTGCGAGAAAAGTTCATCAATTTCATTTCTATCTCCGTACACGTCCGCTCTCACCCCACTCCCTATATCTATGTACTATCCGTCCGTACGGTGCCTGAACAGTAATCATCTTATTGTTTCCTTCAGGTTTATTCTCAGAGGAATTAAGTAACTTACAGAACTGTGAAAAAGTGCTAAAATTATATATGAAAATGTATTGTACTTTATTCAGTTGTAATTATATTATATATTATTTAGTTGTAATTATATTATATAAATAATATTTTTGATCGTTAACAACATTTTGATACTTACTATTTTTTGCCATTTTTTTTGTTAAAAGCTCGATGCATTTCCTATGTTTCGTAATAGATATGATTTTGATTATTTACTCAAGCGGGTGGAGCGTAATTTATTATACTGAAGTACCTACCTGTACTTTCAAATAGTGTTTATTTAAGAGGGTAAGTTATGTAAGTGGCTTAACATGCACATCTCATAACTATTTACAATGAACTCAAGGGAAGTATAATTTTTATTTTTTTAAACAATTTTATTATAATTACATTGTATTTTGTAAGTGACATGTAGCTACAAACCGTCAAATACACGATATAGCGTACCATATTAATAGTTCGTTAACTAAAATGAAAAAAATTAACAAAGTTTTTTCTGTCAAGAAAATACGTAGTGAAAGTGAACATGCGCTTGTTTTTAATGGAATTATTGCAGTATTGCATTTCCAATGGCATAGCAAGTGGCGTATCACTTTCTAATTTTCACTCATGTTCAATTAGAAGCGTTGAAAAACCTACCGTCTCACGTACTAGTACAATGTCTTAATTTGTGTGCAAATTGATATAGGATTTCAATAACATTAATTACACGATTGAAATTTCATTTCTGATTGGTGAAATTTAATTAACAATTTCAGATCATCTTACAATATTGGATTACTTTATTTTTTGATTTAATACGAGTTGCTGGATTCGATTTTATGCTAAATAATATCTGTTGAATAATTAGTACAGCACTGTGCCTTGTATGGGAATGTTTATTTTAAGTATAGGTACTTCATGCTGAAAGTTATAGAAACCGCGACGTGGTGAACTCTCATCATGTCGAAATCAATTAAATGAAGTGTAAAATATGAAAGAAGGGATAGATATCCTGCGCATGCGTCCGCGCACGTGTTATTATGAGAGCACCGGGGCACTCGTCCAAGTCAGTGGAGCACGCGCCGCTTTGATTGGAGTATATCTAGTATTTGTTTCACCGCTTAAGAATAGCGACTTTTTATTTAGTTTTACCGACTTACTCGTCCAATAACAAACTAAGAAGTAGTTAGTATAAACATAATTGTGTTTTAACTTTATAAATATACACTCTTAAACCGTGGTTTAATGAGCTGCTGTAATTTAAAATTGGCTACTTGGCTAGTGAGTATTCTTAAGTGACACTTTGAATTAATACATTTTCCTGCTAAATAGTATATACGATGTTTGGAATCGATAAAACACCAGTTATCATTATAATATTATAGTGCGCTGAATATATTTTTACGTTCCGTTCAAATTTAAAACAGAAATATTTAAAAAAGAATATCTATTTATAAATATCCATCATTTATAATATATTCTATATTAATCTTAGTTTTGCATTCGATTCATTAGTGCGGGACTAAAAGTGTGCAATTTTCTAGTCCAAAGATGCATTAGTTATCGAAGCAATGAGGCACTCGTCCGAAACCATATCCTTCATTCTCGCATCGGAAATTGATGCTGCGTGCAACAAGCTCTTGAGAGATAATAATCATAATAGAACTAATAAAATATCTTTAGATGTCCGCTTTGAATTCTAAAATGTACATAGTGGGCTCTACTTTCCGTTGGTATTATTTTTTAGTACACGTAATATAGTTGAATGTTGACACTATACATATTTCGTTACTTCTTAGACCATATAAAACTTAGTTAAATTGGGTTCAATTTATGATTTATTTAGCAATATCAAAAACATAATAAATTAAAAACCATCTGAGATTTTCGCAGACTTAATCAAGTACTATCAAATATTTTGTAACAATACCGTAGGGAGGTCCAATTAGCTGTGGCTGGGGTGGTCAGGTGGTCGATGGTCGAGGTACCCGTACGAAGTCCTCCCTGCCAGCTAACAGACCTTGACTGATGCGCAAACCTTCGAACTTTATCTCCGAGTGCCAGATACTATAATCGCTTGGCATACGAGTACCACCCCTGGACGTTAGCCGGCCGTCATTATGTGTCATTAGTTTTGCGACACTGACCAAATGACTGGTCTGTGATATCGAATGACTCATTCTGTTCGTGATTAGTCTCTGTGATTTTCTAAATGCACAATACTAAATCGGGTAATAATGTGTTGTGAGCAGGATACGATAATATTTTGGCGCGCCAAAATGTTTCGTGTTCATTTAAGCTAATTTTCACAGGTTATAAAAAGTATAGAATATACAGGCTATTAACAAATATTATATATAGATGTTTATTTTAGTTTTCACGTTTTGTAGTTAGTAGATTCCACTATATAGTAATATTTAAACGACCGTAGTTTTCGAAATTTGTAGTGTATATTTTAAAACTACCATAAATATGATTACATAAATATCGTATTATGTAAATGTAATAGAATGCCAATATTACATAAATATCGTATTATGTTAAATATTAAATAATATACATTTCAGTTATTCGACTTAGAGTTTACAGATTAGCTAATATTAAAAAATAAAAATTGTTATGAATCATTTTGTTTAAAAAAAAACATAAATTACATTTATTTTAATAACATAATCTTGAACGCTAACTGAAATAGTATATAATATTTAAGCCAGTTTTATTGAAATGCATAGTGTATCTACTAAAGTCGTCGTAGCTAGGTATGGTGTAATGGGCTCGAACAAATTTACGATGTCGCCTTGTATGCTCAGCGAGCAATCTGCCGTCCTAATTATACTATAAATTTCACTTGCCAGGATAAGTGACGTATTATTGGAAATTTGCCATAATATTAACTAGTGACGAACGAACTTTGGACGATATAGTTCCATGGTAATTGTTGGTTATTAGAAAAAAATATTATTGTATACTTTTATCATTATCATTTGGTGTTTTCCCTCAAAATGAGAGTTTTGAAGACCGTAGTTCTCGTAGTACCGCGTTGGTTAAGTAATCTAAGTATGTATGTATTTATTTATTAATGTATATATGTATTTGTGTATTATGTATGTAAGTAAAATTGTATTGTGTAACTTTAACATTAATATCATTTTCTAAATTTTAATTTTGTCATTCTTTGTACACCTACCTCGCATTTCTCTCCGGGTTGGCTGGTAGAGAATGCCAATAGACATTAAGTTCGCCCTTTGTATCCCTTAGTATAAGGCGCATGCAATGAAGAATAAATAAATAAATAAAGTGAGTTTGGCAGACTATAAACACTCAAAATAATTTGTGGAAAACTTTTAGATATGTATGTATTTAAATTTGAAATGAAACTTTCAATTAAACTAAAACCATTAAACTACTAGGCTATCGCTCGCATCATCAATTGTAATTATTTATATACATATTTCTTTCACTCGTGGTTTTTTATTATGGAAATTAGACAACAATATTTTTGTAACCAAACAAACGATTGTCGTTAAGATTTCAGGTTAATCTTATTATTAAGTTTAAAAATACTAAATATTACCATAGAGAGAGACACAGAGATGTAGATAATTCTTAAGTGACACATCTGGTAGTTCTGTCCTGTAGTTATTTTAAGAAAGCCTTGATTTTTGTGGGAAACATACTGGACCTAGCGCAGTAATTTTGATACATTAATTGACTGGCAAATATAGGTGTAGTTCGAATTATCAGGTTGATAATAGATATTAACTTCATAGACTTTATTTATTTATTTAAATATCTTCAATCTATGGTAATAAATATATACATGATTAATAAATGCGTACTACACTGTGGCTTATATAACTATAATAATATATCTTCATTGTAATAACTTAGTTACAATTTTCATATCATAAAATATCATGACATTTTTATCACTTAGTAACTATTTTCTATATATATTTTTCAGATAACATGAAATAATGTTTATGCACTATTCAAATTGTATTCAAATGATATTATACTTATATATAAATTAACTAATGTAGACTATCTATAACTTTGCGAAAATATTAAGAAAGTGTCATTATACTGTCGTCATGTTCTTAAAAGAATTTCATATGTTAATCATATATATTGAGAATAAACATTTAAAAACAAGTACACAAAACGAACAATATCATTTAACCCAAAACGATGGGGCAGCTGTGAATTTACAACCACCTCGCAAAATGTAATGTGTATCTGAAGGAAAACGCTTCATTCCCGGCGGAATATAATCGTCCAGTTGTAATTTATATTGTCTGGTGCAGAGGCGAGTCCCGCTGCACATTCATTTATTTTATGTGCCATTTACAATTGTCGGTCGATGGTCAAGGGAGCGGGAGAAGGGAGGCTGTGGGAGACGTTGGACGACGTTGCCTCCAAATTATAAAAGCGTGCGGTCATCTGCGAGCTTTGTAATGAAAACGGCCCGGATTGTAACGAGCACCGAACACAGAACACATGGGACTTATCTTTTGTTTATATCGAGCCGCTTGAAAAGCGACCTTTCTTGTTTTAATCATTTTGGAAATATTTTTATACCTTAAAAATATATATTTCATAAATATAATTGAGTAAGTCTGATAATGAATGTTCATTTATTTCAAATGTAACGAGTGCTCACTTTTATCATAATTTAGGGAATGAATAATGTTCTCGATTATGTGAGTTTATGTTATTTTTATTTTCGTTACTTGATTTACACATTTACGAGTATGTAGTATTTTTAACGTGTTGTGTTTACAGATTTAATAAATAGGTACCTCGTTTTAGTATCGACAACGCGTCCGTTACACCTTTGATGTTGCAGTTGACGAGGGTGATGTTTGTCGATATTTGCTGAAATAAAATAGATGTTCTTTCCTATTTAAATCACTTGGTATTTTTTATCATGTTATCATATATTTTATATTGGCCATACAAATTTTAAGAGTGATATTTTCTGCTTGAATCGCTTTATATTTTTTACATTTAAAACACTAAATGTGCTTTGTCAACTGGATTTACGAAACGTTAAGTTTAATGAAAATCTGGTTTTGATTTGTATGGGTAATGTAACTTTCAATACAAATAGTTGATACTAATTGGACGTTTGAATAAATTAGTTAACGCGATACTGAATCACTGAACTACAGAATCATTTAGTTCCTAGTAATTGAGTTAGTGGATTACATGAATAAAATGGCCTTACGATGAAAATAATATATTTTTTTTGCTTAGCTTTACCTGTTTTTGAACTTGGTACCCACTTGACACCTGAAAATTATTGAATATGTACACATGTATCTAGAGCCGATGGAAATCTAACAATTTCGGAGCTATAATTTGGTGTAATTAGAGAGTTATTATTTACGTCCAATAGAATTACAGATAAGTGTTTAAACTATTTTGTCATATATGTCGCTCTTTTTAGTTCATATTTTTTCCTATTTTCTACTATGATGTAATTTATTGGAAACTGAAACTTATTTAGATTTTTAAACTTAACTTTCAATCTGAAACATATATTTCCTACATAAGCTAGGCGTTTGATATTTGTTATAGTTGGACTCCAGGGCAATGTTAGTTTGGTTACGAATATAAATTTGTTTGCGTTGGCTTTATTGCCCTGCCTGGTTGAGTACATGTGTGCTACTCAGCCCAATATCGTCGAACCATCGACCTCTCATGCTATAATCAAGACGTATAGGTTTGTGCTCTAACGTATTCTAATGAAAATTTATGATTACATTGCACTTTTCAATAATAGAGTGTAGAACTTTTATCTTATTAGTAGTAATACATTTTATTTAAATTACATTTCGCTAAGTGAAAATTTAAATCCAAGCAATTATTTTTATTATACTATTTCATCCTTGTAAGCTATTATTATGTTATTATTTATTAACTGCAACTACATACGTCTGCTTACAATTATACGTACTTTAGACGATAATAATATTATATAAAAATTATTTTCAGAACAATTTTACATCGCTATTTATGCAACTTTAAATAAAGAAAGAATAAATGAAGGGAATCGATTCAGTCGGATGCACTTTTTCGCGCGAAAGTAGAATGAGAACGGTAGCAGCCAAGAGGCTGAGTGGCTTTGTATTCTTTTGTTTTTTAATTATAACGCCGCCGAGGGTGGGGTGGTACACCCTGCCAACTTTCTGGTGGAGGAGCTTTCTTGTTAAGCGCGACGGGCTTTCTCCTCCTACGTTGCTCGGCCATTCATTTCGTGGAAACTTATAACCTGACCCGCGTACTTATGAGCGTCGCCAATAAATATAGCAATGACCGGCGCGACTCTCCTTATCGTTCGGGTGGCGGCGGCGGTGGAGCGAGCGGGACAGCGTTCGTGAACGTCGCTCGCGGCGAGGCATTGTTAGCT
>PDGT01000005.1:5146560-5185937 GCA_003671415.1 Megathymus violae | reverse complement strand
CGCGGCGCCGGCCGATGTATTGAGCGCGTATTGCAGACGCGGTCACGCGCTGCAATATTGCGTTCGTTGTACGATATTACCCCTCAGTAACTCAATTTGATAAATTGTGCAAAGTTCGCCTGCTGGGTATCGGTGCAATCTCGATCGAAACTTCACTACGTGTAATGAAACTTGTAGGTACCGTTGACGTCATAATATGTCTCCTAAGATCAACGATAATTATATTTTGTTTGTCTTAATTGTTTCTTACAATTTTTTACAACCATTTTCGTTCAAGTTATGTTTATATGTAAGGGAAATGTCTTTTAGTTTTTAATTAAATTTTCTATGATGTGTACTAAAATTTAAATTTAGCCATCACCCGTAAAATATCATAATACTTTATCACTAAAATTAGATGCGGTTGGGGATTGGATAATTGTCCGTTAGTAGCAAAATTTTATTAGCATTTCTACAAGGTGGAACATGCTTTAGGTCTCTTTAAACATGGGGTGAGTATCATGCCCTATAATGGATGTAAATGGGTTGTACTATTATACTAATAGTAATACTATTATACTATTACTATATTATAGTAATATAATTTCATTTAGTACTTATTGAAATTAAATCTCAAATCTGTAGTTCAGATGGAAGTCAATGTTATGTTTGAGGTATATTTATTTAATTACTAGATACTTTATAGTTACTTTTATAGAATATGTGTTTTCCCTCATGTGTCGAAGTGACATACTTACATATTAGAAAATGGTTATCATTATCATTATTATAATAATAGTAACTGTATAAAATCTTAGTAAGGAAATCTATGCTATGTAATGAAATCGAATCAAAGCAAATTTGGAAATACTTGAAAGTTTTCCGTGCTTCATGATTATGGTCGCATGTAAAACTAAGTCTTGTATTACGAAGAAGTTGTATGTAATATATTCGTGTATCGTTGTAAGTAATATATCGTGTCGTTTGGGAAAAAAAGAGATGATTATTATTCTCTCACTTATGTGAAATAATGATTATTATTATTTCGCAAATGTCCCCGATTTTTTTTGTAATTCGCTGACAAACGAACAGATCACCCACCTGATGGAATGCGGTCACAGTGACACTAAAGGCGTCACTGGCTCTCTGACACTCCGACCGAAACACGTATCAAACATTTTACTGTCGATTTTATAAGTGGGGTGGTAGCTAGTCAGTCGGGCAAAATACCCTACCACGATGCAAGTATGGTCGGGATTAAATTGAGGGAGTACAAAGCACAACGACGTCAAACAGGAGGGACCGTTCGCCATAGTCTCGTTCGTTCTTCAGCAGGGTGCACCACCATCAGGGCAGGTTGGCTTGGACTCATGGTTGGGCGTAGTTCCTTACACTCCAAAATAAATAAATAATAATAAAATAAGTGAATCAATAATAAATTTAAGGTAGAGATCTTGATGATCTAGCAAGCGCGACCCGTGTCTGCATTTTCCTGAATTGTCTGAGACGAGTATCAGTGCCGCGAAGAATGGCGCATAACTGTTTAAAGTTGTATCTGTAAAGATTTTTTTCAACATTTTTTGCCGAGTATTGTACTTTTGTACAGCTAATTTATTTGTAATTTATTTATCATTTATTTACAAGCATTTATTAAAATACATTGCTGTAATTTGTCAAATGATCCCTGATATAAATTGTGTCTAATTATAGACATTTAAACGAAGTAATCTCCATTTAAATATATGAATCATATAAGCAAAGTCCACATGAAATATTTGTTGCTCTCAAAAATGACTTGTAATGATCGATAGCATTTCGTGCGGGTAGGTTGGCGGCAATCCGTTGCGGTTGTGTGTGATCGCGGCTCATGGTCGGGAAAATGATTTATATTGTTTGTGTAGAGGCGGCGGAGGGCGCAGGGTGGGGGGTGCGGGCCGGTGGCTTTCTCAAGCAGATCCAGTCCACTGCAGATATGGGCGAGTATTATTATTGATCCGAGTCGGGCGGTTGGCGGTCGGCATTTCCTACCGCTCATACTCGGGTGGGCGGGAGGCGCTCTCCCGACATATTTATTGAAAACGCGGGAAGAGTAGGTTGCAAGAACGTATGAACGTAAAAGTTATTACGAGGCCGGCCACCTTGTGCGATGCACTAACCTTATAATAAGACGAGGCTCGGAGCACGCGACGTTCCTATTGCCTCGCGCCCAATCCCTATCCGTTATGATATTATATCAACTTATATGGGCCAATGGCAGCTCGTTATGAAATTGTAGGCGGGAGACGGTGAACTGCACGCGTCAGGTTTTCCTCGTAGGGCGGGCGGGCTTATGATATTTCGTTATGATTATAATAGGGTGCGAAGTTTGCTTGAACTTCTACACCAATCGTAAGCCTTGCACTTCGATGTGCTTCATTTATCTTATCTTACAATAGGTGTAAATATGTATGGTAATTTTTATCTGAATTTAGAATGTTCGCAGTAAAATATTATGATATGATTATGTCACTATAGTAATTGCATTTAAATACCAGTGAGCGAAATAATGATTCTATATGGATTAAGGCATGTCTGACCAAATTTTTATTATAGTTTGGATATTACTGTCGTCAATTATTTCTTATAACTATTATAATTAGGCCGTATGGGACGGCCTAGAATACTCCCCCAATTCCATGCTGGCAAAACAGAGTGTCGTAAGAGGTGATAGAAGTCAGCCTGTTTGGTGGTAGGGCTTCGCATAAAGATTGTATTATCAGTATTATTATTAAGTCATTACTTGTAATATTGTATTTCCGTGAAGCATGCCTGGCTAGCTACCACCCTCCTGCTTAAGCCAACCGCCACACCACTCGTCGTGTTCCGGCTGGGGGCTTGAGAGCCAGTTCGTTCTTTTTTTCTTACCTTCTTCTCATTTCCTGGCCGACAACGCATCAGTGATACCATTGGTTTTGCTGATGTCCATGGGCGATGGTGACCACTTACCATCAGATGGCTCATCTGCTTGTTTAGTAATAGCCGACTTTTTGCCCGTGTACTTATTAGTATTTTCATACGTGTGGTGTTACTAAAACATTCTACTGCTTTGAAGTAATAAATAAATGTCGACAAAAGTTGTGACTGAATATTTTATATTTTATTATGTTTTGTAATCGCTTAAAAACTGATAAGTGGTAAACTACGTAAACAACTGACTTACAATAACATAATTTGTAATATATGTAGTTACTTCTTTGCCTAGTAAACTAATGTAAGATTTTCATAAAGTCATGACTAATACCCGGTCCCTATAATCATTCTATTCATTACTGCTGGTTAATGGTCCTTTTTTCTTGTGTATGATGTTTTAACCTGCAACAAGAGTCACATAGGTTAAAGAAACCGGCCTATAACTTCTCCCCATATTAGTCAACGGGGGATTGGTTTCAGTTGACTGAAATAAACTTTATATCCATGTTATTAAGGGCACAGACGTCTATAGGTGCCGTTACGATGAACGCCTACAATTCTGCGTTGACTGATATGAGAAAATATTTATTTCAATTTTATAAGGCGCCACATTAAACACTTCGTCAATCATTATTTTACAATTTTTCCTTTCCCATTTCAAGCCTTTGTTTATTTTGATAGGTACGATATGTCTATCGTAATATGTTACGCGTTATACAAAGCTTCACTCATAAGGATTACGAAGCGACTAGAAACTCGATCGTAATCATAGCTCAGGCATTTAATATATATCTGTAAAGTAATAGGGGAGGAAGATGTAAAAGTGTAAAGTGCATGATCAGACGGGCTTCAGTAACTCTATCGAGCGATTTTACTTACTCGTTGTGTATTTTAATATTAAAGCTAGTTTTTGAACAACCATATTTCAATGATTTTTAATTTGATTTTGATCGTAATTAGTATTTATGTGGTATGGATATTTCTATATAGATTCCCTTTTTTTACTTAGGTATAATAAGGCAATGCTTGACCACTCTCCCATCTGATGGTAAGTGGTGATGTATCCTTAGATGTTAAATTGCGTTAACTAAATTTCGTATATATTTAATCTAGTCCTAAATTTTAGACTTAATAGTAGTTTTTATTGTAAAGCACGTTGATTTGCGAATTTATAAAAACATATTATTCTTGGTGCGTATGATCAAGAATTCGGGGAGATTAACGACATTTAAAGCATATTGGATTAAACACTGGCCTTGTTCAGCAAATGAGTTGATAATAAAACGATAATAAACAGGCGCCTTTGTAACAAACTATAACAGATCGGTAATTGCTTCCACGATGCCTCCTCGCGTTATTACGCCTTTTACGACGCCGTATGGGGTGAATAAAACATTTTTACGAGCGGCCATGGCTGTTATAATACGTATGTGTGCAACCTACCTATACATAGAATAGGTAATAAAAAATAAAATTGTTTAACTGTAGGTCTGTGTACATACTAAGCAACTGTGAAGGGCTATATGTATCAAAAATCGTTGGCATTTTCATTTTGTTTAAATGTACGTTGAACACTAACGATTAACTTATGCGTTATTAGTTTTGATAAGATTTTCAGTCGTATTTTAAATCACCGAAGTGGTACTGGTAAAGAAGGAAGTTGTATACCTGCTTATTAGCTGTAATAAAAATACATTTTACGATTGATGGTTAAAATGCATGAGTTACAGCTGAGATTAAGTTAGGTGTTACCTGCAGAGCGCCCTTCAAAAGTACAGTCATTGAGTAATGTATGTATGTTCAGGTGTATCGGTTCATAAGTAGCCGAGGTCGGAACTTATGAACGGAAGAGATTCCTTACATCCCGAGATGGGTGATGGTTGCAGACGAAGTATGTCGTAAATTATATAATTCTTCTCTATAATAGCACTGGCGTCTCGAAAAAAAATTATTAGATATTATGAATAATATAAATATGTGTCACAAAATATTTGCCTCGGCTGGGAATTAAGCCCAAAACCCTTCGCCGTGGCAGGCCAACTACCAAATGCGCTAAGGGGTCTTTATAAGTTCTATTATTGTGTTATTGGATATATCAGAACAATAATGGTGGTGAATCCTTTGTTGTTTGATTTTATCACTTGTGTAACTCTATAATGTACTAAATTAACTAATATTAATATGAAATATCATTCAAATTATTTCTGTTATAAAGGTTATCTATATAAACATAGGAGAAAGCAGGTGTAAGCATACGAAAACATGTATCTAATGAGATCCCTTTATAATCATTTCTTATTAGATATAGTGGATAAGTTGTTTTTGTTGATTAATTATTTTTATTCTTAAATTATAGATAAGGAATCATTCAGGAACGCACAAGCATAGTTTATGAGAATATTTGAATACTATCGTGCGCCGAGTTAGCGAATGTTCAAAGTTCTTTTATCAGAGTTCGATAATTCAATATATTTGAAGTCGGAAGCTGTAGATCTGTCCCCCGACGCACGCTAGTTCGCTAGTCACAGACGGACATATGGCTACGGGTCACTCAAATAGATTGCGTCATAGTGTAATGTGATCCCAGAGAGGAAAACAATTAAGTATAGAAACGCAATGAATAAACTATCAACCGTTGCGTTACGCTCCTCGGTTTATTTCAGCCGCCTTTTTCGTTGTCATCCGCTATACGTGTGTAACATCGTCGAACGTGGATACAATACACATACTTATTTTTTATTTTTTACTCTGGGGACACTTTTTCGACCCTCGTCCGAGCGGCCTCTTTGAAAAGTGGACATCGGAACGCGAGGGAAGGAGCCCCCGAGGACGCTGGACAGAAAATGCGTTGTAAACATTGCGACTACATTCAATTTCCCGTCATTTTTCAAACTGATAAATAATTCTGTCATCGAACACTCGGACAGGGGTCGCTATGAAGTGATTGTCGACGGACGACGCCTGTAAAAAATAGCAGACGTTCAGGCTAGGCCCCGAGATCTCGCTTGTATGTGTGCGATAAATTTCTTTTTTATTATCTGATATCGAGGGACTACGGAATCGAATAAAGCGCTCATATTTAATTCATAAGATACCGGCCATATACTACTTACGCTATACTATTTTATTTATAACGTTACAAGATTACGAAAACTCTTGTTGTTGCTCTAGGTATGCGCTAGAAATTAATGCTAAAAATGTTGGAAATAACTCATTTCAGTTATCTTGACTTTTGTCAGTGATTTCAGTTAATAAAAACTACAATAACAAATAGGTTTATTCAGTTGTAAGTATTATTTTTATTCAATTAGTAAGTTCTTCCGACTTGGATATGGCAGAGCTTTCATTATTCAAAGTTCGTTGATGGAAACAGTATTGTACAGATGTGTTTTATGTCAAGAATCAAGTTCTAAGGGTCAGTGGAAGTATTAAATAACTGCGACATCCAAATCATTAGGGGACGAGAGCCAAACGAATTATATTAATGCGATTTACTAACAAAGAATTCGTATTGTATAAAAGTGTATTTCAGTTTACAAAAACCAGTGTTAAATGCGGTACGTGTGTAAGTATTTTTTTATGAAAATGATTGGGTGGAAGATATTTATTTCTATAATAACGAATATCCAAGTTTTTAATATATTTGATGTACCCTTATATCAAATAAATCCATAGCTACAATACAACACCCGTTGTTCGAGGTCCAGCCTGATTTGCTTGAAGTTCTACAGATGAAACGTTGGCGCCAGGTCGCTTCTGTTGGAGATCGTTGGGTTTGCTAAGTATCACAGTATTTGTAAACGAATGCATGAAATGTTTATTAACAGTAAGAAAAAAGAAGTTGTTGATTATTAACACTAAAAAAAGTTACTGTAGTTTATTGCTTTTTCAATTAGGCAGTGATCACAACTTGCACACTGAGAATTATGTTCGCTTACTAAGAAAATACCTAATTTTATTTTACGTCAGTATTAAACGTTAACCGAAATTTTCGTTTTGTAGCAGTTTTTTAGCTCTGGACTTTCACCTTTTGCCATTCTCTACATCATGATTTATCATTAGAATCTAGACTGTCCAACTGCTGGGCTAGAGTCTCCTCTTATAACGGCAGGGGCTAAATAGTCCACCGCGCTGGGCAAATACAGGTTACTAGACTTCACATACCTTGGAGAACATTATGGAGAACTCTCAGGTATGCAGGTTTCCTCACAGTGTTTTCCTTCGCCGAAGCAAGTGATAATTTGTAATACGGTTATAATTTGAAAAATTACAAATGTGTAAGGGATTCCAATTCGAGTCTTTTGTGTAGGAGCCTTTTGTGTAAGAGACTACTATTGTTATGCCATTGCTACTATCTATTGTTAGTAAATTACCTAGGATTCTATATATATGCGTGACTTGATTTTGCCTAATTTGTTTAGACAATTAATTCTTTGTTGAAGGATTTAATGATTTCGTCAATAAGTTTAAAATTATTTATACTTGCTGGCAAAAATTTAAGAAGCAGAGAAAACCATGTCTTGAATGATATGTGTTTATATTTAATAATACTAAAATTTTTATTTACTAATTCTTTCAAAATATATTTTAATTTAAAGAATCCATTATATACATAAATAAATACCTATAAATACGAGCTAATAAACGTGCACATTCTCATAACGTACTAGATTTCCCTTTGTCCCAGGTGACTAGGATATACATAAATGAAACCTCATAAATGAACAAAACCCCAGAGCAAATATTTATCTGTCTAGCAATTGACAGATAAATTGTTTGACAGATGAATGTTTACCAATAGAGTTATGATCATCACATAAATAGTTTGTTATTTAATATGTACTTACTTGTTTGTTACTTAACACGTAAGTCTGAAATTAATACAAAAATATAATATAATGACTTATATACAGTTCTTATAATAAAAAAAAAACAATAGAATTATAATACACTAAAATTAATTAATTAAAAAGACAAAAACGGTTTTGCAAAAACATGGAGAGTAGTTTATATTAGTTTATTTAATTTATTTATTTATTTTTATATTTTAGTTTATTTTTTTTTATTACACGTAAGTAGTTTATATTAGTTTTTAGACAATTTTATGTATTATTGAAGCAGAAAAGTAAATAAATGCCTTAATCAATAAATAGTAGTAGTAGTAGTACCCCAGTAGTTTGAACGTTAAAGACTCGCACGGAGGACCTGGGTTCGATTTCTGCACTCTTTTCTAATTTTTACATTTCGAGTATGTGCATATTAGAAATTAACCGTCTCTTGATTCAATAAAATATTGTGAAGAAACCTAAAAACCACTTATCCATAATGTTTACAAAAGTGTCTATGTGAAATTTGTCACTCAAGATTTTGAATGTGATCAACATGGCATCAGCTTTACCATTCACATTCACAGGAGAGACTGGTGCTCAACATTGGGACAGTTAAATGATAGTTAAATGACATGAAAAGTTAAATGATAAATTGTTAATACTTTCAACAACAATTTAATTATCATGAGATAGAGCTGTCCAATTGAATTTTTATTTTATATACTAATAAATCCTTTGAAACTAAGACACTCCTCTACTTAAGCCTAAAATAACAAGAGGTTTCTCGTAAATCCATGCGGCGATTGCAACGAACATGTCTGATAGCAACTCAGTTTATATTTTATTCATACATTGTATTGTTGGAATATCAATTGCCTCACCCGCCGGTAGGTAAAGGGTACATTTCCAATCCGCACGGGATTCACTTAGATTTGAAGGAAAATAGATTTCGATTTCCAAAGCTGCGACAAAGCAATCCGATATATTTTTCAGACAGATATTGCTAGCGATTTCTTTTGAGCTTTGAGATATAAGGGACCGAATTTGAAAAGAATTTGTGTATATTTTAGTATACTTTATACGTCAGTCTGATATATTTTAATCTATTTTTATAGCTACTATAAACCTTATAGGAATGAGTTTGATAACCGTCCATGAAACCTATAAATCCAGGGATAGACTAACTAATATGTATACTAGATAATATTATAAGGAGTGAATGCGATTTTTTTGAGTTTGTGTATATGCAAAAGGTAATCCATGGAACTTATTTGAAAGATTCTTTTACTATTTGAAAGATATATTATTCCGGATAGCCTCTGGCTATACATTATGTATATAGGAGCATAATTGTTCAACTTGAACAAAACCGGACGGATCGCTAGTACAATATAAGAATAGACTTGCCATCAAATACAAGGATATAATAGGTTACTTTATTATTATGTAACAACAAACTTAGCATGTTTGTTACGTCAAGATTTACAAATGACAATGAAATGACATTTTTCTCGTAAAAGCAATCTCCTTTTTCCTATCTGTCATTTAAGGAACAGTTTGACCTTCTTTGTTACAATAATAAATCAATAGATGAAAATATGTAGGAGATGGCCTGCTGTATTTCATTTGAAAGTTAAGAAATACTTTTCTTATATATTCTTAAAATCAATATGAAAAAGAACATAGAATATTTCATAAAATCTGATGAAGAATAGGCATATGGAGATCGTTTTTAACAAGACACGTTTTACATTTCGTTATTAATGAACCTTAAGTGTTAAAGACCTTAGAAAAAGAGATCAGTTAACTTTGTTTAAGTTATGTATTATAAATTTTCTGATCATGACCTTGAATCAAAACCTTATTTTGTAATTAAATTTGCCTAACCTTTAATACGAATGTCTATTAGCATCTTCAGGTTTTTTAAATATTTCTGAAAATATTCATTTTTAAAAGTCCCCAAAAAGGATTATGGTTATAATTTGTCTTCAACAAAAAGGTCTATGTAAAGGTAAATGGCATTTAAAACCGGAGACGGTCTGTTTCCTCTGTTTTTAATTTTACCAGACAGACAATGCACGAAAGGAAAACATTAAAGGGGGAACACCGAGCCCTTTTGAGAGTGATTAATTTATTATGTTCTTTGTTTCTGTTTTGATTTTGCCAGCGGGGAACAATGAGGGATTTTTTTAATAAAACCTTCAAGTAAACCGTAGGTAAGTGTCTAGGTTCTACTATTTATTAACGGCCAGTTATATTTACATGAAAAACTCAGTCAGGTTTTTGATCATTGCTTACGTCTGTAATAAGCACAAAGACATTATAGTCGTAAGTTTCATTCTGAGATATTTTGAAATACAAGCTAAATATTCAAAGTAATACTTTCAGATGCTTATAAACAGTGTCAGTGTACCTAAGAGAAGAGTACGACATAAGTTATGTATCAAACTCGTAAAAGTATCACTCGTGCAATATAAAAGTTAACGACACAAGAAAACGCGTTTTCCACAACATTAAAGATAACAACAATACGGGGGCGAGCGAGTGTAGAGCCTCCCGCGAGGGTGGCGGGCGGGGGTCGAGAAAAATTCAATATTAATATGAAGGAGGTGCGAGGGAGAGATATAGAAGAGTCTCGCTCACGCGGCCAATGGCGAGCCCCGCTACTGCTGCGATATGATGAATTTATGGATGTAATAAAAGCGAGGTGCGCGATTGGAGGAGCGGTCAGGGAGAGCTTATTTTCTTTATTTTAATATTTGTATTATAGACCTTAAGATCGTCGATCTGTAATCTGAAGTGGTTTTTTCAAAAATCCAATTATGTTGTTGCATTCGAAATAAGAGACTTGTTGAGTGCATGTAAAGGGTTCATTTAAAGAGACGGTAGCGTTTAGATCCGGAGGATTTGTGGCGAGACTAGTGGAGGCACTTGTCGTACAAAGGATCGTAACTGGCAGTTGATTGAGGCGTGAAAGACTTTCGACCGCCGACTAGAGTTTCTTTCTTGATTTGCTTCTTGAGTGGCCGAAAACGACACTTCTATTTGCATGAGCTGTATTCGGGAATTCGCTTTACATTTTGATGTTTGGGAAAAACACCGCGAGGATTCGTTGTTCTTTGACGTGGGTTGAATGAATAAATTGTGGAGAAAAAACGTTTTTTGTATTCGTATAGGCTCTGATTTTATGGAGTTACAGTAACTTTAAGTAGTTAATAAAGTGCGCTTTATGTTATACCATACACATTTATAATGTAACTAATTTATCTCGATATTCATAGTGTGATAAGACTTAATTGTACGTAAATGGGTCAAACACAAATATTGGAAAAAATATGTTCGGACGTTATAAAATTTCATTCGCAATATTTTACCATAATTCCATGTATTTGTTTAATATAATAGACCTTATATTTATTTCTGTATGTATTAAAATTTTGCTCGTGTGTACTTTTATTTTTATTTAAATGTGTTTTCATGGCAAAGTCCCTTCCTCTAGACTGTTCCAATGCGGAATACTAACGTTTGAGGGCTATTTAAAAATATTTAAATGATAATTTATAAATTAAACTTCTTGATTTAATGATCATATATTACCTATGTGTACATTTACTTACATATTAAAAAAACACGTTATTATTTACAAAATAAACTGAATTAAACAAGTTGTTCCAAATTTTTACATCTTTCCTGTAGACACATGAAACTAGTGTAAATCTGCCTATTTGTGAACAAATTTTAGTGTTATATTCTAGGTGATGGCAACATTGAGGAATCTGTCAGTTGACAATCAAATTACCGAAGAGAAATGCCTGCAAAATTTTATAAAATATATTTTTAAGTGCATACACAAATTTTTGTAAAACATCAGTGCGTCTTTTCTTGATTATATGAAGAAAAGTAAGTACAATCTATTAAAATCTTTGATTATGCTGTAGTTATTTGTTTTGAGTTGTAGCATGCAGGTAGTGTGTGCTGTTTTTCTAACCTCATAAGGTTCCGTCGCCATATTATTTTGACCATGAGGAATTCTTTTCTGTAGAAATCTTTTCCGTAGACACATATCTACAGAAGAGTTTAAGTCTACAGAAGAGAAATATTTGCCTTTGACTTAACACGTAAATAATCTAATAACTGATTTTCATTAAATACTAGCTTTTGCCCGCAAGTTCGTCCGCATGATCTACAAGAGTGTGTATAGTTTTTCCTCCGTTCATCCATACTAATACTATAAATGCAAAAATGGATGCTGGCCTCCGCTCCCGCTCCCACTTCCGCTCTCACTTCCATTTCTGTTTCCACTTACACTTTTCCATGTTCACTTTCATTGACACTTTTGCTTCTTTGCTTCTTTTTGCCTTTTGCTTCCCTCCCTCTTCCGCTCACACTTGCGCTCCAACTTCCACTTACCGGCATCATTTAATATGTTATTTAATAATATTCATTTATTAATATATGTACCGAATTTTAATATGTTGATATTTTTCATTTTATAATGCCGCGAAGAAGTAGATCTACGTCTCAATTATCCGCAGAAGAGAAAATTAAACGAAGACGTGAACAAAAAAGATTAAGTATACGTCATACTCGGGCTAAAATGACCGAAGCAGATCTTGAAGAAAGAAGAAGGAAAGATAGAGAAAGGTATCGGAAGAAAACAGAACAAGGACTTCTTAAAACGATAAAAGTTTTCAATCCTGTTTAGTTAAGTCCAGGAATTTAACGTAGAAACAATAAATTGGCATTTCAGTGAAAGTGGACATGGAAAAGGAGCACCTGACGGTGTAGGTGGGTGCGTTAAACGAATTTGTGACCATCATGTGGCAAACGGCAATGATGTCCCTAATTTGGAAGGATTAATGTCTTGTCTTGTTTGGCTGAGAATTGTAAAGGAATTGAAGTTTACAGAATTAACGAATTGCTTATCCCTGAAATTCAAAAAATTTTAGACAAAATAGACTTTTAAAGGTACTCGTGAGATTCATCAATTAACATGGAACATTGACGAACCAGCTACCATACATGCCAGACGTTTGAGTTGCCTACTATTGTTAAATAGAAACAATAGATGTAAAATATAATTCTTTTGACAGCCAAAATACGCCAGAAAACTTAGATGCTCCCGTTAGCCCAGCAGATTCTACTAGTTCTGATGATTCGTCTAATACCGCGTTGCCTTCAGATCATCATGAAGCCCATAATAGCTCAGAAGGTCCACATACTCCGGATGCACCAACCGCTTCCCTATAGCCTGGATTTAATGACAGGCTAACACCCGAAGACTTAACCAACGTTCATCTCCAGGACCTAATAAAAGATCTTTCCAAATTATGGAATCAGAAGATTCCAATTCGTCTTTAGAAATATTTCCTCCAAAGAAACGACCGTTGGGTCGAGTTTTGATTGATTCCGATGACGATTCCCTATAATTTCATTTATTCTACAGAAGGATATGTCTATTCTGTGTACATTTTTTGATAATTTTTTTTGGACTTTTCATTGACGTCTTTTTCAAGGTTTGATGTGATTATGTGAAGATAAGTAAAAATTATAATTATAAGACAGGCTTTAAAATTATTCATAATGTTAAGATATAAAAAAGTATATTTTTGTTATTTTCGGTAGACTGAACGATCTTTCGTGTAAACTGAGAAAAAAAATAAAGTGACTTATTTTCTGAAATAATTAAGACTGACCTATGATCATATTTTTTTAATATTGTAAAACATATTTTCTTAAAAAAATACCATAATTGAAATCGATATACTAAATTTTGTTTCATAATATTTTTAAGACCCTGTTTTGTGTATGACCCAAATATGAATACAGTTTATTGCCTAGACGACGTTTATATTTTCCTTCATTAGCGACCTTACAACTGCTTTAAGTGATCAACTGCACCTTGTCACTATAAAAATCCTCCATCATTACGAGTGAGAGAAGGTTAAATATTCCTGGTGTTGTAAAATGATAATTTACTTCTTTTTATTAATAATTAAAATTAAAATTACACTTCATTTTCCTGCAAACTTCAAGTGTATTTTGTTTTATTAATGTTACTGTACCAATTCCTTATAGATTGTGACATGATTAAAGAGCTATCCGATAATTAGAAGATTCGTATTCTATTATTTCTATTATATATCTCATAAATATTACTTAGCATAATAAATTTTCGTTAGCAATTTTCCAATTCGTTGACGGCTTCTTCGTTTGCTATAGGATTTGGATAGGATATTGAAATCAATTACCTGGCGAGAGCGGGTTCACAGCAGCATGTAAAGAGCGCTCACTCAGCGATCGAGTGTATCTGAAGGGAATTGATATCGTCGATATAATGTAGGATAGAAAACCGTTCAAAGAGCAGCGGTAAAGACAACGTAGACAAAATAAATAGGGTGGCAGTGTGCGGCGGGCGGCGGTGCGGAAGTATTGGGGATATCGGATGTTTCTAAGCCCAATTATATTGCAGGTACTGGAGGCATCAGCTCAGCCTGCGGCGATGTGCAACAACAGAACGTCTGCAGTGTCGAGAGCACGCGGACATAAATATTGTCTCAAACATTCCTCTTAAATTGATCGGTATTACTGTCTTATTGTCATACTTATGATGTCAATTGCTTTATACTAATAAGTTATTAAATCTACCAACATTACCTAAATTTCATTAAATGAGAAGTTTTTCTCAAAGTATTCATATTAATTAATTACACTGTATAGTACTGTATATAGGTAGTATTTTCGACATGATAATCCCACTGCTGGGCTATGGTTTCCCGTCACACAGGCAGGGCTCAAGGCCATTATTCGCTAGCTATTTAATGATTGAGAGACTTAATACATCGTTAAGAATGTGAAGAAATTTTATATGTTCTGGTTTTTATTTACCCAAGTAAGTGTCAAATAAATTTAATATATGATTAATTCTAATTTTATAAAACGTTTTATAAAAATGATGTGATTTAAACATATTAAATATCTTCTTATTGTGCTGCTTACATTACAAGTTTATGTTACTCACAATTAAATTGTGTTTTGAAAACAATTCAAACAAATTATCGTCGTAGACAGAAGTGCTGGGGTCGATAAAGAAAACTACATATATTCTCACCTGTTCGCTAAACAAGAGCTCTCGGTGAATGGAGAACAAAGCAGAAGTTTTCCCCGCATGAGATTCCTTTTTCTTTGTTTGGTGTATTTATTGTAAATCTACTCATACCAGCCGCCGACCGTTAAAAGTATTCGCGCATAACTTTTGACTCCCGCTTTTCTGTGGTTTTCGTTGTTCTGAAGTTATTGCGGGGAAAACGTTTTTTTCAATTCGTTTTTAAACACTTTTACCAGTGCCGTCTATTATGAAAAGTACCAATTATTGTGTTATTAATTTGTGTTGTAAAGAAATATTGCAGGGAAAATACAATATAATTTACGTATAAGTTATAATGCAATTACAGATATTTTGGGTATTTTAAAGATGTCCAACATTTGGAATTATTGCAATGAAGAACATAGTGTCCATAGCTAAGATTTTGTATAGCCAACTATGTTATTACAAATAATAATGGATTGAATTCTGAGCGTTACCTAAACGGAACTCAACTCTCTATTTAGGACACTTAAAGCGTACCACATCATACTGTTCTCTCTGCTCCGCCGATTCATGGAAATAAGTAAAAATTTCTTATGCTTTCTGAAAACTTATGACTGCTTATCCGTCGTTATTTAACGGTAACAACTGGACCAAATGACTCAGGGTGCCCTTTCAGGCACGAAACAACTTCACAAGTTACTAGGGGGCCCCATTTAGCTACTGACTGTTCTACTATTCGACTTCACTTCATTTCGTTTTAAGTAAACTAAGTTAATAAACATGAAATGAATGTTGTTGCCTGAAAAATTTAAAATCGAAATTAATATTAATTTAAGAATAATAGTTATGGATAAGTAATTTTTTAAACAAAACATTGGGAATTTTTGGCAGTGTCGAAAAAAATATTTCGTGTTTTACGAAAATAACGTTCAGTTAGAATTTAATTTATTAATTTAAAAAGAATAGTTTTTGAACAATACACTTTATCTATATAAGAGAGAGAGTGTGAATTTTTTGATAAAAATACGATAAGTTAAGACCTAACCTAGCAAAATTCTCCATATTAAGATACAAAGTACCCAACAAAACACCTGCTACAAAAAATATTGAACAAATGACAAACTTGCTTGTATGTTTGTATCATGATATTTTATTGTTGTTAATGAAAATTAAATATATAAACAAAAGTTAACAATAAGAACATGAACCTTATTTCTGATTATTCATATATATAAATACAAAGTGTTACGGGTAATTAAAATAACGATAGTGCAGTATAAAATAAATTGATACTTGTAATTTACAAAAAAATATTGTACAACGAATGTTTCCTAATTATTAAAATCTACCTATAATAATGATATTGGTTTGTTTATTTGAGATTTGAATAATTCTAAATAGAGCGTGACGTATGTGATGTAGTGATAAAAAGTAAGGGCGAGACATGGCGGTAACGACGTGAGGACTCTCAGAGTAGATATTCAATAAAGACAGTCGAAAATGGTATATCTATTGTTGATCTCACCTATTACATTTACCATTACGTGTCTGCTCGTCTGTTTCTGTGAAAAGATAATATTATTTCTCCTTTGGTTAAAATAATTTTATACACAAATGTAAAATGCTCAATAGTAGCCTAGTATTCTATATTTCCTTTTTTATTTACTGGTGAAACAGAAAGAACAATATTGTCAGTGTTAGAGTAAAGTAAAATCGAAGTAAATATTGGTGCTGCGAGGTCGCCGTTAATATGATTTGTTTCGGGCGCCATTCCGCTCGTTCGTTTTAACCAACTTACCAAATTTGCGGTGAATTCATTTCATACACTTTTAGTAGTCACAGTACATTTTTGTTATTATTTTTTACCTTTAATAAATAATGAAAATAGGTTTAATTTCAGTATTTTTTTTGTAGAAATTAATACCGATGGCTTAAACTTATCGGAAAGGTCTAAAATTAATATTAAAGAAATTCATTTTCAAAACTTACGTTGCGAAAATTTTATGTTACTTAAACAATGTTAAATATTGTATCATAATATTGATTCATAAAATAACACAAAGGTCCATCCATTAGAGCGATGTGGGCACGGAAAGTACTACACAAGATGTGTAGTGGGCAGGGGGTGGTGACCGTCCAGTCTTCAAGATCCTTTCGGGGAGTCCCCTCACCCCCGGCGCCGGACGACTTGCTTATTCTATCAAGCGTGGCGCACACCAAAGCAGCCTGCACCGACGCGCCGCACACACCCGCCAGGCATTATACGGCCGGCCACCACTCCACTATGTCAATACAATACGCTCTCTTCAACTGGACTTAGATTATTTAGAAAGCACTTGTAACGCTCATATAAGAAGCGCCACGGAAGACGTATTTGACGTCACAATGGCCAGTACGTGTCGGTTGGAGTTAAGGTGGGATACGTCGGGAAAGATTACGATCCTAAAAAAACAGTGTCCAGTAGAGTATCCATACGGTGCTATAATTTCTTTAACTATTCACTTGGAAAGTGTTGGAAGTTTCCTATTTTATGTTTGTCGTAGTTGATTGGACTTTTATTTAGTGAAAATATCGTTTTTCTGATCAGTGGGAGTTATCCATGATTTAAGTTAACTACTGTATGGTAATAACATCACGTACACTGAGCATAAACGCATAAATATTTAGAAAGATTAGAACAAATAGCAAAGTGTATTTACAAATTCAACTCGATTCAACAAAATAGAATGCGCTGATTTATAAATCTATAATGTTATCGAATATGTATGCAGAGCTGACAGATGCATTAAAGATGACAGGGAAAGACCATCAGTCATATCAGGATAGGAGGCGTGAGAGAGCGCGTTTGGCCGCGGATTATCTGCTACGCGGCTACGGTGTAGCCCTTTGCTACGCGCGTAGCATTAACACGATACAGATCGCATCTAAATGTGTGTTTAGAATGGAATTAGGATTGTGAAATGAAATTGTATTTGCACATGGCCATTATTTTAATCAGTCGATCTTGAATCAAGGGTAATTCAAAACTCTAGAAGTACGTCAACGTCCTTGAATTGAAGCTTGAAGTGAGGTGGCCTTTAAACTAAAAAAGATGACAGCATGCACTACAATTATTTTGTTTCTGTAAATATTTATACTTCTAAATGCTTAAAATATATTGTGACAAATTCTTGCTGTATTTTTCTTCTGCTCAAATAAATTATAAATTTCGGAAGTATACTCCACATGTAGTGGAATTAGTGGGTTGGTAGCGGATACCAATTGATTGGTTGCATGATAGCCATAGCCATAGTTTATAGTAATTA
Organism: Megathymus violae; assembly: GCA_003671415.1. Taxonomy (NCBI): domain Eukaryota; kingdom Metazoa; phylum Arthropoda; class Insecta; order Lepidoptera; family Hesperiidae; genus Megathymus; species Megathymus violae. The sequence continues at coordinate 5,167,785 of PDGT01000005.1, read as the reverse complement.
TTTTTTATCATAAATGAGAAGTATGCGGTCTAAAAGAATATTTCTTATACTGGGTGAAGAAGCAGCGATTGTTCTAGACGGTGTGTATTCTCGGCCGTGAGCAAGGAAGCACACATAAGCCTGGCGCGGAGACACCGGCTCATGTGTGGGTACTTTCATAAATCTGTCGGGAGATATATGAGAGCGCAATTTCCGGTATCCGGCCATTAGCGCCGAGCTTTTATAAGCTTAAAGCTTAGGTTAAAGATTTTCTGGGTAGTTTAATGCGAATCTTGTAATAGGTACGATAAATTTTCTATAAAGTATGTGATTGCATATTAGGAGTCGATTCGGGACCTCTTAATGTGTATAATTTGGTCTAATGTGTATTTTCGGTATCGTCAATTTGGACGAAGTTTAATTAAGTATGGTTCAGAAACCTAATAAATTTCGATGTGTTTGTTAGTCTATTGATAAAAAAGAGTTTAATTCCAGAAATTTAGAGTTTATATCATAATACACATCGCCTGATAAGTTTTGTAAATTGTAATTGTACCTTATTGTATTTTTATCATGACATGAGGTTTTTTAAAAAACGCGTAATAATATTTCTTTTTCAGGATCATCGTTGCATTAGTAATTCTTGTGAAGTTGCATATGTCCGTCGAGGAAGATGACTACTTAATATTAGGTGACTTTTTATTTTTTTGTCGGCCCTGAAATGTTAAAAAATGGTCGGCCGAGTTAAGGTTGGGGTGTAAGCTGCTCCTTCCTTCCATTCTTGAGTAGTAATTGGATGGGTGATAACATCTTTTAGCGCTTCCATATTTTGAAGGACGTTACGCCGTTGTTTAAGTAAAATATTACTAATTTAATAACAACGCCAGATATTATGTACTATCTCGTATGTTACCGTTAACTGGAAGTTGATAAGCCATATCGAAGGTATTTAATTAGCATAACAACTTGCGACGTTTGAGTTGATTACTATCCACTCAATGAAAATTAAGTAAAATATACTCCAGATTTTCCAGTTACAAGATTACAAAAGATACAGAGATTACTTTCAAGTTACAGGTTGCAGTAGATGGTTAATGGGTTGTGAAGCTAAGGGACGTAAATGTTTAGAGAAATGAGAGCCTCAACTTATTATTTTTATCGTCCGTAAAAAGGTATTGAACCCTGTGTAGATTAAAATTACTCACGGATTCTAGTTACAAATGTTAAAAAATACAGTCTCTCTTGTTGGAATAACCCTTATATTAATTCCAGTTGGATGTTTACCGAATTTTAATTAGATATTTTTTTGTCTTAACATTATCATCCATTATGTACATGAACGTCGTCTCAGGCTTATAAGTTTTGCAAAATTTTATAATATTACTACTATTCTATCACACATAAACTTCTCTCTCTTCTTTTCTCAAATACAATAGCAATTTTGTAAATCACCCTCAGAACACTTTTTTCATGAAATTTCCTTCAAAGTTCAGGCTAAGGATAATCTTGATATTCTTGATAGAGTTAATTTGATTTGTTATTAGTACTATACTGCTGCGACTTGCGTGTTCAGTCATTCTATGTTTAAATCTATCTAGCGGTAATTTACATACTACTGCGAATATTAACATAACTTATAAAAAGTTTTGAAGTTGAATGTAATATTCACATGAATATTACAATATATTTCGAACTAATATAAGTACTTCTAATTTATTTGCTGTGGATTGTCATCGAACTCGAACATAGAATATTTATAATAGTGTTTGTAATTAAAAAAAAAAATAATAATGTTGATAATTCATTATTAAATTGTTTCATTATGTGAATTATTTTAAAATTACGCAAATGTGACGCTTAATATGGGTAATACAAAGTAAAATGTCTGATGCATAATGTTCTGAATTTATAAGTAGACATAAAATGAGGGTCCGGTGTGTTCCGCTTGTAGCACGGGTGCAGTCAGTATGACGTGCAATCAAGCTGCAGTAGTAGTCATCACGACCTACTCAATAATGCAACACTGAAGCCTATTGTTCTTTATACGATCGCGGAACAAAAAATGTTTTAAAAGGGTGGAAACTACACATGAAAGAACTTTAAATTGTACCCGGTTATATAGGTCGAACACACGGATAATAAAACATTATACGATTTAATATCTTTACTATGTAATAATCGTTGATGTGACTTTAATCAATGTGTGATAGAGCGACTAGATATGTTGAATTTGAAGTTGAATACTGAATTCTCCCACTGTTGGTTTTGTAGAGCCGATGGTTTATAAACTAAACGTATTTTACGAACATTATAGTGTATCGCTATGTGGCGTTATCAAGTTACACCTTATGAAACAGTGTTTTTTATGGCTTCATATTTGCATATTGTATTCTTTGCGTTCGATTGTGGTTTTGAAATATCGTACTATATTAAAATAATCAATGAAATATGAAATTATTTTACCAAGATTCTGTTATAATTCACAGACTATTTGTCAATCCTAAAAATTCTTTCTACAATTAAAGCAACAATCTTCATAAATCAATTTCTCCCGAATTGAATGTCAATAAGTAGGGTCGGTTGTTAAACGACGCACTCTGAAATAAAACTTTCCGGAGGGCGAAAAGTTCCGAGCAAAAAGAATATTTACATTAATTCTCTTCATTATGTTTTGAAGAATAATCATGGGCACCGTTTCCTATTCCACTCTCTCGATTGGGTTTTTATTTGAATATTTTTTGTCGTCTCCAAAGTTCGTCTCTGTGCGACAAGAGGAAGTTTTTATTAGCATCTTAATGATTTTACGGCGAGTCCCCAGTTACAACAGCCTTTATGTTGTCAGATTTTCTTAAGCATTTTTAGGAGACTTTTTTGCATCTTACATTATTAAAGTTTTCATTCCCTCGCTTAATGAAGCTCATTTCTTCTGTTCGTCCGGACCTTGATTGCCTTTGTTTTGCATAAATGCAAGATTTCTATAGGTTCTTTCTAGCAAATCGAATAAATCCAAAGACTGGAAATTTGTTCTGCGATAGGGCAATTAATTGTTTCCTCTATGCTTTAGTACTTTAGATACTTTTGATCCATTTACAATAAAAGTGCAAATATTGCCATACACAGATTTATTGAAGCTTTTATCAAAACTTTCATGATTTTTTTATTGTTACGTATAATATTTTAGTTCATTTAGTTTATCTATTATACCTTTGAATAATATATACGAATACAGGAAAGTAAATTCTTTATAACCATATTTTGGCCATATTTAGACATATTTATAATCATTGAGGTCTTTTGTTTAATTTAACGTTTTAAGTCAGAGAGCAACTCGTATCATTTTGATATTGTTATTAATGTACGAAGAGACCGAGTCGACTCGTCGATAGTGAGTCTTCATTCTGCCATTAACTTCTTTTCCGGGCCTGCTTTACGCGCCATAAAATAATAATTGTCCGGAAAATCGACCGAAGCTGTATGTAATGTTATGAGAGGAAGGCCGTCGCTTTTCTCGTCCCGCAATTGAGTCCGAGATCTTGCTTTCTTTTTAATTTCCCTACGGTCTCCTAATGAGCTCCCGGCGGAGGCCCGCGCCGTTATCTATGATATTCTTGAGGTTGATGCTTATTGTGCGTGTCACTGATGACTTCCCTTTTTATTATCCTCTCAAACACAATTCAGCATTTGCCCAAATGAGCTCCTCTCGTTTGCTTTGGTCTTTTTATTTCTCTTGATAGCCGTTTGTGTTTCGCCTTTATTTTCCTTTAATTTCACCGAATCTAAGTCTCTGATTACAAAACAGTCGAAATAAACTGATTCAAATTCATTTGAAACAAAGAGAGATCGAATGTTATTTGTACAGCGACATATTTAATACGTGACACGTTCATATAAATTCTCAACAAATCACCCGACTCCGCCTCCACTTATCTATTAAAATGAGAGATTATAGCGGAATCAAACATTACACCCAAAAGCCGGGTGTTATTTTCACTGGATTGTCCAATATTGTCACAATCCCTATGGAAGGGCAATTAGAGACGTGTCGCGCGTGACGGTCACGTGGCGTAGATCCATGTTGTCACGCGGAGCACGGCGCACGCGACGCCGACACACTACCCTCATTACAGCCCTAATGTTTGTTCTGAGGGCAACGCAACATCAGAAGCTCCGATACCGATATGTTTAAATAAAAATCCGTAGGCCTATCTCTCGAATGTACAACTTCCATTTACATACAGCTGACATTATGGAGGATTATTAAGTAATCGCCCCGAAACATTAACCTCTTTTAACTGTTAACGAATTCCTGATTTAACGCGACAGATGTTTCTTCAACGCCCCAACACGATTACACAAGCGTCGCTGAATTAATAAACGGAATTGCAACTGAAAAATTTCGGGTATCAAACAAATCCCTATCGGAGAATTCACTTCATTTAAATATCGCATTTTTCTGGAAGATTATACCGTACGACAGCTATAAAAGAAAACAGGAGCCCCACCCCTCGATAATGCGACGAGCCTGAGGAATTTTTATTTCGTTCAAATCTCTCCTGACATAGGTATATTTTGCAAGATCGCCTGGAGATTTTAATGCCCGATTTTATTTAAATTCGTTTAGGCAGTGCGGGTGATTGCACCCCAAGACATTTATCGCGGGGGCGTGATTGTATTTATAAGCGGTATGATTCTCTGCACTTTTACTCATAGACCTCTTTACGTCCAGGGTTTAAATTTATTGGTACAAAATATGAAAGAAAATATATATTTATTATTTCTTAAGTAACTGGTTTGAATACCTGTTACCCACACAGGAGACTCAAAATACGCTGACTATGTAGAGACGTACTGAATTTTTTAAGAAATAACGGCGTGTATTTATTTCGACAACTAAGATTAGATTCAAAAGAATTATTTTGACGCATCCTCACTATTTATTTTAGCGTATATTTGTTCCCTTGTCACGATGGCGTATCGTTGGTACGCTGAGCTGCCCCATCATTCACTTAGCGTGACGTGTCATAGGTTGCATCGGATACCGCGGATTTGTCACTTGCCACCGATGCACTAAGGTGATCATTCTTCATTACTTATTTTTTATTCTTGGAGATTCTGCTGACCACTAAAGTTATAAGTATTCCGGTATTATATATTACACAGGAGGTCTGGCTTATTGCAATATTATTTTATTTTTAACTAGTAACCCGCCTTAGCTTCGCTTTACATTTACAAACTGAAACAACCGTTATGTATTTATATAAAGTATTTAATAATTATTATAGCATACTAGAATGTAATAATTAATTTCCCCGATTGTTTTAGCGATCGGTTTCCAAGTTTTGTGACTTAGAAATATTTATTTATTGTAATAGCTGGATAAAATCAAAACAGAATGTCGATGCAAATTTTAATTTCACATTCAGCGGGAACAAATGTATTTCTTGTGACGAAAAGTATCCTAGAAAACAACCGATTGCTTAAGTTACAAATGTGCTAGAACCTATCATCTAAGTCAATTTAAAATGTTGTACGATTTGTGTATAGGCAGAAAAAAAAAATTTTTGCCTTACTGTCAACAACAAAATTTACTTACATACAAAAAAATAAAAAATAATAATTACAGATTCCACCTCGTTATAGCTGTATCATTACTATAGATTACTATAGAGATGTACCAATTCCTGATTGTATAGGGTAACTATGAAAAAATTATAAAACGCCTGATAAAAACGAGTAATAATCATTTCGGCTGCGGTTACTAATTGGGAGCATAAGCAATATGTTACTCAAAGCAATTCTAGATCACATTACTACTATTTTTATAAGTATAAGTTGTATTATTTCTCTGTTTAAGTTCATCTAAGGTTTTTTCGACTACTGCAAATTCGTTCTCATTTAAACCATACGTCCAAAAGGTATTCAATGTCCAACCTAAGAATTATTAAAGTTCCTACTGCATTTGCGGTGAACAAAGTGATTAAATACTCATAACTTAAATGTATTTGGAGGTCAAAGACAATCAAAATACTTAATTACCTTTAAGCATACAGGTATTAAATGCCTTTGTTGGTGAACAATTTAACAAAAATCATTTATATTAGCTTCTTGAAAATATAACATTTTTACAGTGAATATCATGGTTAAAACTACTTAGGTAATGAAATGGTTGCACTTGCTGACATTGGCACGCTAATACCTATCAATTTCGTTAAAAATACGTCTACACTTAAAATTAATAACCAGGCGTTAATTATCCAGATATGATGTTCTTTTTGATCTTAGCGTGATATTGATATATTTTTAGGATTTTTTTATATTAAAAATTCAATTCATAAATTTTTTGGGTATTCTTCCTTTCACTGTACGCAATAGCATAGTCAGATCACGCTGAAAAATCGCCGTCATTTTTCGTCCCGTTTTTGCTTCTTCCATCACAATGAATTTCACCGACAAAATTTTCCTTACCATTTGTTTCCATCGCGTAAGATCTTTTCGTATGAGGCGAGTTCTGTGTTAATATATGTGCCGAGAATACCGTGGTCATATATTACGCCGACCTCTGCCGGACCGGACATAACAATCCTCGATTTGCTATAATATCAGTAGGGTGTCTTTGTCCGTCGGGTCAGTCAGATGGTGGGAGCGAGTGAGACGAAGGTGGTCGGCGGAAAACGCGGGGTGGCAGCGTACGTGCCGCGTATAATAAGCATTTCATGCACGGGGTGCGGGCGCGGGGTCCGGAGGTTACGTAGGTACCATTTTCCGTAAGTCGTGTACCTAACCGGACCGTACATTATGGGCGAGGGTCAGCGCCTGCCATCCCTGTCGCCCTCGTACCCGTAGCTGCCACGAGTATAATTTTGCGTGATATATCGTAGACGCCGCGTCCCTCTGATGATCGTACACATTAAATTCTAATATATTAAGTTTAAACGTAAACTTTATACGTATTTAAAAATACCGTAATTTGAACAGGTAGAAATTTAAAATTCGTTCGACTTCAATTTTGTTTAGCGTTTACTATGAATTTAAAGTAATCAAATACTGTAACATATACACGAGGTATATCGGGGTAATACAAGAAACATATGGGGTGTGTCGATAGCGGTCGCTGAATTCATCTTCTATCTATACGATTTATACACGAAAAAGCCGTAAAACGGAACAATAAAAACCCAAAACAGCAATAAATTTCAAGCAATAGACGAAAAGGTTCGAGCGCGCCTTATCAATTCCCACCACGCATACAACTTCTATAGCACAATAAACTTATGACGTAAGTTTTAGGTGTCCTTTACTTATATCTAAAATATTTAACAGTAGCTTATAAACGTTTACGTAAATTAAACACAAAGTTTATAAACAATAATATTTAGTGGACTATAACTGTGTACCAGTAACTGGTAGGTAATACAAACAGGCATGTCCAATAGCCCTCCGAGAGAGGGTCTTTTAAGGACAAGTACGTGCGGTTCTTGTGGACAGCGAAGGTGTTCTTTATGAATAAGTAACATCATCTAACTGAAAACGAATTAAGCCGTTGACCACTCTCGTAAAATATTTCATGTATTATTTAAAAATAGGTACCCAAACATAATACCTAACGTTCTATTTAAATGCGTAGACGGGTGCATATAAAAATATATGTTTGAGAGCCTTGATTGTCGTAATAGATAGTAAGAAAATGTTATTAAGAGGACTCAGCTGTTAATAATTCACGAGTGCGGTCTGGTGTACTTAAGGCCTCGATTCATTATTGTTACGGCCTCAGTTCGACGAAGATGTACCGTGTACCTCTAAGATTGACCCCTCATTAAAAATTACGAACATACAGATTAAAAGTACATCAAAGAAGCTCCGTTTGTCTTCTTGGTATCACTTGTTTGTTTGTTGGAAGAAATCAAAAATGTATGCGATCGATTTGGATTGCGTTCTTATGGAACCGGTTTCAGATTATACATGAATCTCAGACAATTAAAAGGTCCTTTGATTAGTTTGGGTAATTTTGAAGAGGCTTAAGGCAGCGAGCTCGGCGGTCGCCTGAGGGTCGAATAAATATGTCCCAAAGAGTTAAGTGGGAACGAAGTGCGGAGCGGAGACCGCGTCCGACGTTTGCTCTTCTCCTCGTGTTGTTGCACCACTTATTACACAGAAAGTTCTGTTAAAGTTTTCTCCGACACTCGGGCGCGAGTTTAATTTACTCGATAGTGTAAATAAAGCGGGCGGAGTGGGAAGTTTCGTGGCAAGGCGAGCCCTGGCTCCGACACCCAGCTGCGGTCGAGTGATAATAACGTTCTAGCGACCGGGACTTCCTTATTAATCGAGAACAACAAATTTTAACGACAAGAATTAATGAATCTCGTTACATGGGTTAATCTCCGGATCGTAAAGTGTGCGCTCGGCAGTTAAGGTGTGCGAGGGAGGCTATGTTTCTATTTCACCTATGCTTCGTCTGGTGCGTTTATTTAGGACATATACTCTCGTTGTTTCGATTTGGTATTTGGCAATACCAGTTTCTCACACGTGTTTGTACCTAGTAATGAACATTGGATACTTTAAAAGTACAATCATTTTGGTTGATTTTTTATAGATCCGAGTTGGTATTTTGATAATAATCCGATCTAAATTAAACGTGAACCTGCAAGATCCTCGTAAGGAAACGGTTGCATATGAATAAAGGTTTATATTCAGTTCCATTTACCAGAGGAGCCAGTACACTTACCACGGTAGATTTCAGATAAACCTCCTTGATATTGTAAGAAATTACTTCATTTTAGGGAGCGACCCAAATTTAGCACAGATATTAAGTACTGGAGCGGCAAGATGAAACGATTGCGAACGACGGCTTGACTGAGGGCTCCAATATATATCGCCCAGTTAACGAGCATGTGCGAATGGAAGTTTATTGTAATTGCCTTTTGTAAGATCGGGACAGGGTCATTACGGACCGTCCTCGCAGACTCACCCGCTGTTTGCCGAAACTTTCTTCCACAAGTACAGCCTTAAGAAGCTTTAAGGTTTGTTACGAACTATAATGGTTTAATTTGGTGCCTAACCCCGTACGAGTATGTAAGATTAAAAAAAATCTCTTAATCTTAATCTCTAAACATTTTTAGCTAAATATGTTTGTAGAATTCTGTAGTAATTTGAAGTTTTGATTTATTGTAACAGGTATAGAAGAAATTAAAAGTATGTATTATATTTGATCTGTAATAGATACTTACATGATATAACACTGAAATACATTACTTAATTTTATTCCCTACAGTGGTGTATGTTCTATATTGAAGCGGAGTTTGACATTCGGTTGCTGGGCGGTAAACGGTTAGATTTTCTTCCACTAACCCTAAGCTGTTGCCATATCTTACAACAGCGTGATAAAGGAATTTAGTACAGCGCCATCTAGTTGATATTTTCTGAATCCATATAATATCCGTTTACCAGGACAAGATACACAAAAAATTCTACACTGGCCACCCAGCATTGACGATAGCGTAAGTGTAAAAAATATTAAACGGTAGCATATAACTACAACTAAAAATACCAGACTACATAGGTTTATTAATTGTATAACAATCATAAGGCTGCGGCCATGAAATACAGATTCATGAATATCAGTTATTCTGTAAATTGTTCAGTAATTAAAATCGTTATAAAAATATTTACATCTGATGATACGATCTAGTATTATGGGCAATTTAATTAAAAATACATGATAAAAATTTTGAAACATCATATATTGGCAAAACAGCAGTTTCGACGTGTAGATTTACCGAACACCCAAAAACGATCCTTACACATATTTATTATACGGATAAGATGAATCGCTCAACGTAAACGTTAAAATTTCAATTACGTTTAAATGAAACGTTGATATTGAATTCTATCAACGGGAGGTAATGCGTGTGTATTCATCAGGTGAAGAGCGTGCGGCACATTAGGGGGCTCCGGCGGCCTCAAAGCCAGAAGACTGATTATGTCTATCCGCAATTTCTCTCCGGCCCTATTCTCGCGAGCTAAAACTAGCGAGTTTTCCACCGCGCTATTAAGCGGTCGCTTTTACATTTGTCCTTATAATGGAAATGTGTTACTAATTAATTTAAAGCGAAACTCATTTATGTCGAAATGCGCGTCTATTAAGCTATGATGAGAGAACGCCTTTTTGGTGTCACTGAGATCGTATTATTCTTTAGACGGGTTATTTTAATGTAGTTTGAGAGGTGCCGTTGTTATATTTAGCGAACGTGGAAATTATACGTGGTCGGGTTACAAGCCCTCACCCCATTAAGTAAAGGCGAGCTCATTCTCGGTAAGACTAATCAAATAACAGTCTCCCCATCGGACTCCTCTCGCCCCCGCTGCGCCCCGCCTCGCGGCCAGTGGTCATCTCTCTTATCGATTGTGGTGGAATTCGTGCACAGAATGCGATATTTCCCAGCACTCGCTACTCGTTCCAAGACAATACAACGTAGCATTATTGCGAGTTTCTACAAAATTGACGACAGAGCGCAGTATGTGTTTTGGATTGGATTTTTGGCTATTGGATTGAACATTTAAGATAAATACATTTTTTTATGTAATCTAGTAAAATTTTATATTATCGATTGTTATTTTGAAGTATTAGCGCCTAGAGTAAGTTGTACCGTTGTTTCATTGATAGCGAACCAGTTTCGAGGCGTCAGGCGCTTTGTGAAGAGGTAATTCAATTATAAAACAATGATTTATTGAAAATATGTATTCTTATTTTTATATGAAACATTAAGATTATATATTAATGGACAATTATTTATTTTCTAAGCGACAGTTGAAATGATCTTGAAGTCTTTTTAAAGCGCTTTTACAAATAATTTGGTGGAAAATTTTATAATTCATTTTTGAACGTACTTCTACTTTTAATGACTTATTATTTATATGTATATGTCAGTAATCTTATAACTTATGAAGGAATTGAGGTATTGATTAAATATTTACACAGGATATTATACCTATTTATTTTATTGAGACAAGTGATTACTATATTATTAAACCAAAGTTAAATAAAACAACTTATATTAAAAAAAACATCTCGCAAAAAGCGGCTGTCTGAAATACTGGAATATTATGTCTCTAACTCTTACATAATCTTCGATACGTACAACAATAATTTTATTAGAAATTTTTAAACCATACAGTTTGTGAGCAATCCCGCGATACAGTCAGTTTTCATCTATATTTTGGTAAATGTTATCCTTAGTGTATTGAGAGCTGTTCAGTAAATTCATGCAGTGGGAAGTCGGTAGTGTGATGCGGCCGCCGCTTCGTTCCGCCATGTAATTCTAATGAGTATTAGTGTCGTTCGTCTACCGCCGCTCGTCCGGTTTCTATGCTATGGCTAATTTGTTAGTAAGAGATCGCTTTATAATGCTATTTGTATCTTCCTACATTGATCTGTATATTTACTTACAGTCGGTAGTATGTAGTTATGTTATTATAATTAGTAAGTTATTGTATTTCAGAGTTGAATACGATGACGCAAGACATCGTGAGGAAACCTGTACAATTGAGAGTTCTTTATAACGTTCTCAAACGTGTGTGAATTTTGATATATAATCTTTATATATAATATAAGAGGAGGTAAGGTTATAGTATACATACATATACATATGTGTCATTGTGAGAGGAGGTCTAAGTACAGCACTGGGATTATTATTGATTGTAATGATGTTATTGTACAGACGTACCTTTCATCCATAATTTTTTTTCTATAACGAATGATATACATGTATATAAGAAATAAGTTTCAAATAATCAGAGGAAAAACAATACGTATGTATGATTTGTTTGTCAAACTTTTGGCATCTATAAAGTATTTTTGTTTGGATTTCATTTCAATTATTAGCGTTCTATAATATATATATATAATATACATATACCGTATCTGCTATAATCTATTATGTGAAGTAGTTTCATCAAAATATTAAACATCTGTACTCAGGTTCTATAGACGAATAATCTTAGAGCGTTGGTCGTTAGTCTGTAAATACGAATTGGGCAGTGTGTAAGCTGCGGAGACCAGCGCGGAGCGTTCCGCCATGTAATACTAATGAGTATTAGTGTCAATCGTCTGCTGTCGCTGGAATTCTATGCTGCATCTAATTGAAGCTCTTAATTTGGGCTGTACTGTATATCTTGAATTCGTCGTTCATCAATCTTGTATCAACCGTGTTCGACTGAGTTAGGCTACATTCAGAGTTTTATGAACAATTCTTTCAAAGGGCCCATAAGTAGATCTAACATATTTGTTTTAAGATGCTCAAAATCCCTGAGTAACATTTTTTTCTTATTTATCATCTATCTATCATATCACATTTAGTCGCGGGAAACTACTGATCCATAGTTGGATTTAAACTAGTTATTTAAACCATATTTATGTACAAATATTATAGTTTATAGATAGTTCTATATTATTTTAAGTAATTACAAATAATTTGTTACAATACATTATTGTAGTATAATCGGTTTTGGTTGCTCAAGAAAACATTTTTGACATTGTGTAGAGTTATATTGGAAGTTTTAAATGTTTGAGGACATTAATTATGCTTAGATTTTTATTGTGTTACCATATGTATATAATCTGTAGTCTCAAGAGTGCATCAGTATAATAAGGTAAGAGTAAATAGCTATGTTTAAAGTACTGCAAAACAGGTTAAATCGAGACCAAGGACGGCTAAGTCGCACAGTAGGAACTGCGATTCTTCAGCTGAACGATTTCAATCTACGCGACACACTCAGCTACGTATAGCTTGCATAAATATACGAGTACGTCCCTGTTGTTGTTGTATCTTAATGTTACAAACTAGTCAGAGATCTAGTTGAAAACAAAAGATAACCTTATTTACACTGAAATTTTTTGTAACTTCGTGTCTTCCAATTCTAAAATGTTACTGGCATCTCTAATGTACTTTAAGTAAAACTTTCATCGCTGCTTCTTACTTTATTCCTGTTTGCTTTTGCTTTTGAAATTGCTTGCGACATTTTATTCACATCTTAGACCGGTTGTGACAAAATCTCACTGAGAACTTTCAAAGTCGCGACAAAACAACTATGGAGAATCTTCCGACTAAATGGCACAAGACATATCTCATATTTTTTAGAGAAAATGACGTTATGAAAGACTGCAAGATAAATTGTTGTGTATCGCATGCTGCGCCAATACTGAAAGACTACTGTTGCTACTATAGTAGTAACCTATAGGTTAATTTTATGAATTTAAGTATTAGATTAACGAGTGCAGGTGATTTGAACAAACCGTAGCAGTTTAGCGGTTGGAAAGTTGAGTGGAAAAAGTCGAAAGTGGGGTCGAATATACCTTGCACCTTTAGTTTTTTACAAATGTATATTCGTATTGGAATTGAATTGTTAATTGCATCGGTGAAAACATCGTCAAGTTAAATGAGAGTTCTCTATAATGGTTTTGAAGATGTGTGAAGTTGTAGTTGGTTAACGTGCCGCAGTGTGGCTATGATTTTTACTCCTCTTGATAACTCCGTGCTCAATTTTAGAACAATTATAACGCTGTAACGATGATGAGTTTCAAACCACTGATATGTGTTAAACATTTGTCTTATTTTCCTGGCTCAGGATTCCAATGTTTTAAACAATAATCTGAGATGGCATCAAGTAGGATTGCAGGTCTATTTAAGGTTGGTTACCGGATACACTTCTGCAAAAGATATTAAACACTAAGTGAAATCGACGCCTGTTTCCGACTTCTTAATAACTTGTTACCAACATAATTGTTACATTCACGAATAGTCACCAAGTCCGAAATAGTTGCTACTGGTTTTTATCGGTTAATTTAATATTCTGTGTGTTTAATAACTGTATATCATTTATTATATTCCTAAGTGTTTCTAATCACTCTTTGGATATGTTTGTAAAAATGGTACGTAAATATTTGCAATAGTTTTTGAGATTGTCGCTTTCAGAGCGAATGATATCGACTTTGTCTTACCTTTAGCGATATTATAAAGCGGTTAACTTCGAATATGATTCGCATTAATTTTGATAGAGTTCCGTGATGTAAATATATACAGCAATACTTACCTACCGATTCTCAGAAATGTTAAAAGTTATTATATCGTTTAAATGTTTAGGTAAACTATACGGTTTCCGTTAATTCGCAAATGTATAGAACTCTAAAATAAACGCGCACATGAGTGATGTTTGTACATCAAAACACCAATATAACCGATCACAAGGTTGCGACTACGACACAGCTATGGGGTAACGTTGTGGTCGACTGTACCTACATCGCTTCACTGGACTGTGAAAATGATTTTGATTTGACCCTTTGCAGGGTGCCTCTACCGCAAAATTACATTTCAATCTGTGAATTTGGTGTGGTATACGCTTTAGTGTTTATCGATGTCTTTAAATATGTACCTATGGACGTAGTACGCGCAGATAGGATTTTCTTTACTAATAGAGATGTGTACCGTTAAAAGAAGTCTTCAATCTTTTACACTTTATCAATATCATACACTGAAGCTTATGATAATATGATGAAAAATTAACCCACGATGGAAATTTATCAGTGCTCAAAATATATGAAATTTGGTGCTTTTCCAGACAAACTGTCATTGAACTAAACAGAATTTTGAGTTTGTAAAAAATATATGATATACTTAAATTCGATTATGCGATAATAATAATTATATATGTATAAGTTTTTTTTTACATTTAATTATAATATATTTACATCTGATAATTGGGTTCAGTTGATTAAATATAAATCCGATTATTATTACCAGAAGAACTTTCTATACGATTTAGAATATTTATTTTACAAAAAATGTAGATCAAATGTTACTGTAACGAAAACGAAGTATGCTTTTGACAGCTTTTCCTTTAGGCAAATGTATAAATGAAGATAATTTTATTCAGAGAAAATATCTCGGCATGGCTGATATATTCAACAGAATATTCCCATATGTGCGTAATTCAGTAGAATGGCAAAAAAGGTCTGTTTGAGGGGTGAAATATGTAAATTTATTGTCTTGGGCGGCTCCCGCCGGTGGCGCCCCCATCATACGCCGACACGTAGGATAAAGGAAATGTTAATGCGCACCAATTTATGTGCTTTTCTATGATTTCGCTGAATCGCGCTGTCTTCCCCTTTGTGGATCGGCGCACTGAGCGCTTTGTTTATAAATTGAAGTGTTTTTAATATTTCTATTCAGGCAAAGAGCCTTGCATACAAATCTTTTTCAATCTCCTATTTTCCATATGTACGTACTTACTTGTATGTTCGTCCAAACCGTTTTCTTTTCCAAACTGTACAGTAATTGCTTTATTATTCTTATGCTGTAAATGAATTATTTTATCATTAACATAAAAGTAACAGTTGAGCATGTTAACAACTGCGACAAATACTCAATCTTCCCCTCGTGATGCGCCGTGACTAATTCACAAAGGCCAAATGTGACATAATACCGGCATAATTCAATGTTTTGCTCACCATATTGTATTTTATTTATGAGTTATACCCTATTGATAGCATTTCTCTTTCTAGCTTCAGAATTTTTGTATTCGCAGTGTTATGCTATCCTTTTCTCGCTTTATGCCGAAGGGTGTTTCATTTCGGCTGCATGAACGGATGGTTAAATAGTACCAGTTAACTTACACCGCATCCGCTTCGCGTCATTTGGGGGTTTGGAGAACGCTTTATGCCAACCTGTGTATAAATATTTGATGGCACGGAAAGTGATAAGGAAAATAAAAAATATTTTTCCTGAAGATACTTTTAGCAAATTTGAACAGTGTTTTTTTTTTTGTTATAATAATACATTTCTGTGTTATTTTTATGCATGCTATTAAGTTAATGTACTTTATAGGATTTCAAAATACCAAAACCAGTAAAAGTGTGTTTGAATAATTAAGATAAAAATTGAAAAAAACTTATCTCATGCATTTTTGGTCTATTTAATAGTATATTTTATTATTCACATTACGAAAAATATTACTTTACCTATATTCACTTAACTATACTAGCACAATGAATAAATAAAACGAAACTAGGTTTCCCATCATCAGCGCAAATATTAATCGTATTAATTAATCTTTTAAACATATTTTACGGTTTAAAGCGTGAATACATATGATATGATGCCATCCACAGAGTTCCGAGGTAAAATGTCTAAAGTGACATAGAAAAAATAAAACATTACGACAGTTTGATTCCAATGCTGAGACACCATTTTCAGATGCATGGCTGTTTAATTTGGGGCGGTTGTTGTTGATATTTAAATTTTTTAACGTTGCTCAGACAGGAACTCAACCAAGGATGACAATACATACATATATTAACTTATTCAACGTACATATATGGGGAAAAAAATTGCCATTAAGATACTGTTACATGAAAAACGTACTAGTAGCTTAAGAAATTGAAAGTCGGTCTTTGGTTTTAGGGACTTCGGTTCGAAACTGCACGGACACGAGTGCATGCCTCTTTATTCTCAAGTAATTATAAATTTACTTTGGTTAACTTAACCTCTGACCTGATTTTATCACAATTATATATTCTCATAGGTGTGTGAAATGTGGCAACCCGTATTCTCCTTGACTATATCCCGATATGGACCATGCCTTAACTTCTCCTATTATATAATAAATAAATAATAAATAAACGTTTACACACTCACACCCCCGCACTAGGATACCCTGTGTTGCGGGTGGCATGGACATACACAATTATCACATCACAAACACCCATGACCCGAGAACAAACATTTATAATGTCACATAAATATCTGCCCCGGCCGGGAATCGAACCCGGGACCCCACGCTCGGCAGGCAGGGTCACTACCGACTGGGCTACGGGGTCGTCATAATCTGAGACTAGTAGTAGAATATTTTATGGGTTATGACAAGATTTTTTTGAAATGGTAATAACAGATGGCAAAGAGCAAACGGTTCACGTGATGGTAAGTGGTTACCGCCTTGCGTATACACCTGCAACATTGGGGATGGTATGTAACCAACCATTCGGTTTTAACAGTCGCCTGCACGGGAGACTTGAGTTCAAAACCTGCTCGGACCTGTAATTTTTACATTATGTGCGTGTTACAAATTAATTATCACCCATATTTTAAATAAAAAACACCGTAAGCAAACCTTCAAACCTGAGAGTTCTTCATAAGGTTCTAGTATAATAATGTTCTAATATAATATGTGATAAGTGCGAGTTGCACTTGTCCAGCGCTGCGGACTATCGCCTTAGCCCCACTCATTGTGAGGGGAGACTGGAGCCCAGCAGTGGCACAATTTTGGGTCGTCATGAATATGATCAATGTTTATGTTTTGGCAGCTACGAAACAACGATGTTAAATCTAACTACATATCTTACTGATCTGACAGCCCTATAATGAGACGTAGTGCACGGCCAATTTGTTTATACGAATGTGTCAGACGGACTGCAAGTTGTAATTAATCACGATGCATATTTCGTTCTACATACATTTATTATTATATCGGACTTCGATTTTTTGAATGGCATCCAATTACGCCGACGATTTTATTCAGCCGGCTGATATTTTTCTCATCATACGAAGTTATTTTTCATTGCATTGAAAATATTTCGAGTTCAAATAGTCGCTGGTAGCAGTAGAATGTTTCTCTTTAAAGTTGAAACTAATAATTATAGTTTAAAAAATTAACAATGCACGCCTTTTTGCAGAAATGTATACTAAAAAGATGAATTAAATTTATTAAAAGAAGGACCGTATTTATCTTTGTATCTTTTGTTCGATTTATTACAAAACTGATGATCTTATTGAAAATAGCAGATCGGTTTTTTTATTTTTTATCAATGTTTATGCTGCGTGGTTTTGGTTTTACTTTATTTTGGAACCACCTGTAGACAAATGTTGCACTGAAAATCAGTGTCACAGGAGCTAGTGGTTACTGTAACGCGACTAAGTGCAGTTCTATTTGTTGAGTGGTCGCTAAAACATGGAATAATATACTACGTTGCTGTTGTGTTGTAGCCACTATATTACAATTTTACACAATATAAAAAAATACAACAAATTTATTTTCTTTCTTTCGTTCTTTCAAATCGTTTTGCCATAGGTTATAAATAGTTTATTACAGTTTGGATGACTTAAATGTTAAAAGTTAATGCATTTTACCACCTAAGGATAAGTCAGTACTTACCTCATTTACGGTAATAATGTGAAAACTGTGTATGTTGGTTTCAACTAGATTACATTTGTTATTCCACTGCTGACGTCTAACATGGAGCGACTCGTTTTTAAGCTTTGTTGGTCCTGCGATATGGCGTCATAGATAAAAAGAGTACTATCTGTATTTTATTGGAATTTTAAATGTATTTTTCTATTTTATTGTATAGAAATTTGATTTGTAACTGTAATTATTATTATATTGTACAGGAATGTGATTTTTTATTACGATACAATTTGTAGGATACTTGTACAAAAATATAAGTAACGTACGATATTAATATTTGGATTATTTTACGTGTGTGCCTATTCCTTGACTTCTTGTGTGAAATTACATGTTTTATGCTAAATGACCTGTGGTATATGATGCTGAACTGAGATGATACTGAAATGATGAATGTTGCTGGGCTCCGTACCACTCATTGTAATCCCAACGCTGCTCGTGCATGATAGCAGAATTCTTTATCGGCTTGGTTACCTACCACCCAGCCACCCACTCGACTGGTTCCCTGAATCATTCGTAATATGATTTTAAGTATTTCAGTTGTAGTGGTCGGAGAGCCAAGAGGTCTTCCACTTCAATCTTGTTCCATTGTTGGTGATGTCTTTGGTGTTACTTACGAGTGTCCACTTAATATGAGGTCGCCCATCTTTGTCGACAGTTGGGATAAAAAAATATATTGTGTTGTAAATATTAATTCACATCACACTATAAAGACAAGTTCACTCTACGTTGTCTTTGTAGTTGGAGAAATGAATTCCATGGTAAGTACTTCAGTAATTTGTATATTAATAAGTCCACGCAATGTTACGAAAAAAACCGCAGCAGATGATGATAACACCCATAAAACCTGTTACTGTAATCACATTAAAAGCAAACGTGACAAAATGAGATGATCAGATGAGCGACGCGTGTGCTCCACAGGGGGCGTCGAGATTCATCGTAGGGTGAATAAAACATCACCATGTATTAATATAGTTGATTAATTGACATCATCTGTTTGAATAAATTAGGAATTTATTTTTAAAATTATTTTTCTGGATATTTTAAAGGTAAATAATATATTTTTTATGTTGAACAGCATACGGGCCGCTCGATGGCAAGTAAGTATTAATTGCCACGCATGAAAATTTAAAAAACTTAATGATTGTTAATTTGTGCTAAAAAATATACCAATGTACTAGCGCCATCTGTGATATGATGGTAAAACTTACATGTTATTCTAGTGAACGGGACCTAATATACGTTAATAGGTATTAAATATTAATAATTTTTCATAAATATGTTTAAAATATCGTCCTATAAATATAGTTTGTGTGTATATGCGTTTTATTTTGATATTGGGAAATATTACTTATAGTATGTAAAATATAAATAGTAATTTACAATGTATATACACAGGTTCTTATGATTATCATCATCATATCGTTAATACGACACATTGTCCCACTGTTGGGCTCGGATCGTCAAGGTAATAGTCTACCACGTTGGCCAAGTGAACACCGTTGCATAACCGGTTGGTTATGTCACTAAGAAAATACATATTTTTAAAATTTTATATTAAAAATGATGCCGTGGTGTTCAATGTTATTGTTATATTTACTTTTGTTTTAAGAGATATTAAGAAACTTTCAACTGCAACTAAAACTACGTTTTTTTATTGAGTAGCATATGGTGTATCACAAGGTTTTAAAGTGCTATTATTGTGAGGTTCTGGACTGCTGCATTCCTGTAAATTTGTTATAAAGAATATCGTTTCTGCTTTAAAAATTTCAACACACACATATTACTATTTTGTATTTATAATTTAAATACTTCATGCGACCTAACTTATAATTTTAATATTCCGTATGCAACGGATATGATCCAATCCATTTTCGGAACGGGATAGATTTGTGACGTTTATGGAAATATGTATTATGATTATTCGTTATTACATGGGTTGTAATTTCGAACGTAGTTTGACAAATTTTGATCTATATTAAGATACACAAGCAAAATTAGGTTTAGGTACTCTAAATCATCGTAAAGCTTACGTATTATTAGAGTGTTATCTGTAACTGTACAGGTTTATGGTTTGAGATTATGGTATTACTATTACGGCCTTTACTATCGGCCATATCACGACCCGGGATATATCACAAGATTTGCTAATGAATGGTTCAATCTGTGCTCTGTTGATCCCGCTGTTTATTATCCACTAGCGGCTTCGCACGGGTGTACTTTTATTTTTAAACATTTTGAGATTGTAGAAAATTTTTTCGTTCTCTCATCAATAGTTTCCGCAGCGTATGTGATGAAAGAAATTTTTAAGCTAATTTTTTTACACCTTGGTTCACGTTACTGAAATTTTAGCAAGGATCCCTTATTTTTTCTAGTAATAATTATAGCCTATGTTACTTAAGGATAATGTAGCATTCTAATGGTGAAAGAATTTCTAAAATCGGTTCATTAGTTTTTGAGTTTATCCGTTACAAACATACAAAAATACAAAGCTTTCCTCTTTGTAATATTAGTATAGATAATAATTCTTCCCTGTGGCATTTATCAAGTTAGGAACACACGTGACATAATTGAAGTCGTATTCTTACAAATATTAAGGTTGTTTCTATATAAATAAATAATTAAGAAAGTTGGAAAATAAGCGCGGCGGCCTCATTTATTATTCTTTATAAGGAAACAAAGGCGAGGGTTAGCCGTAATAAGGCTGCGCCACCTCGCCGGCTTATCTTTATTGCCTCCAACCCACGTAGAATAATAAATCGTTTTCATCAAAAACAAATACTCGACAGTTTTTGTCGGAGTTGAGCGAACGGGCGGGAGGGTGGCAATTTTCCACCCCCATAATACAATATTTTCCGACATTTTCCACGGGAATACAGTTTGGAATCGCTCGCTCGCAACCGGCAGGTTCCTTTAATGTGTATTTTTCGTCCAATCAGGGAACGGCGAGAGTCTCGATATTACCTCAACTGTCACACATAAAGTGGAAAATATGGTCGGCTGATGTGGGGGGTTTGC
>PDGT01000005.1:5131079-5146544 GCA_003671415.1 Megathymus violae | reverse complement strand
GAGGGGGCCGGGAGGAGAGAGCTGCTTGGCAGTCGGCGCGCGTACGCGACGCTCCGGCGCGCCGGAAGAAACGCTTCGAACAGGTTTATAGCTTTTCTTTCAGCTCCACTCAGGTACGGGCCGTATCATAACAGGGAATAGCGGCGCGTGATGTGAACCCATGATAAAATAAATGTCGAGATAGGCGTATGTATTGTACTGTTTATCTTAATAATGGCCGCCCCGAGAAAACTTTCGATTAAACTTCGCCGTTATGTTTGTTTTTGTTTTTATTGTTACACAAAAATACTTGATTGATCCATTATTTACTTACTTTGTGAATAAGAAATTTCTAAACTAGGATACATGTGTGTAATTTATAACTAGATAAATTAAGTTTTAAGTATCAGTAAATAAGTAAACAAAATTTATTCATAAATATTAGAAGTTAATCAATATAAGAAATAAGCAGTGCCTATTTGGATTAAATAATCCGTATTTATTTTCTGTCAATCTCTCGATTAATGTTGTTAAACTAATATTTATAACAAAGAATTCAATGAATGTGTTTTAGGATAATACAAGGTAGGACAGAATTATCTGAAGTATGATTATAGACTACCTTTATATATTTGAAGGATATTATGAGTTTGAATGGTAGATGCTAGATGATTATTACGAGATGAAAGCGGTCGTAGCGAAGTGCTACGGCGCCGTCACCGCCGCCGCCTTCGCGAGCCGCGGCGCTGCCGGCGGATATAAATCGCGATTCATTTCTCATCGTAACTTTTTGTCGGTTCTTATCTGTTAGACTTCACTTTTCATCATCCGAGGGGATTTGTGTAATGCCTAGTCATTTCTCGGCGTCGAGCGCGGCTTATCGGAGCTTGCTCGCTTGATTGATGAGCGCGCAAAAATAAATGTTCAGTTAAATTATTCGATAAGTTGGAAACGGAAGTTAAACGGGAATTATCTTTGTCTCTTTGCCGAAGATTTCACGGTTGTAGCTGTTATGTTGGCAGTGACTGATTGATCGATTGCTGTTAGTTCCTTGATGACTATTGCTCGTAGCTTGAAGGTAGTGTTATTTATCGGAACGGTTTATATATCTGTGTACAGGTGTAAAATAAATAAATGTTAATCTAAAAATATTTTTGACTAATTACGTATACTTTTTAGAGTTTTACCATATATCTCTTATTATATGATTAATGTTTAATATCCTCAAGTACTTGTTTACTTATAACTTCTGAATTAATGAATATAGGTCTTGCAATTCTTAATTTGTTCAGTTTTATATGTATTAAATAATTATTATGTGTCACAAATAAACGTATTGACCCTCATTCTGTATCATGATTACCAATTAAAGTAACGTTCCTTAAATTGCGTGGCCAAGATTCGAATAATGAGGGGAGGCAACAGTTATATAAAATTAGGTTTGAAAGCTAATGCTGCAATTGATAGCAATCAGTACCCTCCCATGATTTATATAGAGCGTCGTCGGACGAATGCTCATCTCGCAGTTAACTTATTCTGTGTCTGTACAGATTTTCGGTGTATAGAAGTGTCACGTATTCGACATGATTCCTAATCTTGTTAGTATTTTAGAAGTTAGTCTCCTGCAATTAATTTCCATTTCGTATTGTACTAATTTATTGTTGGATACAATCGTTTCGCAGCCAACCGTTCTCAGGTTGAGCACATAGCAGTTGAAATTGTGTTCTAGATTCTTAAATTGCATGCGGGACTGTAGCCGGTCCACTTAAAAAGAGCATTGTGGCTAATCTCAAGCGACACATGTACAAACAAAGTTTAATTGTGAGCGGTGCGGCGTTCGCCGGCCCCGGGCAAAACCGATTACAGTCTTAGCGGCGCTCACCTTCGATTCCAGCATCGACCCACCCCCACCCACACATATTCAATTCCAATCAATCCCACCGCACATATTTATATGTAGACGTCGAGCGCATGTTTTTATTGCGGACTGCATCGAATGACGGCCGCAAACATTGCATCCGCCTCCCTCGCCTCGCTCGCGTCGGAAAAACCTTTTATTTTTAATTTCGATTTTGATTTTTTCCGGGCGCACGGTGTCGTTCTAGTTTTATTTTGTTTCATTTCATAGCCCAGGGTGGGTGCGCGACAGATCGGAATTTCAGATATGTACAATTTAAAATCGTGTAAGTACGGTCAGTGTGCGGCGGCGAGAGTAGGGGCGGGAAGCGCTCGCTCCCGCTAGACTGACGCCTGTCGGTTTGTTTTCTTTGCTTTTTTACGAATTCTATTTTCATTTGATTGCATTTGAATTTCCGCCGCCAATATCCGCTAACTAAACACGATTAATGCGGAGCGGAGATGGACAGGCGGGCGGCGGCTGTGATGTTCTCTTGCCGTTTTGTCGTTTTATATTAGAACCCACCTAATTTATTGCAAATTGCGCTACGGGACACCGTCGGCAATATCGAACACAAATCGGATTAGTCTCCTTGAAACACAATGTAAATATTATTTAGCTTACAGCTGCAGTAAATTGTTTTATTATGTTTATTCACTGGTAATACCTATGGGTAATTCGATATTTTTTATATGTTTGAAAATAAATACTTAGTCATATCGACCATACGTAGCAGGCACCTGTCCGTTTATAAGAGTAAATATATTAATTTATTTAATAATTCTTTATTTCTTCTGCTTGTCGATTTAATTTATTAATTATTGGTCAATAACTACTGGGCAGATTTTGACGGTGTTTGCATTGTAACCTTATTCAAAAGTATTTTATAATCTACCATCTCTTATATCGAGATCCGTTGAATAGAATCGGGGTTAACTTTTATCAACATGCGAGCACCGTGTTTTCGTGCTATAGTGAGATCGGGAAGTACATTGCTAGTAATGCGGATAGTCGCTGGATAAATCTAGTTAGGCATTTAAAATTATATATAACTTTTTTAAGCCAAATATTTAATAATGGACTTTAAATCTTTAATCTTTACATTGTAAATGACGAATATGTGTCTGTGTATCGTTATCGCAATAAAGGCATAAACATTATCGCAATATAAAACTTGTGGAGGATCAACGGCACACAGACGGTGTAAAATATCTCGAGATGCGGATACAGCTTTCATTGTTTACCGACTGCAACATTTTTTTTTCTAAAGGACTGTTTAATCTGTTTAATTGTTGCAATCTTGACAGATTACGACTTACAGGAATCTATCTAGCGTGTAAGTGATCTTCCGCGCGACCGCTTATTGTGATAACTATTTTTTATTTCTCGCAACGTACAAGATGACATTAATGTCATGGTTAAAACCAAGTTGTAACAATCTGGCTACTAGGCGTTCGTTCTTGCAATGATATGACATTGTCGTCAAATGCCGTCAAAGCATTTGTAGCACCTCTGGTGTAACTACAATCTATAGGCAGCAGTGATCACTTATTATTAGGTGTGTATCTATGTGTGTGTGTGTGTGTGTGTGTGTATCTGTGTGTATATGTGTATCTGTGTGTGTGGTATCTGTCCGTTCTTTTATTTGATATTAACCATAGCACAAAGATTATTGGAACTCATTTCCACTACCTATTAACTACAATTGCAAAAAAAATATTATGAAACATATTATATAACACATATTACCTTCAGATCTTTTAATAACGACGTTAGCAAGTCACTTTAAAAAGCTTTCGCGTGTACAGGTGTGTGCGCATGTTGAAGTCAACGATGTTTACAAATGTGAGGTTCCATTTCAGGCCTTCGTTGTAAAAATGGAACAGACTTCTAATAAGATATAGTTTTATTGGACGGTAATTATAGATTATGTGTTGCATTAGCCTATTTCTTACCATTTGTTGGCAAGTTATAATTTCTAACTTATTATGACTATACAGGATTCCTGTCGGTAGAGCCCCAATGTATTAAGCGACGGGTCCTGGGTGGCTAGGGTTGGTATTTAGTGTTATGTAAATGTTTGTCTTTGAGGTTATGAGTGTTTATGATGTGGTATTTGTGTATGTCTAAGGCACTCACAACACAGGAAATTCTAGTGCGTGGGTGTGAGTTGAGAACTTTTATTATTTATTGAGTGAAATTACATATAATTATTCACGCCAAAACAGTAATAAAAAAAGAAATTCAACTAGGCGTCCAACAACAACAGGTGTAACCATATAGTGAGTATAAGAATTTGATGATAAGTACTCATCGTCTTGCGTAACCCACACGTTTGCAAACCTAAGTGTTACCGACGCGTCGCCCATCAACATGGAAGTAATGATTCCGATCATTTACCAGCTCTAAACGCGTTTAAAACATTTCACGGTTAATTTTTAACCTTACACCAGGTGGTCAATTCACTTGTTTCACATCAATAAAAATACCATTATCCTAAAAATAAGTCACATTAAGTTTATTATATTTAATAAAAATATCCAGAACATTGATTTCATTGTGTAAGTGAAATCGTGAACGGCAATATGTTTTTATGATTAGATATTATGAATCATTTGCACAACAAACAGCATTGTAATGCGTCGACAAGTCGGGGTAACAGATCGATCACGGCGTCCCGTTATTGGCAAACTTCTCCGCGACACGGCCCTTGATTAAAAGTATGCAAATTTTATTACATCCCCCGGGTGTGGGCCCCGGGGGCAGCTACACTCGATTGGGGTCAACTAACTACTCGTATCTGTAATGTAATTAGTATTAATCTTATTCCTTCAGCTTGTCTCGGCGGTCGTAAATATCAATAAGTTTCTACTAATCAAATTTTCTCACTCGAGGCTCGGTGTTCACGGTGAGAGGTGGTTCTGATAAGATTAACGACTTACTGTATCTTCATTGTAAAATGACTATGAATGTAAAATTAATTAATTGGTGTTAGTATTATTTGTATGGAATTTATAACTGCAATAAAAACTATAAAGTGAGTTGATTCAAAAGTATGCAGTCGATCAACGGATTTAATTAAAAATGTTTTCCAATCCAGATGAAGTCGGAAAGGATCGAACTGGTTTTTTCTCGAAAATGTATGACTGTAAACAACGTTTGATTAATTGCACAGAAAAATACCAGTTAAAAAACAAGAACAATACGTTTTGGTATTAGTATTATATGTAGTGGCAATGTATCAAATTCATTGCATTAGAGATGATGATGATACAAGACGGAAAAAGAAACAACGCTCGATAAGTTGTATTAACCGTATGTGAGTGAATGATCGACTGATTTAAATACTTTGGGTGCGGCCGTAGTAGATAGATTGCAGTCAGTGTTAAAATTTCTTAAGCGCTTTGTCTATTTTAGAGGTTAAGTTGTCGATCCTGATTGTTATCGTCAAATAGTAGTTGTCATAAGAACTTCCGTCACATGATTTGCCACATTCACATGGTAACCAAATATGATAATTTCTTGTCGGCGTATATAGACTCGTGAAACAAGAAATTTTAAACTATATAAAACATACTATGCACCCGTAATGTAAGAAATAGAATTACGTATGATTTATGTTAATATTTATGTCCATCGTTATATTATTGCTTTAAGATATCTATTAACATTTATGTTATACCCATAAAAATACACAATATCTGGTTTTATTGAAATGAATCGAATAAGATTGCTAGCACATTACATGCCATCTAGATATAATATTGGCTCCCTGTTTCGCCAAAGCATACCTACAAACGGTAAAGGTAATAAATAATTCGATACAACGTGCTGGAGTGGGGTTTTGTTAGTGTCAAATTGTAATTTATTGGTTACTCGGTTCAACTTGGATATTACCGAGCCCGCCCAAGCCGCCCCCCGCCCGTGTTCAACGAAAATTTTATATTACCGTAACGCTGTTGCGTCATCCGGTTTTTCTTGTCCGTGACCAGCCAAAGTGATCTTTTGATTAAATTAAGGGTATCAAGGGAATTTATAAACTGATTGATTGGTTGACACAGCGCTTTAAGGGTATCGCTGGAATTTATATTGACTTTAAGTGATTAAGCGTAAATTTTGCGAGTATAATTTATACAATTCATAAAACATGAGGGTTATAAATACAAGGTAATAAGTAAAAGGGTTTTGATTGCTGAGTAGAAATTGAAGTCTGATTGAGTGGTACAAATTTTATACTCAGTATTATTTTATTTCGTATTGCGTTCCTATAAATAAAATATATTTATTTATGTTTTAATATAAATTTTCTATATTAATTAATTACATAAATTAGAAGTTAACTGATTTCAGTATTTAGATTAAGTACGAGCGCCTTAAAAATATTGATTTCCATACAGCCTGATGAACTGCTTTATAAATGTTAAAAATAGTAAACTTTTGCTAAGAAAACTGTTCGAAAATATTTGAGCATTTTATTTAAATTATATTAATTATCTACATATATCTAACCTCTATTCAGTATTAACTAAGTTTAAAAAATGAAATGGAGCACATTGTTAGGTTTGTTTTAACCAAGCGAAAATATCTGTAGATCATATAAAGTCGTGGCTTTAACTCACCCCGGCTTTACAAAAATGTGTCCCCCATTGGTAATCGGCAATTGCATTTGCCATGCGTTTTAGTAGCAACATGATGCGAGAAAATGAAACAATGAACCCAGAATGGGTATTGCAGAAAATCGATACATATATAGAAGTACTTTAAAGCAAAGGGGTGGAGAGTTTTTGGATCATATTTATAGTTATTCAAACTTATTTATTTGTAAATTAACGATACCAAACAACAGTTACACACTCATAATTCAATACGATTCCTTATGTGGCAGGTAATATTGACATACACAATCAATCATGACAACTAAGAATATCTGTCACACTAAATCTGCTTCAGTCATGAATCAAACCTGGAACCTTTCGATCAGTAGAACGATTTACAATCAACTAGGCAAACCTTACTGGCTTTGACTTTTCAAACGATTTCATTATCTATGTAATCATCCGGACTTTTTTTCTTTAGACAAGACACAAAGCTTCGATATTCTTCCTCTCTCTTATTTATGATATAATGATTGGTGGGCTAGACATCTACAAGAAATAATCATGTACAATATACTACAAGCCGTTTTTGGCATTTGTAATTGATATAATGAAAAGTATGAGGCTTATTACTCACCAGATTGTCAAAAGTAGATTCTGAAAAACTGTCATATTAAGAAGGTCTCCTAAATTCGAGGATATCAATTTTAACTGATAGTTCCCGTTTTGTTTTCATGATGATAATAAAGAAAAATTTAAATATTCTACTGGCAGATTAAAATATCAGTGTATCATTTGTATACGTAATATGGCATAAATGCTGCACTACCTCTGGTATTTTTATATTTTGCTGGTATCTATTTACAGTATTTACTGACAGAGCAATTTTAGTACTTGTAGTAGAAGGCATGACCGACCAATAGTGTTTTTTGTTTTTAGACGCGGTATGTAATTCACAGCACATACCTCAATAGTGAGGTGAATGATTAAAAAACTGATATCAAGATTCTCATGTCTTTTGTATATAAAATATTTATATTTGTTTAAATCTTCATTTCAGCTTAGTTCGTACTGGTAAAAAAGGTTTTTTTTAAACAATAATTTATTACATGTTTGAAATGTGGGTGCAAATGTATACGTGACGTACATATTACTGCTCACAATTAATGATAAAAATACAATATATTCTAATGCACACACAAACACTAATTGCCCAAATGGCAGTCTTGTCGAAATAATAAATTTTATGGGCAAGAAGATCTTAATATGTAAGGTTCACTATTTACAAGTACTGAAGTAGATAGCTGTCATGGAGACTATTTTAGGGAAGTTAGCTGGCGCGCACTCGTCGAACTGCGCACGGAATTTGTCGACTTAAACCAATTTCACTTTAACTTCTCTAACAACTTATAATAGAGTAACTTTGCAGATTAATCTATTTTTGGTTTACACCTCAAGTGTCTAGGAGGCTGATGGCTTCTAGGATATACGATTATGTAGACACGGAACGTGGATTACATTGTTTGAGAGACTTATTCTTCGTTAAACTATTACACATAAAATTTAGCGATTCTTATATACTACTGAACGTGATTTAAGGTTATTTTATATTAGAGACTTGATTAATATTAACCTTGTAGCCCTGTTGGTAGTGACTCTGACCGCCGAGAGAGGAGTCCCAGATTCGATTCCTGACCTGACCTGTGTGACTAATAAATTATTGAATAAGAACAGTGTCGCGGTTAACCGCTGGTCATTCTACTGATAATTATTTGTCATTAATAAGACACCCAAGTGTCTTCCAAATGAACCGAGACAAATAAAATAACTGCTAAATATACAATATTTTAGTTTTAATAAACTACGCAATGAAACTGTATTATCAAAAGCATCAATTGATATGCATTTTGGCAAATCAATGCAGTGTTCAAACCAGAGTTTAAACGATTGACGTCCATTTAAGTTAATAGGTATAGATAAGGCAATTCATTCGTGTGTTACTATAGTACTTATTTATTTATACGCACGATATTAAGTGATACAAGAAGCAAATGTAGGTACAATTGTATTCAGAACGTTGTGCTAAGCTAGTATTCTGGCGCTTCGCCAAATGAAACACATTGTTAACTACACTGCAATCGTCAATATTAGTGATTTCATGGATCTGTTGCTATGTACTTAGATTAATTACTACAT
This sequence comes from Megathymus violae, assembly GCA_003671415.1. Lineage (NCBI taxonomy): Eukaryota > Metazoa > Arthropoda > Insecta > Lepidoptera > Hesperiidae > Megathymus > Megathymus violae. The sequence goes on along the minus strand of PDGT01000005.1, from coordinate 5,137,877 downwards.
CTTTATAAAGATAGAGCGCGAGTTTTACGAGTTTATGTGTATGCGGAAAGTAATCTCTGGAACTGTGGCAGATATTTAAAAAAATATATATAATTTGAAAGGCACATCATTAAATACGGAACGTGCCGGTAGTTACCAATAAAACTGTAATGGCGTCGAATCTGTACGTGGAATATTTTTTGGAAATATTAAGGTAGGTAGACTTTTATATCGATATAGATTTATGCACGTATAAAACTAAAATCACTGTATAGATTAAGATGATTCTTGGCCTGTTTGTGATTTATGGTATGGATTATAATCTAGAATAATTTCAAGCAAAGATATTTTTCAGAGCGCACATATTAGTTATTAATAGAAGTAGGTATACGTCTTTAGTTTTTCTCATTTGATTGTTTGATAAGGCAAGATTTACATAATGTTATTTTGGTTCTCGGACACATCAGGCTTTCACCTGGGTCACATTAAACAATTTTTCGTCATTGTATTTTAAATTGAAAATAACATTAAAAAATTGAATTGAATACTAATAAAGGTGCTTCAATAACTAAATGTTATTCTCAAAACTTTTTTCATTAATATCTAAAATATAAGTTAATATTTTAAATCATATTTATATAGTTCTTCGCTTAACTTTTAAATTTTAAATTCATGAAATAATGTAAAATTTTCTTCAAACAAAATTTTTATTACAGTTCCACTCAAGACGCGTACCGTCATACCGTCGTGTCGCGTTCTAATTATTGTACCAACAATAAAAATACGCAAACGAGTATATTATAACAATTAGACACTCCTCCCTGATCGTTAAAACGGAAATTTAAATGGAATTTTATGTCCAGCAATTAAGGATAACGTCGACGTACTTGACATTTTTGTAATTACAAAAATAAGATTCTTGAAATGTAGCGTGAAAAAGAATTAGACGAAGTTAGCGGAAAATACCTTGGACGCAACAGCTGACAGACGGGATAAGTAAGAAAAGTAGAAATTTATTATTTAATTAATTTTGTTAAGAACGATTCAACTGGGGAAATATTTAGATAAACGTTTTGTATTAGAAAAGTTGAAATCAAAACAAAATGTTTACTGTAAAAAAAGAACATGAACACGAAATTAATAATAGTGTTCCGAATAAACGTATTGACAATAAGTATATATATGTTCAAAAAAATATATATTTAAAAACATAAAAAGTATTTTATAAAAAGTATTTTCAATCAAATTAATATTGTTTTCAGAATACTCAGTTTGCTTTTATGACTTTTTAACTGAAATTGTTATCGATGAAGTTATTTTTCTAAACCCAACGTTGCAGCGAGAACTTTTAATACATTAATAGAGCTAAACTCCTCAAGGGTTCTTTCTTTCTGCCGACTCTACAAATCATAGGTTAAAATCACTACACACGGAGAACACACACTTCGCGAAGGAGGTAAGAAGACGGAGAAACGCCCAGGGGAGCTGCGAATTTATCGTCCCGCGCTGACGAGCCGCGCCCGCGCCTCTCGCTGATTTATGCCGCGCAATCTCGCAAAACTTACTTCACATTTAAATTTCCAAACTGTCTAAGCTGCTCTTAACGTCGACCATATTATCTCATTCGATCGCCTATAAATTTTATGAGCTGACTCGCCTTTGTCGCGCTCTAGCGTTGGCTCGGATTAATAGTCCAATGGGACTGTACATGCGCTTCTTGTTTTTATGGAACTCTCCGTGATTAAACGCAGCGTTCTTTCAAGTCGACGGTGCAGTGTTCTCTATGACGATAATTATCGACCGTCACATCGATGCGTTAACAGGACTTTATGAAATGGTTAAAATAAGTCTATCGTAGTTTGTGGAATAGTGGTAACAAAGGCAGGAATGCCCATTGTAAAGGATGACTGATTGTGTATATTAGGACGTAATTATTGTTACTGTTATTTTGTATAGGCCTTTATTTTGTTTGTTAATGAGTGATTGTTCATTAGTTTATTAAACTTATTACAAAAAAGAACAAAATTCGAATGTGTTGTTATGCACTGTGGTTGTATTTATTAGAAAACGAAATAGTTCATATTTATATCGCTTTGTGTGGATGAAAATTTTAAGTAATTTTAAGCATTCATACAATGACCAAAGTTTAGAAATAAAAGGGATATATTTAATAAATGGAAAATAAATTGGTGAACAGAAATAAAAGAATTATGTGATTGTTTATTCATCCCAACTCATTATTTTCTCCTACTTTAAATGAAAAGGTAGAGACTCTTCGTAATTGTTATGGTTGATATGGGATATATTTTTAGACTCGACAGGTATAAATTAACATATTTTATTGACCTTTGAAAATATTGTGGAATATATAAATGATATATAAATATATATATATATTTAGATATGTCAGTTTCCTCGAGATATTTTTTTCAATAGACGCAAATGTTAATATTAGCTTCAAATAGGTACTCGTTGTAGGAAACTTATATAAATAGTAACTTATATATACATTCCGTTTATGTATAATAAAATGAACTGACTACATATACACTTTTTATATGTAACTGATCAATTGTATTTTAGTACATTATTTACATATGTAGATTACGAACACTATATTTAAAATATGAGAATAAGAAAATACAAATTTCAATAAGAAACAAATCGTTTCAGAAAATAACACTTAATAATAAATGAGAATTATTAATAAAATTATGATGTTAATACTTCTGATTGTTGATTTATTTATTAACTAATTAATTTAACACAACCTCACACTATACCAGTTTTACACGCAATATATAAAAATGAGTCATCATCATGAGTAGTAGGAACACAGCGGTTTCATAAGTCGCAAGTAGCGTCGCAGCAGTCTCGACATCAACTTCAGTAGTAGATTTGGTGAAACGGATCTCGGAAGCAAACAAGTAAGTGCACTCACTTCTTTAGTGAATCAGTAACCTTGACATTTCAAGAGCACCTGCAACAACCTAGAAGATAAACCTTTCGACGATCATTGTCGAATTACTGAAAATTTCCAGTTTATTGTTACCATAATGAATTTAGTATACAAGGGATGTAGAGTATGAATTTGTGCGACGAGACGGTAAAGCTCCAGACAGCCATTGGTTCCTACAAGTGACTGCTAAAGCTCCGGTCGGTTTTTGGTTACGGGAAAGTCATCGAAGTGTTTAATTTTTAATCGATACAGGAAATACCAGTTATGGTATTGGGGTGGCCTAGAATACTCCCCCCAATCCTATGCTGGCATAACAGGGTGTCGTAAGAGGCGACAGAAGTCAGCCTGCTTGGTGGTATGGCTTCGCGTAAAGATTATATTATCAGTATTATTATAAAGCTTGAGAGCCAGTTCTTTCTTTCTTAGCTTCTCATTTCCTGGCCGACAATGCATCAGTGATGCCATTGGTTTTGCTGATGTCCATGGGCGACGGTGACCACTTACCATCAGGTGGCTCGTCTGCTTGTTTTTCGGCTATTAACATAAAAAAAATTTGCCGCTACTGGTTGTGCTGTACTGTTGTATTGACATGTATACTTATAAGTGTAGCTTATAGATACCTGCTGCTTAATTTAAATTTTAGGTAGCGCTGTTATTTCGAAGCTGTTATCAGGGAAGATTTTCTTTCACGTTATGCCCTTAATTGTAGACATCAACAACCATAAGCCAAGCAACATCAGCACACAAGTGACTGAAGTTAAACTGGTTAAATGTAGGGATACATTAACATTCTACTCATTGTAATTTAATTTCAAGAAATTAGAAGCATCAAAAAAATACAAATTCGAACCCTCGGCGAGAAATAGCAGGATGATTTAAAAACTGCGTCATGTATTTAAATTCATGTAAAATTATTTTCTTTTAAAAGTTTTTGGTTGTTTTCACCGGTGCTATTACTAACGGTATCTGCCCGGGATTAACAAAATGAACAGATCCTCAGCGCCTGTTATGAATATATAATTTAAATTAGGAATTCTCCAGGCGCGAGACCGACGTTTGTTGGCGCAACTGTCGAGTAAACATTTGCTTTGGTACCGCGAAACTTTGTCGCGTTACACTCTCGTACAGGCGTCGCCCGTCGCACATTCCTCGGGATAACACCCACTTTGATTAAATCCTCGCTACAATCTTGGTACAGAGACCATCGCAACCCCTCTCATAATTTAGTTTGAAACTTTTTAATTAGCTTTATATTTGTGTTTACAGATTGAGACTTTACTCCCGAGTTTATCATTAAGATGGCTGCGGTCGACAAGTTATATATTAATAATGTCATTAGACGGCTCTCGGAGAACGTTTAATATCAGTGAGTTTGTAATTTGTGCCTCGAAATTAAATTAACGGGATGAATACGTTTTAATGACGTCCTATTTAATTTCATGAGAAATTATTTTATGGAAAGTCAATGTAATTAACTGCGCAGCAATTGTGATATTTGCGGATGAGCTTTACAACTAGACCATTTTAGGTTGCTAATACCCAGAACATTTCCGCGAATAGGTATTTTGTGTGCGGTTGACTATCCCGTGTGGTTACCGTTGTTCGAGTCGGCTACATGACTTGAATTTGATCAGCTCAAACTAAATTTTATCGGTCGACAAATACCAGTACCTGTCCGCTTGTTACAGACGTAAGTAAATGTGATTTAAGACGTTCAACACAAATATTGGAATACGTCTTGTTGGTTGCAGGGACATCTAATTAGATTGAAATGCTCGGGCTACATGGAAACCAATTGATTATTGGAAACTACAATTCTTATAAGAGAATGTTGTCAGAATCTGATAGGATCTAGTTGAGATTAAACTTGAGTATCGGTTCACCGCTACTCATACCTATACACTATTCTTATCAGTTGGGTACGAGGCTCCTTTACGAATGACGATTAATGCCAAACCTGTGGTGGTAGAATTTACACAACTTTGATAATATGATTTAAAATAATTTTCTTTACAGAAACAAGTGATAATTGCTTGAAACACTGTATATGTCTATATGTCGCTTAGGTTTAACAAAGTATATTAAATTTGTTAACTTTACATGTAATAAGTATGACATCGATTAATACAAATTAGTCTTGGCCTGATGTGTGTTTAATTCACAACAAATACTAAAAAAAACATTCATATTCGTTTTTATAGTTCGTTTACAAATGGGCCATTACCTATTAGTCTTAAGAAGCATAATCAAGTTTGGTATATACTACTACTACTTAATTATGAAAGGGATTTTTGAACTATATTTCATAATGTTTTAATTAAATAAAAAAAGGTTTCAAATCGGTTCAAGAAATTTGGTTAAAATCTTGAATAAAATTGTAACCGATCAATGGCGTTTATATATATATATTTTTTATTTTATTCCTTATTAGCAACCCATCCTGACTTCGTTCGGGTTAAATTATTCATTATTATAATTATATTATATATATATTATGTGCATACAACTTTATGTCTATCCAAATTAATCTACCTTTCAAATAGTTCAAATATTTTTCGTATAAGTGTCGTAGTTTCGAAGATTACTTTCCGCATGTACACCAAGTTACAAAATTCGCACTCTCTCTGTATGATATTTGTATGCATATAGATTGTATCACTGAGTTTAAAGCTATTGAAATGAACCTGCTAAGTATTGAGTTAAAAAGACGTTTCATATTTATGTTGGTCATGAAAATGTATCGGTGGTCGTTTAAAGGACGTTTAAGAGATTGAATTAAATTTGGAAAAGTATGATTTGTAAGCTACAAGTTGATTATACATTAAATATTACATTTTTCTAAGGTTTAACAGTGCGTCTAAACGTACTCGTACAATCGTACGTGAGATCACGGCGAAAGTGAAAACGTTTAATTTATTTACATATATTGTTAACAAAGAACTTAAATTTATAGTAACAAAGAACTTAAATTTCACATCCTAAATTTGAAGCCATACATGCTGATACAAACACAACCTCGCCTACGTACATGTCATAAACTGTAGCACTACCAATTAAATTTGTCATGTACACTATTTGCTTCAGCCCAAGTCAATCAAGGTCTTTCAAGATACTTGGGGCATGAGGGTATCACTCTCAATGTTGTTTCATGCACGGACGCGTGTGTTTGCTCGGCGCGCATCAGTGGCTCGCGGCCCGTGGGACCGTGTCACCAGCAATAACGACAGATGTATGACATAATTAACATTGAGGTTAAACTATCACAGGAGGATTTGTCAAACCTCTAATGTGCAATTTCTAAACTTTGTATTTATAATCTGACTGAATTGAAAACTATCTCATTTAAGTTAAAGAGGATTATATAATATTCAAATTTTATGGTATAGAACCAATTCACGATATATGTGCATACGGATCACGTGATGGTAATTTGCCATCACTCTCCCTGCATATTTTAAAATCAGGAGTATCACTAACACGTTTCTGGTCTAGGAGAAAGTAGCGAACTCACTTTCTAACAGACTCTTCAACACTGCAGCACAATAAATGAACATTTCATGGTTGATATTGAAAATTTAATGGCTAAAAGGAAAATACGAAACTGACCAGGTTCTTAAAAATCCTTACAACCATATAGAAGACGGAATTAAGCTGGTCGTTAGAGACCAGTGACGTCCAAATATCCAAAAAAAGACCTGACGCCATTGCGTCGTCCGTTACACAGCTGGGTGCATCATAAGTAGGAAAGATTTACTTTTAATGAATAGTGAAGAATGAGCTCTGCTGAATTACATATTTAGTTTAATATAAAATTCAATTTCTTTTCATTTCTTTTTACACTTAGATCTTTTAAACGACGT
>PDGT01000005.1:5083133-5130863 GCA_003671415.1 Megathymus violae | reverse complement strand
GAATCAATAATGTTTATCCTATGTTTAAAAATAATAGGCAAATTAATGAATACCATACCCATGAATGGTGATTGAATGATGAATGATCCTGTTATGCGTAAATAAACTAAGTAGTTTTGGTCATAATAAAAAAGTGTAAAGCCCAGTTGGTAGCTGAGCTGCTGGATGAGTATAAGGTCGAGGGTTCGATTTCTAGTTTAGGCACATACGAATGGAACGAAAATAAAAAAAAATCGATCTTTCGTGTTGGTCGCTTGTGATGCGCCATTTAAATATTTTCATTAAATCTATGACTCCACAGATCCTATTGCAGATATATAAATTTGTTTATGGATATCTTATTATTTCTTATTTATTTTATGATTCTTATTTCATTTAATTAATATTATTAATATATCACCTCACTTTGGGTAGGATAATAGAACTGATGTAAATTACGTATTTGTGAACTTTTGTGAATTAGGAACTGGCGTTTCCAGGAATAAGTATTGGATGAAATTAATCGAACTTCGGATTACGGCAGCCACCGGGCTTTAATCTACTCGGATTGTATCAGGGCGTAGACTTGTTATCTGTTTAATGTCTGATAAACAACGGGATCAAGGGATAAGGAACGTCCTTTTATGCGACACTGGCCCTCCGGCGGCTGGATTAGAGACGCGTTTTGAGGAAGATTGCAGCTCGCGTCCTAAACACCCACATGATTGTTTGTACTATTTACACACGTAATAAATAATGTATTACTTTTTTAAAACTAACTGTTTTTAATGGACATGGAAATAGAGAACGAGGCATGCAGTCCCTACTCCATACATATTAACGTTCACGAACAAAGCTTTACCGACTTTCGTCAGAACTTCAGTGCCAATGCAGTTGCTTTTAATGTGTGAGGGATTTCGTTCATCTTTCAGTCCAAACTATCTTCTCCTGCTCGTGATATACTCAGCTGATTACCTCCTTGCGTTTGGAGATCATTATGGAGTTGAGTGCGTTTTAACTCCAACAGCATATGTAAAGACATTTAAGCATTAATTACGATTGACCTTGACTAGAATTAGTTGAATAGAATTCTTACATTGGAGCTTATACTTACTTGTAAGTCGGTATGGCTTAATCACAGGTTGGATGGTATCAGGATGGCTCAACCGCATAATCATCGTTTAACTATTAGCAAACTAGTAATCGTCCACTGAGCTAGACAGCTGAATGCGCGATCGTCTCAATCGGTGTCGACTTAAGACGCCATGTAAATTCAATTTCGTGCCCAAGCAATCCTATACGTAAGGCCCAACCGAACATATTATTGGTGGATTTATCTTTATTGCAGCCGTAGAACACTTGAACTAACTTCGACTGTCGAACTTACGCCATTAGTGAAGACACCGAGATACAGAATTGTTTTGGTAGGGGCGGAGTTGTAAGTCTTATTGCTTTTGCTATCTGCGTAGGACTGGATTGTTTAATCTAAGGTGTTAGCTTAAGGGTTAAAGTTGACTGATGAAAATATCAACAAGGATTTGGTCACTGAATTAGTCTCTATCTTAGCTTAAACTGTAATTGATTTTATTATTGGCTACGCACTCAAGTGACTCTGTGGCATATTATAAGGTTTTTTGTAAAAATAAATGTGTTCATGTACATTAAGAGATAGTTCTACCTGTCGAGTCAACTTCATGTAACATGAGTATCTACTTCTTTGATTGAAGTCTCAAATCCGGACTATAAATATACACGCACAAAAAGACAGGATGTTTTCATCGATGACATTGTTAACACGGAATTCAATTTAGAATTAAATACACGACAAAAAATTACAAACGAGTCGTCGAGTGTTTCGCTGTTATGACATAATACTCGCAATAGCAAACCATAATACCGGAGACACAAAAAGACAGCGAGCCGGCCCGTCACAAAAGCGGACGTCACAAACTAATCCACCCGTAAAATGTCCCAGATCGCTACAAAAAGTAGCCGACAAAAGTGTTGTTGTATGAGCATAAAATGAAATTTAATAAACATGGAATAATGGGGTGGATTGTAGATATTTTTGGGAAGATTCAGATAGTCAATGGGAGATAAGCTGGCAAAAGGTTTGTAGGCCCCGCGTATGTTTGATGTCGCCTCTCATCACCGAAGCGTGAACGGTTAAGAGCAAAATTGCACTGACGCTACTGGCATCTGTTAACTGTACATTTCGTACAAATAGATAGTTTTAATTTTGTAGATGGAATACCCTAAGTGCATTCAATAAAAACTCGTATTCACTGTAGCCTAAATATTAACTGATATGAGATCTAAGCAATTAGCTGTAAGTAGTTAAGTACTGTGGAATGAATGGATCGCGCTGTGTGAACAAAATGTCACTCTTTTTAAGTAAGTTTTAATTTTTTTTAATTATGTTTATGTTATATTTTTATGTTTAAGTTGATATATTTATATGTAAATTATGTTTAAATTATGTTGGACGTTAAAAAAATATTTTTAATTTTAAATATACAAATATGAATGTAAATTAAAACACTGCATTTAAATCTGCGGTAAAGTAATTTTAAATTAGGCACAAGACTGTTAATTTACTTGCAAAATATTTATTACAAAGCCGAGTAATTTACCCTAAGCTTCATCAAGTTGACATTAATGATCTTCGTTGCGAACGAATTGTCTAAATTGAAATTATTTAATTTTGTAGAAATGGCGCAATCATCTGTGAAGTGTATCAGAAGATAAGTATGAAGCGTTTCTATTTAACTTCTCTCGGCGCAAATTCCCAGAGCGCCATATTGAAATGTTTATAATTAAATTACATAAAGACGAAGAAAATTAATTTCACAGTGCAAAGTGGCGAACGCCAGGCGCCTCGCACAAAGCGGAAACACCTCAAAGCGCCGGCATTGCCGACCAATTTAATTTTCTGGATGTTTTTGGATATTGTCGAGGAGTTGAATAATCACGTTATAACTTAACGGTATTAAATTTTATACGTTAAAGTGTTAATATTTCATTTCCAAGTTTAATTTAATTAATTCCAAAGTTACCATTCCTTCGAAGGGAGCCGCGTAGCTTAGCAAGATTTATCTCGCGATATTTATTTCTTGGATGGGATTAATGAATTGTTGATTATCACGCCATCGGGATTAGGTAGATAGTAAATAATGGTTGTAATAACTCTGTGGCTGGCTCGGGAGGTATCTACTTCGCACTTCTAAGCTTTGATAACACAATAATTTATAAATCAATTATTTATAAATTATTAATATTTATCAACAATTATGTATAAATGTGGTAGAAATATTTGTGTTTAAATATTTTGCCAGCGACTTCTTCGAGATTAACTTAGAATAAATCTAAATTTTATTAGGGAGATGTAGATTTACGACCGTTATCTACCGACTTTATAATAAACTAGCTGTGCCCGCGACTTCGTCGGCGTGGAATTTAACGAAAAAGTTATTTAGTAGAAATAAAAGTAGCCTAAGTTACTCCTTATTATATCAGCTACCTGACAGCGAAAGTCCCGTCAAAATCGGTCCAGCCGTTTCAGAGATTAGCCGGAACAAACAGACAGACAGACAGACAAAAGTTGTAAAAAATGTTACTTTGGTATATGTACCGTATATACATTCATATGCATGTAGTAAAAAGCGGTTATTTTAATATTACAACCAGACACTACAATTTTATTTATTAGTATAGATGACAGATTTTATTTGGATGCACAGATGTTTGAATAGTGCTAGTAAATCTTCAAAATTTGCTTAATGTAAATAGTCTGCAGACGACCAGACAGATAACCCATGGTTAGTCACAGAAACTCATGGACGTCAGACCGACAGACAGATTATTGGTATTCTAAAAGAATCACCGACACGTTGCCGGCCTATTTGGAAGTGCTAATGAATTCTGAATGTTTTTAAATCATTTAAAATACCCGTTTGATATTGTTAAATTCTTGGAAATTTTCTTAAAAATTAAATAAAAGCTAGATGTAAATATGCGGTGGAAATGACAATTTCAATAAATATTCTATTAATATATCATGTCAGTGAGGTATGATAAATGCTGAATTTAGATATTAAAAAACTTCTTAAAATTAAAATTCAAAAAATATCACTAAAATATTAAGTTTCAATATCTCAAGACATGTCTCAGTCGTCGAAACCTTGGGAGTTTCTATACTCCCAGAAGCGGTAACTCGGCGACGAAACAAATTGATGTACCCGAATAATTATTAATGCCTCACGAAATTTAATTGGAAAAGTTGAATTTGTATCGCGCTCACGGCGTAGGTGAGCGATTTGAGTCGCTAGCGGGCGCCACTGCGCCTGTTTACGAGATAATTAATCTCAAAGTATTTACGGCTTTAATCGAGGTACTCCCGTTCTCTCGATGGGGAGCGAATAACTTCCATATGTTATTACCTATGTATAGACGGATTCATATTGTATATATCTTCATTATTGATTTTTCTGGCTATTCATTGAGAGGAAGATTATTATTGTAATAAGTGTTTAGGTATATAAAAGTATTACTAAAGTAAGATTTTATGATTCAGATGTTATGATCTTGTAATGTATATATTAATACGAATATTTATTGTATATTCATTTCGACAATTGTGGACAAGTCGTGGATTAATGTCATTCTTGAAATTGTTCATTTTGAAATCTATTTAAAATGTGTAGAATTATATTATATTCAGGATAAAAACTAAGGGAACAAAATATCAAGTGCCCACAACAAAGTTATAACGTAAGGTAAAGCAAGCTTATTATTTTGTACTTAAAACATACAATTTTCAACTTATACTTCGACTATTCGCTAACAGATGGCATTAGACGTATGTGTTGAAGGTACAATTTTATAGTTCGCGCTTTTGCCGTGAACTAACAGCGCCACATTATTAATATATTCAGCAGTTCCGTGTACCTTAATGCTTTAATATTCGATAATAATTTCATTTTTTATATAAATATTAAATAGATATTGATATTAATATTAATACCCTGCTAATGTAGGTAGCTAGCACGGCACAGTACATGGGCCGTTTAAGCTAATTAACAATAGATCGATTCCGACTGCAGCAACAATGAAACACGAAGAATAAATGTCAATTTCACAAACGACGAGGAGGGTTCGGTTTTAAATCGAATTCCGTTTAATAATAGTACCACGTTGGAGTTGAATGTACTCTTGATAGCGATAGTTTATTGTATTGTAGACATTGTAACGTTCTCATATTGGCTTTTACCATTTCTAGCTTATGGTTGTCATAAATTTTATTTTCTAAACATGCGCTGCATAATTTGTGTGTATTTGTCAATGATACATGTTCAATTGTATTGACAGTAATGCCAAAAGACTGTTATTTATAAGCGTGGTAATTGAGATGTTAATGTTCGATACAGGCAGCAGCAAGCAGGTTTGTTAAAATAATTATATTACATTCTTTGTTATAGCACAATTTGTATATTTATTATCTATACGACTGTAATGTATAAAACTGTACTGGGGTCGAATCTATACATTAAATATTATTTGAAAATATATAGATTAAGTAATCGATAAAATAATAAATTAACATATTTTTTTGGAATTCTTGTCTATCTGATCACATCTTTACGTGCATATAATACTTGAACTACTTTACATATATGGATAATACTTGACATATTTAATGAGTTATAATTTAGGATTATTTTCATCCGAGGAAATGGATCTATTCCCGCGGGATATTAAATAAAACTTTATATGAATACGCCGTTGAAAGGCTCGTAGATAAAAAAATTACTTTCTGGCTATTATATATACCTAATACAATGCGGGTGTTATTTGTAAATGTAAGACGAAGGTTTTCTGAAGCCCATACTAGAAAGGTTACTGGTTTAGTTACAATTAAACTATGGTCCTAAACATTATTAATATTAAAATACTAATCAACATGTCTAATAGGTCATATAGGATATTTCGTGTTCAGTGGCTACTGCAATCTAGAGATATCGTATAATAAAACATGTTTATATATATATATATATATATATATATGTTTATTTTAATATGGTACGTGTACGATAACCGTTGAGGAAAAAAGTTCTCGAATGGCGATCACGTTTTGACAAATCAAGCACAGATCGCCCGCGACTAGGTGGAGTGACGACCTGAAGAACATAACATTCTTGAAAAACATAACATGACCGGCAGAAAGCATGTGGATTCAGAAGGCTCACAACCGGTTAGATTGGCGTATGTTACGAGATATCTATGTCCAACAGTGGATTTCGAAGGGTCGAAAGATAGAATTAAAGTTAAGTTCTATGACCGTGGTCCGATATATAATTAGATGTTATGGTCAACAAGAGTCAAATGTTTACAAATAACGATGAGTTAAACTTAATAATGTAAGGACTGAGATGGAACGCTTATAATCTTGGCTGACTTTAACACCATCTTTATTGTAACAAAGAATTGTTAGAAGGAATTTGTTTCACAGTAAAGAACCGATGTCATATTGGTCGTGACCCGTGCTACTGACCTTATAGTTTTTAAACCGAAAAACTTAGAACGTAGCATCTTTTCAGACCATAGCTCAGAAAATAATTATCGAACAAAAATAATCAATACCTTAAATGTATTTTACATAATAAAGATTGGTATAAAACTTAAAGCTTAACTAAGCTTAAGCTATAGTTCAATCAATCTAATTAGCAATTAATTTAACGTAACTTTAGAGCGGGATCACTTATCGGATCTGTTTATAAAAAACAAGTGCTATATTTATACTAAGAGCCGTATCGTTGTGAAAAACGTCACCAGGAAAGCCGGCCATTTTTAAAAAGCTTCCTACCACAAAATAAACCTTAGCTATTTAGCTTTCGAATAGAATCGGATGAGACCCCTTGACCGTGGCGGACGATTAAGATCTACTCAGTGAATTCGTTCATTTAAAACATAAAATGAGGCGGAATTGACGAAAACTCTCGTTAAGTGCCGAATGCAGTACATCGCTTGGAATTCGTTTTCTTTATTATGTAATCTCTTTAATCTTCTAACTAGAGTGACTGTTGTTAGCAATGATCAATGTTATGTTCGGTTTTCACACTGAAATAAGCATACTTAAATGATACTGTAACTGTTTTTTAATTATTTTGTATAACCTGTAGCTGTTCCATTGATGTTTAGTAAGTCTTTTTACAGAATTTTAGGGATGTAGACCATATTTTATCACGTTAGCCAAATATGACACCTTTAGGACCATTGTGGAGACCCTTCAAGTATGCAAGATTCTTCAAGACATTTCCTTTCACAAAATAATTAATCATGATAACTTACTTCAGATATGCCTATAAACTCTAAATAAATGTACAGATCGTAACAGATTTCTGGGAAGGGCACCCTTGTGCGCGTTGTGAACTTTCATATAAAGTACTCTTTCTATTCTGTTACGGCAAATATGTATATTTTAATGAACATAATTAGTTCAATTATAAAACATGGAAACGACTTTTGTTACTTTAGAATATATGAATTAACTAACTTACGTTATGTGTATACAATGACATGTATGTATATATATATATATATTTATATAGACAAATTGTTGATTTGTACAATTTGGCTCAGGATATAGAATTTCATGCTTAGGCCAAATTATGTATTGGTAGGCTGTAAGTTATTTTTAGTTCCTAAGAAAGTGGTTGCGGTATCAATGAGAACTTTCATCTCAACCTTCAAGAGTGTGCTTTAATGACAAACCTGCGGTTGGAGTTCCTGTTCTCGGCATTAATCGTGTGTGTATATTAAATGAAATAACTAATATCGGTAAACAGATAACTCGGCCAAAAGGTTCAAGGATGTGAGTATGAGGCGCGGCTCACACCCTTTCCTACTGACCACTACCCTCCGTCGCTTAGCAACCGCCACCTTATTATCACAAACAGATAACTCTCCATCCTATAGCTCATACGAAGGACGTAGATTAGTTATTACGAAATTAACTTAAAACCGACGTTAATTTAAAACAAACTTGAAACCAAACAAAAACTTAAAAAGTAAATAAACACATTTTTTTTATTTCGAAATAATACATAACAATGTGAATATGTTAAACGATTCCTGTTACTAGTTGAAAAATTATTGCTCTTGCAATTACCTTTTCTTTTTGCTACTAATAGAGTGTGAATGTGAATTCTTGAAATCATATGACTTCAAAGTGCTTAAGACAATAAAAAGTTTTTTAAAATATAAATAATCGGCTTTTCGTAAATAAATCGACTTCTATTCGTGTGTTAATCCTTTCCCTTAAGCGTTTAACCCTCCGTTTAAAGTGAAAGCTGTCTGAATTTTTAATAAATTTCAGAGAGATGTCAATGATGTGTTTTATTTTGCGTAGGGCTTACCGCTTGGGCTTGGGGTGCGCGAGTACATTTCGCTGTACGTCATTTGTTTGTTTCGGCAGCACCCTTGCTGCGGCTCTGCGCTCAGATTGCACTTATTGTTGACAGAATATCAAATGATATCATAATTGTTTACATATTGTGACGCGATGTGGGTGTACGGTAACAAATGAAAGGAAACAGGTTTATGCTTTTAATTTAAGTATGCCCATAACGTTATGAAGAAAGGGTTCTTATGGAGGTAAGAGAATGGGACGATTTACTATGATACATTTTATTTTTTGCTGGACTATAACAATCTTTTCTTAAACCTACTAAGGGTACAGTATTTTTATAATTACCTACTAAGTAAACATAGTTGCGAAAGGATTGTAAGAGTATATAGCCAACCAAACAGATTAAGTGAAGTTATTATTTTGTAAATGTAGTATGGCATTGACTATGATCAGGTCTGGCGGAGAAACCTACCGCTACGCGACATCAATTAAGTCGTAGTGGACAAATATAGCGAAAAACCGACGAGAGGAGATTACCGCTGTTGTTCCTGCGATGCAACATGTAATCGGGAACGAGAACAGAACATGGGCTGCCTATGTTGAAAATAAATTATCTCTAAAATTTTGTGTTGCCTGAAAATATTCAAAAGAAGATTCGTTTCAGGGGAGTATGAATTATAACGGTAAGTGATTTCTACCCACTAAAACACCCTCAATGCGACATACATGGGAGGCTCCAAGATCCCAGGGGTTGTGGTCCTGAGTGGACTAAATGGATATGGTGACATCCGTACTGTAAAGGGAAAATTACCAATTTCCATTTATTAACCGACTTAAAAAAAGTAGGCTGTTCAGAATTCGTTCGTATGTTTTTTTATATATTTACTTATAACTTGCTTTTATTGTTTGAGTATTCTCTTATTTTCAGTTTTTGTTCACTGAAATTTTAAGAAAATATAAGGGTACTCTTAAGGGTGAAAAATAAGAGATGAAACCAAGAAATTACGGTTTTTCAAATTGAATCAATTTTTTTTGTTAAACTATAAGTTATTTTATTGAATATGATATGATACTTTAATACATATATAACAAAAAAAAAGTAACATTTATGTTTTTGCGTAAAAAATAAAATACAGTCTTATAGTCTAGGTAGATGCAACATAATTTTTTTTCTATTTTAAGTATAAAAATGTCTAACATATTAGATTTAAAATATAATCAATTAAGGTATCGACATTATATGAATTGATGATGAAATTGAATACCTAATTTTTAAATTAACTCAATATGGTTTACAAATCTTCTAGAATTTACTATTATATATATCACCTGATTCACCATATTCATAAGTCTGAAGATATGAATAGAAAGACGTCGGAGATAGAGAGAAGTGGACCTAAGCAGCTAAATGCAGATTCGTCAACTCGTAAAATTTTTCGTTCAAGATACGAAGAACGATTCGTTCAATACTGGTGTCAAAGTTAACGTTCCAAGAACATCTTAGAGCTGACACCATATAATTTACAATTGTCCGCTATTCAAAGGGCATCAGTCGGTTTCAGGCTTAAAAAGGGTAATAGATGCATGTCTTGTCGGCCATTGTCTTAGCCAAGGTAATCGCTTCCGTGAGAGTATCGGCCGTCGGCCCGCGATCGTTCGATCTGACAGTTTCAATTTGTATGCCGACCACCACCGCTCCGGCCACCCCACACGTTCTCACGCCACAACTTACATAATTATTATTTTACTTTTTAACCAATCTAACATATGTTAGCCCGTTAACAATTGTGAGTCGTGACTGTGTTACAAACTTGATTGGATTTATTTTCATATTTCGTTCATTAACGTGCGGCTCGAGACATTTACATAACTATTTCCTTTTGAGACCAAATAAAACAATGAAATTTGAATTCTATGCATGTATTGGGTTTAACTAGACCGAGCATCAATTAAAAGTACAAGACGTTTTGAAGATATGTGGATTGAATATGCATTGGCAGGGGAATATACATACATATATACCCATATCTTTGGCTTTGTATTGATATAGTCCATAGTAATTAGACACAACATAACATGTTGCAATGGTTTAATCTCTAAACAAACAAAGTTACCTTGAGTTATTATCACTGATGATAAAAGATTTTACGTATTGAAGTCCCTGAATACTTCGCGTGACATACATACAATGGATATATTAAATGGTGAGATATGTGAAAAATGCTGTCATTGTACCGAAGATAAGAATGACCGAATGAACAAAGCTGATATGTTCCGGCGAGGTAAGCGACATATTATGGAACGGGCACGCTTCACCACCTACCTATTCAGGATGTGTCGGTTATGGTATGGATCTAATGATCGCACCCCGCATAGGCGCTTCTGTGAACTGCAGGTTTTTGTGAATTTTCTTGCTCCCGCTGCGCCTGACCGAGAACGGTATGACGTATAACGGCGATAACAGGAAATTCATACTTTTTATAATTCGTTGGAGAAGCATGTTAAAATCATTCTCTCGATTAATATGGCCTTGAATTAAATGATGAAGTATCTTTCTGTACTACTACTGTATTTTAGCGCTATAAAAATAGTAAATTAGTAGTACGATATTACAATTTAAATATTTGAAACGCTACTAATTAATTCTTAATGTCATGCTGATCTTGTTAAAAAGCTGATCAAAGGTCATATATGGCAATCTTATACATACAACTATAAGTTCTTCTAACGTAGAGCTCTATTGGTAGAGCTTAATCATCGCACATGTATCGGAGAAATAATTACGATAATGTCTACAGTATTGTTAATATGAAGGGTAACGTAATTGGTTAAGAGGTTCCGAAAAACATTACGAGTGATAAAATTTTAAGAAGTGACAAGAGTTTAAAAATTTTAATCCAGCAAAACTACAATTGTATACAATACCAGTAATATAGGGTAATACGATAAATTTAAAAATGAATTATTTGCTCGACTGTGTTATTACAAATATGTGAATGTTTAATGTAATGTGTGAATTAAATTAAATTAAAGCAATTGCTTTGATGCCCGTTTCAATCCCCAATTTAATATTATTACATATATCGTAGGTTTTAACCCTTCAAGGGCTTGAAATTATATCAAGTACGTATTTGTGCACTTCGAGGTTGTCTCTAATGCATCTTTATAGACAAAGTGCATATAAATCTAAACTTTTTGGCTGCTATTCAAATAGCCTTCTCACATACAATGTTGTATAAACGCGATATGTAAGTGTATATATTGCGAGAATAACATCAGTGACATTAAAATCCTCCTTGCATTCGTTAGCGGTGGCTGTGTATGGCAAAATATGTGAACCGACTCGCTTTTGCTGTGCGCTCCGTTTGATTTTCAGAAATGGCTATGGCTTATGGGCAGTAAGGATACAATATTTTTATGCGGTACGTTTTCCCTTCGAGCTTGTTTTTACGGCTATTACTGTCTAAAGTAGGAAAATCGTTTGAGATGCTACATTCTAATGACGGCTCGCAGGCTCGCGCGTGCGTCGCTACTTAGCTGGTCCATTCAGGGCTGACTGTCGCGTATAATTTGCTTTTTAGTAGACTTTTTTCAAAACTCGAAATTTATTTAAAAAAATATATATATTAAGTAAAATACGAGTATCCGGACATTTCGAGTTATATGAGATGAATATCATCGTAGTCAAATATCAATTTGGTCCGTTTCAGTTTCAGTAGTTTGAGACAGACAGTTTGTTGGTAGTTGCTTGATATATACCGACTCAGATTCCGAGAATATCGTGTGGTCACATGACATCACGAACAAATAATAGCTCTAATAACAGAGTAATAGAATGCTTGTTTACAAGAAAAAACCAAACCAAAAAAAACATGTTTGTTCATAATATGTAACCTAATTTTATAATATAAAGTGATCTTACCACAACCCTGAATTTGACTTGCTTAGTTTAATATATAAAGATACGTTTAATATCATAAAATTTCTAATTTTAATAATAATATTGACATATCTATTGGTTTTCCCACATTTAATATCTTATCTACATTTATTTATGATTCTGTATTTCATAAAATAGTTTCCAATAAAGCTTCGAAGCGAAATCCAATCCAATATGTTATTTAAATAATCTTCATAAAGTAGCCTTACGACATCGCACTTCTCATTAAAATAAAATTCCAAATTTGGCACTTCGGTATTGACATAGTTAGGTAAACTGATAATGTAAACAAACTCAAGTATGACAGACTAAAAAAAATACATTAAATGCTAACAAGGTTGATAAAGCCCGAGCGACATCTAACGTAGAGTTAGTTTTATATTCCTTCAATCCATTTGCTTGTTAATATCGGCCATTTATTACGAGAAAAAGGTCGTTTCGTAAAAAAGGATGGAGAATAGAAGCGTTTAGCGAGCTAATTTGAAGGAGGCGGCCGGAGTGTTGGTGTACGATGGCATCTTCACGGCTTACAATAGTAAACAAATGGGTCGCGGGGACGCAATTACACCCCGGCAGGTGCGCGAGCGCAGCGGCGTCACGCCGAGCGCCGGCGAATCGCGCACATCACGCTCCGCTACCTCTCGACTTATGCTAATGGCCACCGAGCCGCGTAAATTGGAGTGAGCTCGCTGCAAAACAAAATGCGTCCGCCTCTTTATCTTATTACAGTATTGGCCAGCTCCGGGACTATGGCTCGCACACCTTATCTATCCCGTGAACCTTGTGCTCCAGACTTTTGGCTTATTTTCTTTCGACAACAGCCCATTCCTGGTCGCCTGTAAACCCGCAGATTGGCAGACTGAGTGAAATCCGAATACAAAAACTAGCGCGGGAACGAACGTGAAACCGATTAAAAGGCCACATCACGATTTTGTATGCACTTTGCACTCATTCGATCTCATGTGGACGGAGGTACCAGCTAGCACTTCTACCGGATACTTTACTTTTTGGTTCTCAAAGATTATGCAAAGGTGCCTTATAATTAAAGCGTTCTCGGAGCGCTCTATGGTTTATTTCTCTCCCCTCGCGGCTGCATCTTCGTAAGAGAAATCCTAATCTACAAAGTCAGAAAAAAGTGTAGGCGTTCAATTAGTAAGGCTAGTTACTGAAGCGCTGTACCTACTATAATATAAAAAAAAACGTATAAAAAACGCTAAATCAAAAAGTGTGTATTTATAATTACATGAAATGCATCTTTAGGAAGTAGCACGATGATTGAATATTCATCCATAGATCAACAATAATAGATCCCATCAGTGGACGGTATGTGGCATCACATTTCATATAATAAGACTTCAATACATCGCACCGTGAAATGTGTCGATACAAAAACTTAACTAACTATAATTGCTAACGTGAGAATCGTATTAAAAAGCTGTTTAGTCATTCACCTTCATAAACGGGTGGCATTCGTTTGTCGTGATTAAATTTCGTCCATTAGTACACCGTTAGGCCGATCGATAGATGTAAACGGATAATGTATTTAATAATCCGGCCAATAGATTTCGGTTGCGAAATGGTTCTGTGTTATCAGATGATAAATTATACCGCCGTTACGGCTGTAGATACTTACCGACGGCGATGAGAATATACAGGCGTGTAATTACAATCATATTCACAAATAAGTTATTTAAAAAGTTGTTTAAAGGCCTGTGTTACTACTTTTTTCGTAGTTGTTATTCAGATCGATGTATTGAGAATTGAAAAATAGATTATTTTTTTTACGCCGTCTTATGTTTGTGATATAAAAAGATCTGCTAAACACCACAAGAGATACTTCGTCGACATTATTACAACTTGTGATTGGTCCGCTTCGTTCGTTTTTCATTTCAAGATGTGCGAGAATATGTGAGATGTGTGGTTTCACCTCACTACTCAAGTATAGATGGGTACAATCCACACAGTTTTGAGAACGTTATGAAGAACTCTCATGTACATATATATTCACTCACGATGTTTACCAAAGCAAGTGATAATTAGATAATTTATAATGTGAATATAACTGAATAATTAAATAGCATAAGATTTAAACTCGGTTCTAGTATGCGAATATTGACGTTGAAAAAATAAGGATTTCATTAGTTTTGAAGAGTGAATAGAGTTATTTATGGAGAAATAATTTGTTATAGATAAAATTTTCGTGCACATCCTTAAATAATTTTTGTACCACGCCGTTTATTATTATATACTGTGAAAGAAAAGATACGGAAATCGGCATATATAAAATTAATTATTAAAATTATCTATTCTCTAATTCATTTACATAATTAATTCTTATCATTATATTTAATTATTAATTGACTATTTGTTTGACTTGTTTTTTCCAGTGTGGTTTCTATTGCTGTTGCTAGTGCTTTAATGGTTATCATTTTGAAAAGAGAATCAATTTTGACTGTGAGACTAGTATATATAGTATATATATATAGCTATAAATTTTGCAAATTTGTTCATTTCTTAAGAATGTCAAGTCTACTGATCACACCATATTTATAGGGTGTATGTACATGGTTCTATACGCGACACGTAGTGCCGTCAAAGTAAGTAATTTTGTTCAATTGTGTTGCGAGCCGGCTCTCGCAATAAACAATCGCTCATATTGAATGAAAGGAAATGTCTGTCTTGAAATTAGCTCGGAAACAAGAGAAAACCTTTAAACGCTCGTCGTTTATTATATTAAAACGTTTTAAATTGCAAAAAGTGGAAGTCAGTGACGGACTAATGTGTTTCACTTGTTCTTAGCGACCTTTTGTATGCATTTCACATTTTATGACGGTACACAAACTGCTAAAACGTAAATGTAACACGAAAAACTAACTACTTACTTATTTGTTTAAAGTGAAGAAACCAAATATTCAAGTTTGAAAAACTCAAAACAATATGTTGGTTGTTAACATTTACTTACAACAAAAATTTTCATATTTAATACATCAAATTTTATTGTCACCAAATATTTGTTTAACATTAAAAATAAAATTAAATGTTTTATACTTTTTAATGATTTTATTATCCAGTTTCTCCCTGCGAGTTTACTGGACATTTTGATATGATATAAGTCCGATACGAATTCATCTATGAATTAAATAAAAGTTACAAAACTGTGTTTTTTAAATCGGTATTTATGTTATTAAATGTCTTTAGAGTTTTCAACATTATCATATGCGTTTGTTTTATAAAAATGTGAAGAAAATGATTTCGTATAAAACTATTACAACGCTTCTAGCGGAAGGTTAGTGAAACTTAAAATTCAAATCGTTATAAATTAGTATCATTCGACGTGTTTTACACATAAAGGACAATTGAACGCATAGCTCATGTGAAGGTTCCGCTGGCAACAAGTTAACAGACTCGTCATTGTGTACATAGATTACGTTGTCTTAAAACTTTAGACAGCTCTTAAATTCAAATAAAATGAGATCGTGTGAGCTTATCTTGCATGGATTGGTAAAGAGTTATATCTCAAACGAAAGCACAAAGACACATCCTATTTGAATCTATTTTTCATACTTGTCATCTTAAATTATTGCATATAATTTTGATAATGAAAAACTCTAAGCTATGCCAAAATTCAAAATATACTAGGTCTAACGATATTTTATCTCATTTGAGGTAAGGCTCGAGTATCTGTAGATATAATTGAATATTAGAATGAGTCAAACAGTCAAGTTTAAAAGTCAGTATCAAGTATTGAAGTATATTTCTTGGCAGCGGAAGCATCACATACAAGGAATAAAAGTCGTCACGGAATCCTATTTCAAAACGCATTTTACATACAAATACCTAATTTTGGAGTAAAGTACGAACATTATACAGGCGGGTTCGCATTTAAATTATTCCATCGGATCGTTTATAGGCCATAACCGAATTTGGGAATTAGCTATAAAACAACATTTGATACGGGCAGGCGCGGGCGGTTTGCAATTTGAATGTTTCGCCCGTTCCCGAGCTCATTGGGTTGCACGGCGCGTGCATCGCTCGCCTCCATATTGCCACCTCGCCACCACCATCGTGTTATGCGTCGTTGCATTTCCACAACTTGGCGTAAAACAGAATAATTTTACAAGCTTTCATTTGTCAAAGATGAGATGATTTCTCTGAGCATAGAAAGTTCACTTTCTGTAACATGGCAGTGAAGAGTCATGGTATTTGCCTAGTAGTTTATGCTTGCGGTGTATCGAGACTCTCGTGAGGTATCACTTAATGTGAACAATTACAGTGTTGCAATGTTCAAAGGTTCAAAGTATATTTTAATTTTTTTATGAACAAGTACAATTTTGATGTCTAATGCATTTTTTTTTGTTATCTATTAGATTATAATTTTACAAAAATTTCTTTGTGTTGATTACAATTTTTTTATTTTTTGTAATAAACTGAAATATGTATCTGTATAAGTGCTAATAAATTACGTTTAAGTAATACTACCAATTTGATTTTATAGAAAACTTGAAAAAGTTTACTTTAGTAAATGGTTCGAAATTGCCACGAATAATATATTATAATTAACAGTCGTGACTACAGAAATAGTTCACTGTTTCTGCAATTGTCAAAGGCTGTCCTTAGCAGCAATTTACATTCTTACCCTACACTACTTATACTAAATATAAGGTACTGAGAACTTTAAATCATCTTGCCTTTCTGAAGTTTCTTTTGCAGTAACTTTTGTGGTAAATCTATGTCAATACAAAAAAGCATAAAATATGGAATCTAAAGTTTTTATTTATTTATATTGTTGTACGTTAGTTAGCTTTTGTTGTGTTTATTATAATTAAGTAATTTAATTATAAATAACAATAGAAGTTATTTTTAATTAACAATACGTATATTTATTATAAATTGTAATTGTAACGAATACGTATGAATTTGTTATTTTGCAAACTATCATAAATTACAATTCTCATTCATCTCGCCACAGCAGTTTTAGTATTAACTTAAACCAAGTCGTTATCGATATCGGTATATAATAAAAAATTGTGGGGTACTCACCGATATTTACAGAATTAGTAGTCTTAGTAGACTAGGATTACTTGGAGAAAATTGGTTATCTGTACACAGATACATCTTCTTTACAGGACTGGTTGATTATTAGATAAAAGTAAATTGGTGCATTTATTAAAAGTGAAAAATCCCTATACCTTTTTAAGCATTCCGGTTGGATCAAAAACTTTTCTCTTTCTTTCTTTCTTTCTTTCTTTCTTTCGTATCAAAGAATCAATTCCTTTCAGAAAGAAAGATCTTTCTGTAGCATATTTCTTCATGAAGTAAACACAAGTAAAAACGATATCTAAAAATGATGCGACCAATCTCAGACCTCAGTAGACAAAACTTACATCTATCTTAAGACGATACTACACTTAGGTTGGTTGCGGTTCTAGTTATAGACTGCAGCAGCCTAAATACCTGACAACTATATACGCCTTGCTACTTTTATACCTATTAATAATAATAGTTGATAAAACTAAAATAAATACCGGTTTTATTGAATATACAGTAAGGAAATAAATGTTAATTAAAAAATAAAATACCCACTGTAGGGAGATTTTGACTTGATTTGATTTTGACGACCTCATAGCCCAGTTGGAAGTGACCCTGCCTTCCGAGCGTGGGGTCCTGGATTCAATTCCCGGCCAGGGCAGACAATTATGTGACAGATAAATGTTTGTTCTCAGGTCATGGATGTTTTTAATGTCATATTTGTGTTTGTCTATGCCACCTGCAATACAGGGAATCCTAGTGCGGGGGTGTGTGTAAAAGAAAAGATCAATTTCCCCATTTCACAAAGTATAAGTATGCAATCTGTTAACCCTCTTATCTGATAATATATTTTAATTTTTTTTGACAGAAAATCAGTTCAGAGCTTAAATCATATAAATATTTTAACGTACGTAAAAAATAAGCTCAATAATTTTCTACAAGTTAAGCTAATGTTAAGTATGTAAAATAAAAGTAAATTGTCATTTTTGTGGTACAATTTGGTTGGTGCATACATCGATATTTTTCAGTCAACATTCAAGTGCAATTCACAATTGACTAAAGAGTCGCATTGGAAGTAGGGCTTGTCATTCAAAGGTGCGTTGTATGTATTGTAAGTACGGGGCAGCGATGCGAATCCGTGTGAATACTCGTACAGTCGACTCGCTATTACAGCGAGCGATTTCGCAAATAAAACTATAATCATAGTGATTACTATTGACGCTTCCTTCAGTTTTGTAGCTCGGTCGTGATCATTGATTACGGCTATTGTGCCGTCATTCAATGTAATAGGTACGGAATTGTAGAGACCAATTAAACTCTTGCCTCTAATTTTCTATGCTATGGTCAAAACTACGGCAAAGGTGGGGCAGGGGATATGAAAAATTTACAGTAGAATCCAGATTGTCTTGAATGACTGCTACGTCACAACCATTAAGGAATGCCCATTAGAACAATTGAAATAAAGAAGGTAAATTTATACAAGGTTTCCAGAAAATACCTACAAGCAAATGTTCGTTTATTATGTCTCATCACTACGTCAATTCAAGTCTATAAATTACTCATTAACTTTAAGGTATGAGTATATACCTAATTGACCACCGAATAATGGTAGGTACAGACAACATTATTCAAACATTCATTTGTTCACTAGAAATATTTAAAAATTCAACCTTGAAATAGTTATTTAAACACATTAGAATTGTTTGATTTGAAAATCTTCATACTTGTGTTCTGGAATAGATCTGATAAGTTCTGAGTCTTCACAAGCATTGAACGTAAGATTATTGTTAAATTTTTGACGTTCATCTCGCTCTTACATAAAGTGTCCTCTCGGTCTTTTTTCCTTTTGTTTTGCATCGACAAAATATAAAATATAATTACTCCAATTTCTATTTGGTTACGAATTTTATAGGTGACACAAGTATCAAAACAATTATGCTAAAATTCAATACAGCACTCCACAAGTAATAGTGCAACATTAATTACTCATGCGTACATAGTTATTCTAATGAGGACAATAAAATTCTGTCACACGCATATTCTGTCACGATTTAAAATCTTAATACATTATTAACTATTAATGGTTGTCTATCGTTCGTGACTCAAATATTAGTTTCGACCTAAAAATGTGACTACTGTAACTTGTTTGGCAAATTGCCAACCACGTTCTATGCAAACACTAGTGACATGAAAGCATACAAACAGACATCAGGAAATCGGCCCTGTACCTACTCAAATCGGAGATATTTTTGTTCTCGTATGATGTCGGTTGAAGCGTCATTTTACTTATTACCGGCCAGCCCTGACTTCGTTCGTTTAAATAAATATTATGTACTTTTCAAATGGTAAAATAATGTTTCAAATAGGTGCCGTGGTTTGGGAGATTCACAAAATTCGCATCTCTATGTATAATATTAACGGGTTCGGGTTGAAAACAAAATTATGCCAATTTATACACAATATATAGCCTATGCCTATGAAATTGCCTAAAAGGTGCTGTGGTTTCGGGGAATAATCTCCGGGGATAATCTCCGCATATACACAAACTCATAAAATATATATATGTTAAACAGTTTTGCGTGAAGTAATTGATTATGTAGATCAATTTAACCCTATAAAAATATATGTGTAAAATAAAATTTATTAATATTTGAGAACAAATATAAATAGGATGTCTACGAATGTAAAAAGGCTTGTCAAGTTCTTTGACGATTTCTAATCAATATTTAAGAGTTTTATACTGAGTGAAAATATTAAACAGGGCCCTGCAATCCATGGAAATCTATAATCAAATACAACTACAGTCAATTATAATGGTCGTAAATTGTATTCCTTTCAGCAAAGTCTGAAATGAAATGCGTTATTTGTCAGCGAAACAAATATAACGTTGCTAGAGCAACTCGCTTCAAGGTTGAATAGAAAATTTTGGTAATGGAGAACACCATTATTTGTAATTATTTTATTTCATTCTATTTTACCTCAAACTCGTAAACTGCTATATACTAAAATATGTAATTGTTACTTAAAATAATTTTAGTTAATAACTATGATGTATGTGTTAGTTATTTGATTGTATTTCGGTTTTATAGCGATAAATGCTCAAAATAACTTTTCGGCTTATGTTCCATGTCACATTTCAATCTTCACACCATACGCCGAAGTATGGTGTTCCATCTACATTGATTAGATTTGTAACAGTCTTCCAGGGCTCAGTTTCCATAATATTACCTGCCTACATACTAGTACACACTGTGAAACGAGCTTTCTTTTGAGATAATTTTGGTTCAATATCGCATGGGATTCTTCAAAACTGAAAAAACTGAATTTGAAACATATTCATATATTTATAATTTAAAGTAAGTATGTATGTATTGTACAGATTATTAAACGGACCCTACAGAAGAAGAAAGAGAAAATATAAAAAATACCACCAGATTCCGCAAAATACCAAACTATAACTTCCATGGCAATGAAAAATGTACGTGTTAAGAAGATTATTTCATGGATATATCGATCAAAAATATCTATATATGTTATTAATATAGCTACCAACATGTATATTTTAATTATTTATTTATTATATAATAATTGTAATATTACTTTTGTAAGTAATGAGTAATTATAGAAGCATAGCTCGCGACTTCATTTGGAATGTAAGATATCCATGAGTCCATTACAACCGGAGGACAATAATAGATAGTGAAATGGCGTCAGGTCCCTTTTACCACTTGGTTCTACAGTACTACCCAATTCAATTCTGACGGTAAATTAAGGTGGCAGTAGGATTGTTTACTTGCTTGGCTAAACTTGTTCCTGGAAGGAACCGTGAAATGTTTTTAACGTATTTCGATTGCACTTACGATCAGGTAGCTCCGCTGCTCGTTTGTTGGCTATTCACATAAGAAAAATCAACTTCTGGGTTTGTAAAACTATTGGATAAGTCTCAATGGCTAATATAGGATAAGAATATTTAGAGTTTATTGTTTGAAAAAGAACTGTAAGTTCAATTAAAGTCAATAAAATAAATTTTGTGGGTTGTTTAAAAATGTAGAATAAAAAACCTTACTTAATTTGAAATGATGCCCTTGTCAAACAATATTAAATGTAATAAATTTCGTCACTTGTAATTTATCAGTGATTACAATTTAGTAGGTCAAAACAATTATCTCTTAGATATTAACAATTTCATAATTAATGAGATGTTTCTTTCATAACCCGGATTAGTGAAACATATAAAAGGAAGTTTGTATTTACGTTGATTAGTGATAAGTAGAATTTATTTCTTTAAAGTCGTTGACAAATATAAAATCAGCATGTTTAAAATTTTGATAACATTTTTATTTGCCATTGCTTGTGTCAGCGAATGCACAGTTATAAAAGTCCAATCATATATCCCACAAGATGAATTGGGACTATTAAATAATCCATTTCGGAAGTCTACAGATGAGATAGCTTCTAATTGGGGTTCTCACATAATGGACTTCTTGAATCTAATAGACGGAGAGAAACTGGTTGCTGTCGCAATGCAATATATGATTGATCCTGAAGTAATGATGTTTACGAAGTTCCTCTTAAGCTCCGAATTTAAGGATCTTATTTGGGATTTTGAGATGATGGAAGAATTTAAGGAGGTATGTACATAATTCCTTAAAGCTAAGAAATATGCTTAGTATAAAAAAAAGTTCTTTCTAAAAAGATTTTGGTTTGAAATACTCTTATTTTGCATGATGTTTTTCCAGGCCTTTGCATTTTTGTCGTCTAAAGGATATGACATGAAATCTGTCATAAATTATGTGAACGCGGCATTAAATCTGCCTCCCTTTGAAAAATCCAGCTATATATTAAGAAATGAAAAGGGAATCTCAGGGTTTTTAAAAGAGATGGTTGATACTTTACCCCTGGAAGATATGAAGAAACTATTTGAAAGTAAATTAGAAACATCTCCCGAAGTCGCCAACTTGTTCGAAACCATAAATTCTCAGGAGTTTATGAACATAATGAGCAGAATGCGTGAAAATCCTAAATTTGCAGAATTTAAGACGACTTTCGAGGGCTACGGGTTTGATTTCACATTTTTGTGCAATTTGATCAAAGACATTTTCGGAGATTACTATCAGGGTGTATTCTGTGAATAAATTGAAATAATAAATTACTGCAAATAATTGCAATACGATTGACAAGGGAATTGCTATTGTTTGATTTTTATTTCACATGTAACAAATTTTAACTTTTCCGTTTAATAAAACCTAATTCAACTAATTTTCTAATTTCTTCGATGATATCAAAAATTTGAATCAACATAGTTATCGACTTTGTAATTGGCTGCCATGGTGGCTGGTAACGGAACTCATTACAGAAGTCGTTTAAACAACACGGCTCGGCACTCAGCCGCGTGACTCCGTCAGCCCCAATATTAGTACAAGAAAAATATGTTTATGTTTTGATGGTTCCGTAAATGTTTTCTACGACGAATAATCGAACGACAGAATCGTTCGGTTTAAAATAAGGTAATTGGTCTTCGCTTTACTTTTCAGTTTTCCAAAAAATCCACTTACTACAGATACATGAGGAGAATGTTTATTCGATTGTACTCATAGAAGGAACGAATAATCTCATACGTTTAAAATTTTCATTGATTGAATGTGTACGAATTGTAAAAATATATATATGTATTTAAATTTATATCAATATCTTAGAGTCCTAGATTTTGGTTGGTTGAACTATGCTTTTAAGCTATTAGTGAATCAAATAGTACCTATACAAATGTGTAAAAGAGATTATACTAGCTGTAATGTAGTGAATAATCAGTGATAAATAATTAAATAGTAAAACGTTCATAATTTTGAATGAATTACAATGTATGAATTATGTTTAGACAATGAAATTGGGAAATAATTAGAGAGCTAAACACAAATAATAACACGAAAATAAGCATTAAAACAATATTAGCTCTAAATATTGAAATAAACGGTCTTGATTAAACGATCGTCTTAAGTCGGTGATAATAAGAATAAAACAAGAACCCTAAATATAACGAAGTCGAAGGTAAATTAATTTCGAGAACACGCAATGCAACCAGTCATTATGCTCAGAAATGAGTTGTATTTCCTGATAAACCGACCACTTATCGTGCCTAATTTCTTGCGGTTTGAGCTTGTTTATGTTTGTAAAATGAATTGTAGTTTACAATATTAGTTATTTCAAACATAAATGGTAACATAAATGTTACTCTTAATTGAGTGCAATCTTCTGTTACATGAATTATAAAAATAAAAGTGCTTAGTATGTTAAAATCTTCAAATACTCTGTAAAGTTTATATGGTAAGACTTTTGATGCGTTACTTGGGACTGTAAATCATCGCACCAACTGATTCTACCAAAGAGCAAGTAGCTTCAAGAAATTTTAAACTGACATTCTGAGAATGTCTATAAATGAGTCATTCAAATTTTAATAGCTTTCCGATATTAGAAGAATATATCCGATATTCAAGCTTATAAAGAACTATGATCATAAACAAATAGGTACCGTCGAGATTAAACTGGGTAGTAGTGGTACAGATACCAGTGCCCATTAACAGGTCGTTCGTTGCTGAGCTGGGTGCACCATGAGTCTAGGAGATTGGCTTGGGTTAAATTATTAAAGACGAAACATCTTATATCTCGAAATTTAAAGAGTGGCAGCAATCTTTAATAGAGTAGGGATTTTTATTTTATTTTAGTAGAATCCATCTACTTTATAAATAATACTAGAATCAACTGAACATTTGATGCTTGTCCATGACATTATTGGACGTATGATTTGTATTATATTAGTATCCAGGAGATACTACGATACAAATATACGAGGTATTTGTATTCAGAGATCACAACATTCTCTCTATAATTTTTGATAGCTGATGAATTAATCGTACACTAGCTCGCTGTTCGCAATGTAAAGATGAAGATAATTTCAGTGATTTATGTGTAAATAAGTATTGGGGATAAGAGGGGCAATTTTCTTGCGTCCCGCTGAGATAAGTGAAGGCGCGCGCACGCAGGAAGTGGGCTCGTCCGGTGCCATGCATCGCTTCCTTTCCGACTGTCGTTGCTTCCGTTTCCGCATGATCATGGAGACATGACGTACGAGAATATACCCCGCCCTTTTCAAAGAAGTTTTCTCAGAATTAAGCTTTAATCTAGCAATTTATTTGCTTGTCAATACCAGGAAAGAGGCACGCGACGCTCGTTGTGCCTACGCTTATCGGTTCAATAAACAATATAAATATATGAATATATATTATAATCCTGATGATTTAAATTATGCTTGTCTCTGGAATTGACATAAAGATGTTGACATAGATAAAAAGAATGTTTTCAAAGCACATATGTATTAAATGTTAGGTGCAATAAAATCTAAATTATTCCAATCCCGTGCAATAAAGTCTGTAAAGTTTGCTAATCAGGACATGTATTGACACTGTCGATGTTTTGCACTTTTATGACAATGGACTTATCTAGTAATGTTAAGATTTTACTTTGGATTAGATCGAATTTAGATGAAGTCGAGGTGTGAAATCGAGTGACAGATTAGAAAATATAGGGAAAAGGACAGGACATTATTAATTTGATGCATCATGAAGATAAAGCGATGTTGGTACAAGACGGGGACTGATCACGGATGATCGCGGGCCCCGCTGAACATGTGGACAATCTTTCACGCTCATCTGTGAACTCACCCTTTTATTGATCCATGGCGTTGGATTACTATAGATAAGGAACGATGGTCACCTCGTACATTAAATCGAAGTTAAATCAATCAAAGTATATGACCAAAAAAGTGTTACAAATCTTCTATTTCTATGAGCAATTTAAATGCTGGTTTTACTCTTGAATAATTTTTTTTGTGTCAATCACAAATGAGGCTCAAAATCTTAGTACGTTCAAAAAGTTTGAACTAAATTCTAGAGCGAATTTTAAACATCAATATTAAAAATTAAAAATTGTGTCTTAAATAATGTACCGTAAATTGCTATTCAACTTTTTCCACATTTCCCTAGAGATAGAAAGGCAGCTTAGGTATTCTACATAAAATTTTAGAACAATACCGAACAATCTCAAGTAAGCAGGTTTGCTCAGGAAATTTTCCTTCACCTGCAAGTGATAATTTTAAAATCTCCAAGCGTGAAACATACTTTCTTACCGCACCACGACGGAATTACTTTTTTAAATATCAAAGTAGTCACATCCATAATACACTCGCTCTCGTTGATTAGAGTCCATCCGTAGGGGTGCGGGGAAGAGAGCGTGAAATTGTCTGCTCACTTCTGTAAATATAATTTCGGCGACAAAAGGACTATAAACGATATCGTTATAGAACCATACAGGGTCGAGTGCAAGTGCGTGTCGCATTTCTCGTTACACGTTTTAAAATTATCACCCTCATTGCGTTACCGACCTTCTGGGTACTAAGTTATATGGCTTTATATATACTTTATTACAATTTTAGTCGTACGATGTAAAGTTGACACCAACCTCAGTAACTATTATTATTTATCCTTAACAATGATGTTGAGCTTTATTTTGGTAAGAGAGTTATTGTTTTCCTAAGAAAATAACAATTATGTTTATAAAAATAATAAATATGTATTAAAATTCATTTTAAGTAGTCCAAACCGAATAATTACGAGTAAGGAATCTGATCAGGTTATAAAAGTTTATTGCGTGAAAGCTGGTGTCGCATTTGGGGAACCTGTGCTTGAATCCAACACATACCTCTGACTTCAACCTTTTATCGGCTGCCTTCAGGACCACAAGTCGTTTCTGATAATCGTCGAGATTTTCAAAGTCTTTCATCACCTAACTTCGGGGTGGATTGATTCAGGTTTGGAGGCTAAATATAGTGCCCAACTCTTTATGCCATCCAAAGGGCTATGCATTCACATAACGACAGCCGACATACGATAAATACCGCAGTTGACGATTTGACGTGCCCTCTGTTGCACGAAAGCGTTCAAAAATATTGTTCTAGCCATTATCCAACTTTAGCAACAACAACAATTGCTTCGACGAAGGAAAACATGGTGGTGAAATCGGCTTACCACACAGTTCTTCATAATGTTGTCAAGGTATCCACTGATAATAAAGTAAGTGTGTTTATGTGTACAAATGTGTTTATATATATTTATAACGCGCCAGATTGTAATGAAATCACAGAACAAATAAAATTAAAATGTAAATAGTGGAACGACGAGACGCTAATAATAAATTTCTCCATTTTAATAACTGTAAATGCGAGGGGAACTTCTGGCCTGTTAAGTCAATATAACACTTCCATTACTCCAAATTAAATTCCTCGGGGAGAGAGATGAAGTTTTTATTTGGCCCTGACGAAA
Organism: Megathymus violae; assembly: GCA_003671415.1. Lineage (NCBI taxonomy): Eukaryota > Metazoa > Arthropoda > Insecta > Lepidoptera > Hesperiidae > Megathymus > Megathymus violae. The sequence goes on along the minus strand of PDGT01000005.1, from coordinate 5,104,138 downwards.
CACCGGAAGAAGCTGGGCATAGGATGGACAATATTAGAATTTATTGACTTTTATCAATTTCTAATGCATTTAATTACTTAATTATATGTTTAGTAACTGACTTGATAGTATTCCTTAATTGTGAAATTGAACAAATAAAATATTTTTATTCAAAAAAAATAATCAGAAATTAATTTAGATTTTTTTGAAAAAGATTTATGTTGGTCATGGAAATCATGTCATTTTAAGACATTAAGTTGCAATTACTAATTTAATGGATAACACTTAGCAGCATTTTGACCATTAATCAGTCAATGTATCGCTACTGCTAACCCTGCTGCTGTCTTAATGCACAAAACTTATTAAGAACCAAGAATGCGAATCCTGACAGATTGTCTTCTTGTAAGAGATTACTTCGTCTCAGTGGAGGCGACAAATTATAATAAAAAGCGTTCACTCCGAGCGCTCTATAAGCTTTGTCACTGTGCAAGTGCGCCGCGCGGGTGCGATGGGTATTAATATTTTACGGAATTAATCATTATAATCCTTCTAGCAAACAAGTTGCCCCCGGGAGCGCGAACAATATAATGAAGTTGTCATTTTTTAGGCTGCAGGGGAGGCTGGAGGAAATCCAAATTGAATCATGCGGCGAGGGAATTGTGCTATTATGTTATTAAACAGAGGAGGGCACGACCCCGTGCAAGTTATTTTTTGTACGGAGGGCGTCGAGGAGACAGTTAACAGTTTTCACAATGGAATTATGATATAATTTGACACAACAAAGGAGTCGCGCGATGAAGTCTATAGCTGCTAAGTCAATTTATTAGATGAAGAGCTTTCGGCTGCACATGGGCCCCGTGTTTCATTGTATGAAGAATATTGAACTTTATATTTGTAGCCGTGGATGTTGTAGTCTTAGTAGAACTACAGTGGAGTTCATTACATCTTTTGATATGTAATCAGCTTACCTCTTATAATTTTTATGGTAAACATGAGTTATATCAGTTAACGTATGATAGCGAGTAATTACAAACTTCATACGTGTAAGCGCCGGGCATTTTAAATATTTTATTGATTTCAATTTACATAATTTATTTCACCACGACGAGCCACATGCCCGACACAGGGACAAAGCTCGTATGTACAAATTACTACTTCAACGCGTCAATTGATAACGTTGCTTTCTTATAAGTGTACTATAATACATACGTAATGCAATGCCTTTAATTATGTTAATATCCGTAATTATTTAACAAAACTTAGTAAATATTTTTTTGAACTCTACACAGTACAGCTTGTCTGTTTAAGATCTACTCAATTTTATCTCTCATTCAATATCACACTTAAAAGAGCTAAGAGTGAAATGAAAGCTTTTATCCATATGTCAGAGAAAGTACTTACAGCGGCTTATTGTCACCCCCGCTGGAGAATTTGATAAAGCGTGTGCGAATATTAACAAAAGGAATATCTTATTAAATTGATATTGCCTTATGCTCCACGCAAATTTGTACTCAATGTTCTCTCTGTTAGTACACATAAGGCGCACAATGGCATGAGGTAATTGTAAAACTTACGTCGTTTAGATTAAACAGGCGTGAAATTGTCTCCGTTGGAAAATGTATAATTCAAAGGGGAAGATTAAAATATTATCCATGTTAAGTAAATATTCAAATGAATATTTTCCGTGTTAGACAACAATAGGCGTTCGGGAGGGTGCTGTAATTTGATAGATACCTATCTACAAAACTGTTTCTTCTTCAAGGGTCGCTTCTGTTATTATGAATTTTATTGTAAACACGATTTACGATTTAACGGCAATTAAGTCGATTTTAAAGGCGTGAAATAGAGAATATTCTCTTCATGTAAGTAATTTATATTAGTATTTACTATTATTATTATTTTACTTGGTATCAACACTAGCGCGCATTCCACAATGCTGCTTCAGTGTAGATTAATGGAGACTTATTTCTTAGGTAACTTCGTAGTAATATTTTAAACAAGAGATCTACCTAAGCAGTTGCTTACAACTTATATTTTAATAACATGAAAGCATTAATTATTTACTGTGACGTATTATTTACGTATTATAGTATTTACACATACAATTTACATATAGCTACCAAATTAGAAATATATCCATATATAAAGATAGATGAATAATTGTGAAAGACTGGGGTATATTATAATCGCGTAAAAGATTTAAGAAGAAAACTTTGTCAAAAGTATTTTATTATCAAAAATTGAAACAAAAACGAACCTCCAGTATGTATGAAAACCATCCTCATAATATATTCGATGCGCAATTTTAATATAATACTTTTTTCAAGATCCATCAATATTTGCCTCATTCGCTATGCTGTTAATCAATTGACAAGCTTAATAATTTCATGTCGGGAGTGCAAACGGGTGTGTTACTATATTGTGTCATGTAGATTATACACTTGCGCCCTGCACTCTGCACTGTGCCTGTCGTCTGGGGACACGACGCACCTATTGTTATAATAAAATGCCATCTCACAGAGTGAAGTGTACAACCGAAGGATATTGTGGACTTTAATTATTTAATTTACAGTAAAATATTACGATAATTTAAAGTCATTTTCATATTTCACATAACGTATCTTGTTACGGCAACAGTTCTAAGTGATGGTGTTTAGTAATTTTTATGACACTTTGTTACCTGATACCTAGGAAAGTAAATGATATTTTGCACTGGTTATATAATAAACTCAAATTGATATATGTCTCGAAATGCTGGAAAAGCTTGTTCGCACCAGTGTTCTCGTCCGATCATAATGTAGGTATCTTCAACTAAAGAGTGAATAGGCTTTCACTAAATTAGTATTCTTACTCAAGACTTCGTCAATATTGACTTATTACGTGGTATGTAATTAAGCAGTGATTTATAAGTTAAATAATTACATAATCAAACGAATATACTAAAATTTAACAGCGTTTAAAATAATTATTTACTAATACTACTTATGATTTATAACACCAGCCATTTATACGAAGCGTTCCTAAACAGTCCTTCGGATTAACACGCGTTACCATGTGTGGAAACAACTAAAGAAATTATAAAGAACAATATTATCAGGCATGTAGAAGAAATATGTAGGTTACGAGTTGAACTGAACTATTTTTCCATGCACTTCTTAATTACAGTAATTAAAAAAACCGCAACATAAATCGTTTACAAACAAAATATTTATTATTCTCACCCACGAAGACCGCGCGTAGTGCGACCTACGCCTGCGGGTGTACTCGGTGGGGGTGTAACATGTTTATATGTTTATTTTAATACGCGTGTCGTGCGTATAATACGGAATTTATTACGGCACGACCCTCGGTCGGATTAATGCGATACGGAAGATTTGAATTCGGAGCTTTAACTTGGATTGGTACGTTCAGGCGGGGAGGCTGCGCCGCGTAAATAGGTAGTCGACTTTTCATATTGATTAATGTTTCATATTATATACGACATAATTACTGGAAGTGCTGTTTTGAGCATGGATTTACTTTACTGATTCATGTAAATCATTACATCGTATAACACGTCTGTCTGACCGCGCTAATCTTCAAAGCTACTGCATGGATTTTATCATGTTTTTATTAATGAATGTAAGGTGATTTATAAGGAAAGTTTAAGCACTCGTAATAAATATTAAAAAAAAATATAAAATGTCTGATAAAATCACTCGATACTATCGATCGTCTACTCAGACGTTATGTTGGAATTATTAACTTAAAGATCTTGTTCCCTGATACGAAACGAGAGTGGGTTACTAGTAAAAATATAAAATCACACATTGTACCCTTTTCAAATTTGAACCCTGTGATTCGCAAGTAAATTTTTTTAATAAACTGGAAGTAGCTAAGGGTATTGGGAATGTACCTGATGTTCAATGTCTACTTCATTTTACGGAAATCTATATAGAAACTCAAGTATATCAATAATCCTCTTTAATCGGGACTAATTTATCAGGTAGACCCGTTGGTAGTGACCCTGCTCGCCGAGCTAGGGGCCACGGGTTCGGTTCCCGGCCGGGGCAGATATTTGTGTCAGGTGAATGTTTTTTCCCGGGTCTTGGGTGTTTGTGATGTTACATTTGTATACATCCATGTCATCTGCAATACAGGGAGTTCTAGTGCGGGAGTGTGAGTGTGTGAACGTTTAATGTAATTTAATGATGGTTACAGATTCATTGTTTCTCCTGACAACAGCCTAAATATCTTAAAGTTTAATATTTAAATATGTAATTTATAGTTAGCGCCGTTTTTTAACATTTTGCTACCGAAGCATAAGTCATTAGACATAAGGTTATATTTGTAGGTATGGTATAATATGGGGGTGAAGTCCTAAGCGAACTGTACGGGCTATATATGAGCTGTCAAAATATTCGTATTATTCAGGGTAAAGAATGATCTGCATTAGTAACACGATTGTTAACTTTATCAGGTGAAGGTACAGGCTTTAAACTAAATACTTGATTGGTATGACTTCCCAGAAATTCGAACTGATAAAGTAATGATAGCCTAGTGGTTTGAACATAGATCTCCTGCACGGAAGACGCAAGTTCGAACTCTACGAGTAATTCTTTTCAAATTATGTACGCATTATGAATTAATTGTCATTTTATTCGGTGAAGGAATCCTGGTCTTCAGGAAAAGTGCATACTTGGGAGTTGTAACGTTGAGACTTCACACGTCTTTGATAATATTATGTAGTATTCTCCTGTAAGTAAGTTTTTCACGATATTTTTGTTCATCGAAGCAAGTTCTAATAAATTTTATTTATAACTTAAAAAATTTGAAGTTCCTACGTTTGGAAATTTGAAGATTAAATCCCGAGTTTGCGAGCGACCCACGTTGTAAATTTTATGCTGTCATTGATACCACAAATATTATATTATTAATCGAGCTGTTAGGTTGATAGTCAATTTGCGATACAAATACAGACAATTAATTTTGCTGCTCAATTTACTAAAACCATTTTGTGTAATAAATCTAATAACGAAAAAGGAATATATTAGGTTTATACTATCGGATTGGCTATTGGATAAATGTCAAAATGATAGCATTGCTATTGATTTCCACCGCTTCTGATCTTATTTCAGAGTAGAGCACCACGGATGCCAATGATTTATGGCTTCTAATAACGGGAAAAACTGGCCATAATCTATTTTCATTCGTATACAAATCGGTTGAACAGAAAACCATAAAACACCCCACACAAAGAATCTTTATGTAAACATAACAAACATAAAAGCATTATAACTGTTGTTTTAAGTCATTTCGAAAGTCATTAATCAGAAGCATTGCATGTATTGTATAGAAGCAAGCCGAACTACAATAAAATTTTATTGCCATTTCATATAAATAATAAATAAGGTACAGCTGAATTCCGTTGGTAATACAAAGAAAGAAAATCAATTAAAACAGTTGGCGACAGTATTTCCGAAGAACAAATTAAATTAACATGCTTAGGTAGATTTCCCCGATTGATCCAACAGAGACAAATAGTCTAAGTAAAATTTATGTATCGGAATCAAATTCAATTTGGCCTTTGCATTTTTTACTCGATTTTTTAGGGGCGTATAACTTCAATCTCTTGGAGTAAAGAAAATGTGGATACGCCATTTATAGAAATAGACGTGACGAGTGATATTCGTAGAGATTCTTTGCCTTTTTAGGTTTAGATATTTTTTATTGTAGATTTTTATAATTACAAGAATGTGTTGCGGTACTTATGTGTATGTGACCCTAAAAGCTAAGTGTAAATAAAATATTAGAATATATATATGAGCTACGTTATATGTTACTGTATTAAAATATAAAACAAAATTTATTATAAAATGATACAAAGAAGCTGAAGTTTCGTTTGATTCGTTTTAATTATTTTGGGCATATGTTTACAGATTTGGTCTTCATAAATCTTTGTATTGTTTAAAATTAACTAGAGTATACCATACCATAAGGATCCATAAAAATATATAAAAGATTAGACGAAGAGATCGGGATGGTGGAAAATTTGGGCTAATACATGTTTTCGCCACAGGTTGTTGATACTTTTTACAATATTACAGTAATAACATGTATAGATAAAAAATAAAAAACTGATAACCAAAATTTCACAAAACAAATTTCACTAGGTCGTTTCTTAATCACTCAACTAATTAATATTACAACTGAACTTTCAAATAATTATTAAATATTTTACACTTACCATGGAAAGTTTTGAAAAAAATGTCGATTAGGACACATTAAATATTCGTTGTAGTTTATAAATAAAACAATAAATAAATTAATTAATCAAGAGAATATTACTTATTTATTATATTACAGTCGGCTTATGAGCTAAGTTTATTAATTATAAATAAACAAGTAAATCTTTTACATAATCGCATTGGAATCGAACAATTATGAAATTTTAAACAACACGTTTCGCGTAACGGAACAAAACGTAGGAATATATTTTTGTATACGTCAAAACTATTTTCCTAAAAGTTACCTAAATTACAATAGCTTTCATATGACGATGAAGCCCATGCAAATCTTTCGATGTTGTAAATTAGTTTTCTTACAGGATTTTTCTAATCTTCCTCAGCATCGTTTATATTGATTATAGCGGCGCTCGCCTAATTTATATTCAGCTAGTGTTTTTTCATCACGCCTTGTGCTTAATATCGCAATTTGTGCCGTAGTTGGCGTAAACCGAGGGGACCTGTCACCTTACTCTTGGACATTCCGTCTTTCTTCGGCCGCCTTTTTTTACTGTCAAGTTACGAATAAACAACAAAAGTTTATGGCCGTTTTATTACATCCTCAATACTAATGATCCCTTCATATAATAAAGTCTGAGGACAATATAATATAATCATCATAACGATCCTGGTACCGAATGCCGCTCACAATGGTCAGCTTTTTCTGCTTTTGTCGGTGAAGAACACACAAGAGTCCTTATGGGGACAATGGTTGTACAAAACGCAATTTTATGTACGATTTCATATTGTATTCTCAATTATTTACAGGTTTGTGATAATATTAGTGATATACAGTTGAATAATCTATACTAATATTATAAAGAGCTTTGTATTTATGTATGTTTGTAACGAATAAACTCAACTACTGAATCAATTGTATTAATTATTTCACCATTAGAATTGCTACATTATCCCTGAGAAACATAGGCTATATTTATTACTAGAAAAAAATAAGGGTTCCTTGCTAAAACTTCAGTAACGTGAACCAAGGTGTAGAAAAATTTGCTTAAAAATTTATTTAATCGCATACGCTGCGAAAACTATTGAAAAAGTAGATCCGTGCGAAGCCGGGGCGGCCCGCTAGTATCTAATAAATTAAATAGTTTATCTTCACAATTTTGACAACAGTTTCATTAACGCGCGCGTGTGTGATTATTTCGAAACGAGCTTATTTAGAGTTTACAACTAATTAGAAACAAATATCTGAGATTACTTTCTTGGAGGTTATAGTTTTGGTATAATATAAACGAAATTGACCAAAATATTATATTATTATCAAAAAAAAATAAAGGACATCGTGATGATAGCAGTTGTTATTATGATTTTATCTAATTCTATTCAAGTGTGCTTCCTAATGAAAACGGGGAGGCGCTTAAAAACTGTGGCGCCGCAGATCAATTAGTTCCAAGTAATAAACAAAGAAAATATGCCGGTTATGACAAGAATTCGGGCCGGTGACTTCTTTAGCTACATCAATCAAAATCATACTGATAATGAAATCATCATTTGGGTGGCCATAGAGAAGTTGGTTCTAAGAAACAGAACGAAACCCAACCGTCCCCCAAGAGTACCGCCGTCATTATCACATTCCTGATTTATTAATTAGACCTTAGATACTTGTATGGCCGATTTAGTTTTAAAATTCAGAATATATTTAAACGATTTGACCGGATTTTTATTTATTTCTCGTAAATAAATCCTTAATTGCTCGAGACGATGTGGATTAAGGATGATATAAAAATGTAATTCAAATATGAATTATGAATACTATGAGTTTGTTCTTCTCACTTACTTATCTCTTCTGTTATGTTATCTTTCAGAATTTATATTTTATATATTTTTTGTCTACATCTACCTTTTTCTATACGAGTAACTTTAATTTTAACTTCAATGTTGTCAGAAAAAGTTGCTTTTTAATATTTTGTGCCTGTGCTGCCATTGTTATTATACAATAATAAGGAGATAAAGTTATATAAAAAGAAACATCATAAAAATATTTTATTTGACACAATTTTACTTTGAAATTGGTATTCCTAAAGTAATAACTGCGTTACAAATTTTTGTAGGCATTTTCAATGATTAATCTTTGAATTAGGTAATATTACTTTCACCAATGTAGTACCTACCCACTGCAATAGCAATCTAATACTTTTGTTACGTCATTAATACAACTAAAGATTTATCTAACACTAGCGGCCCCATCCGACTTCGTTCGGGCAGAACAATTAATTATATATACATGATTATTCAATTTTTTTTAGCCTTCATTAGACATCGTTAGGTTTATTGATATTTTATATAGCCTGTCATCATTTCTACATATCAATTTTCATGAAGATCGGCCAAGCCGCTCTAGAATTTTAACGGGACATACAGACAGACAGACAGACAAAAAAATTTAAAATGTACAAATTTATGTCAGTGAGTCATAAACAAAATATTTATCATGAAATTTGTCAAAAAAAATGGAATGTCCACACAGATATATATATATATATAGTAGAGATTACTCTGTATAAGGTTTTAGTTATCAACCTATCTGAGCTTAGTATGGACTATTGGTGCGTGGTGGCTTTTTCATTTCTATATTCGTACGTTAAGAATGCAAACGAGTCGACGGCTGGTTCAGTAGAAAGTGTATACCTGTACCTGATACGAGCCTGTCAAAACATACTTAATCGGGAATCTGGTAACAGGTACTCATATTCATATATTCTAAAAACCTCGTCAAACTTGATCACGTCGAGCTTGAGCCATATTGAGAATATATGTAAATTCATATGGCATTGATACACACCTATTTTATAAGGTGCTAGAGAGGCATTTAATTTAATGAAATGACTGTGGTAAGTACATTTCAATGAAACACACTGTGCATTTTTATTTTAGGTCTTTTCTTAAGACTCATGGAGACTTTATGGAGAACGTATTATTTTTTTATGACCTTTGAAGCAATATTACAGCGATGGTAGTTAATTCGCTTTCATTATAAAGTAGTTAACTGATATCATATGTTACGGTAAATGTAAGTTTATGGTTTTTGATTAATTTAAATCAGCACTTACACCCGCTGAATGGATGGCAAGCGTGAGTTATATCGCGAGTTGAATCGTGCATTATTTATTAATGATCAAAAACTTGAAATTGAATTTCATTTATGGTTCTATAAAACGTCTATTATACTGGATAAATATGTCACACGTCGTTGTGTTGGAATTGAATTAAGTTTAACTGCATTCCGTGTTTTATGAGTCGAGCACTAAAATGAAATATTTTGTGTTGATTTTGATATGTGCAGCGATAAATTCACTAGATGGTATGTACCGATAATGGCAGTCTAATGTAAATCATTGGCAGTGCATACGACGGACGTGGATGACCCGAACTGGTTATAAATAATCTGAATTTTACTATCAAGAATATGCTTGCTATAAATTAATATGTTTTGAAATTGTTTTAGAGAGAGATGTGACAGATATAGTATACTGATTTACAAAATTAATGTTTGTTTTAGATACAAACGAAGGGTATAGAAAACAGTACGGTTTCAGTTTTCACAAGAATTGCGGTAACTACTTTATAACTTTTAAGTGTTTGACGGCATGCAAGAGCATGGGCTTTCAAGTTTTTCGATTGGATTACAAATGCAAATGTACGTGTCATGAATTGAAAACCACGACTGTTCTGCCGGCGTTCGTTTGGCGTACGAACGGCACGACGAAAATGCCTCCAGCTACGTTTAGTCCGAAGCTTTACGCTATAGTCGGGACTATGTCACCGTCACCAATGGAAACAATTAAGTCAACTGACAAAAATTTCGATCGGAATATAACCGCTCCCCCTTGTCAATCAATTAATGTTACTGCTGCGACTACTAGTGTACCTAGTAACGTCACTACGCCTGTTAATACTAACAATACTGCACCTGCTACTGGCTCTGAATCTTCAGCGAATGCGGCGCAAGCTGCGCCAACAACGACATTAGCGTCATAGAAATATGTATATTTATAATACATAAATGTTTTGTTTACACGACGATTATATATTTATTTTTAGGAACAGAAAGTATATTAACACAGAAAATACTTTGTTCAATAAAGCTTAGTAATTATAAGAGTATCTGAAAGGTTCGGAGATATGTATAAAATCAGAGAAACATTAAAGTGGAAATGAAAAATTCCACTTCAATGTTTTTCTTATTTTATTTGCTTCATTCAACCGAAATGAAAGATCAGAATGTCGTTACTTGTTTTAAAGTGTGAAATAAATTAAATAATATTTTTTTCACATTATTTACCTTATTGTACTGAACATTGAATATTCATGCGGTAATGACATTATTTTTTATATTTGTATAAAATTTCTTGTACTCAAATCAGGGATTTGAATATTATTGTAATAAAATTGTGTTACATAGCAAAATATATTAGTAATTATATCATTTTTATTTAATGTACATACATATAACAAGATAATTAAGATCTGTTAGAACATATGTTTATATTTATTGAACTAATTTTCATAATACCATAAACAGTTGTATTATTTTTATTCTTAGTAGGGAATTAAATGTCTAATGGACATGTGCTATTCATTAAAACACGCTACTTATTATTTCGATTTCAGAATCCTTGTATTTGGCAAATGTTGGTATAGTGGTTGAAAATAAAATATAGTAAATAAAACGTCCGTAAAAGATGCATTTACGATTCACTCCAGAACAGTTCGACTCCAGACATACAAATTTGACGTTGTATATTAATTTATTGATTTAGTATACACGTTACATTAGTGAATACATGGTCCATTATGATTTAAGTGTCTAGTAAAAATATAAGGGCATAAATATGAATGTGTATGACAGTGTAAATGTCAATATTTCGCAGAAATTCATGTACTTTTTATTTTGAGAAATAATATAATACACATATTGTGAAATAATACAGTACCGTATAACTTAATTGTCAGCTTAATAAATTGCTGTACATTTTTCTATTTTTGTGGAGTTACGTACAATAGATACTCGTGACGAATAACGTATTACCAACACAATTTTACATACTATTTTGCAAAACTAAAGATTTTCCGTAACTATGCGTAAATAATTTTAAACACTACTGATAAACAAGTCTTGGTGATAGTTTTCAGCTTGAACGCTTTGACTTTGTCTCTGACGACGAACGAATTTGAAGAAAGAACGGGTAGCTTGTAGAATCATTTGTATGTTGAGACCTCATTGCTTGTTACGTCCCACGTAATTTTCTCATAATATTCAATATGCAACAGTTGAAATTTGTTACACTTAGTATAAGGTAACTGAATAATTCATTTTGTGACTCATCTAGCATGTTAAATAACAAAAATTGGTGACAATCACCAACATATTTTCATAATCTTTTATTACCTTACTGAAATTATATTCCAAAGAATGTTGGAAAATATAAAATAATGCCTACAATTTCGTATACAAGTCCTTGCTCAAAGTTAAAAGTAACACCTCCATGTGTATATAAAAATGTGTATTCCTTAAATTTCAAGAGTAAAATATTCCTTTTAATATTTACAGTACTCCAACCCATCATGTGCGAATTCGATACGGACTAATCGGTCATTTTATATACTCGTAAAACCTAAATGTAAAAACAATGTTAAGCTCAGTATGAATTAGTACGTACTGAGTCTAACACATATCGTTTTGATAATAACAATCGTTAATCTGTGAATCAATTTTCTGCTGAGCCTCGCGTTAAATGTGTTAGACCGTCCTTGTCATGAAATTATCGTTTCATTTTATGTAGCATTTAGGCATTCAAAATCATCTAGATATGAGAGAGTTGTTTGTAATTTGTAATTTTATATTTTTACCATATTTCATTGTTTATGGGGACAGCTTTAGTACAGTAGGTGAGATATTTTTTACATGAAATTGAAGAGTGTGTTTTCAGTACACGTTAACATTAATTATTAAATATTTTTTTCAGTTCCTATAAATATTGAACTGAATAGTAAGTAAGAAATAACTACATAAAATTTAAGTGCTTGTTATATTTATTCAATGTTTTTTTAAATTATGACTAGTTTTGATTATAATTTTATTTCGTAGGTACTATTAAATCAGGATTACGTTATGGATTTCAAAAGACAAGTGATTGCTTGAGTTTTGAAAAATCTTTCTTATGCGTACAAAAATGTTTAGATTTAAACTTCGATGTAGCTCATGCAGATAAAAATTGTATGTGTACATGTCACATTAAGAAGGAAAAAGCCAAATATACTTTAAAATATAATTCTACCAGAACCAAATGGAAGCTAGGAGCTCCAACTACGTCAATTCCACCTTGGGCTCAACATAAAAAGATAACAGAACAGACAGAATCAGATAATATCATTGAACTCCATGGATCTGATCCAAACCAAGCGAGTAATCCCACAGCAACCACTGCAAAGAATATTACCGCTTCAAGCGATGATGCAAAAGGAGCTCCAGGTGGCTTAATAGAGACTGGAACTTCAGCTGGTCCATTAGCAACGGGCATTGAAACAGGAAATGCAACAACAGCTGAAACTGGAACCGTATCTGGTGGTGCAACAGAAACTGTAGCCAATGCGGCTACGGGAGCAGCTATTGGCACTCTTAATGGAACAGTTGCAGATATTGCCACGATAGCAAGGCATGATGGCACAAATGCACCCGCCACTGAAGGAAGTGTTACAACTCATGCGGCATCGTAGTTATTGCTTTAAGGTGCTGAGCATTCATAGGCAGTTTTTATAACCAAAATAATTATTGATTGTCAGACTTGGCTTGAAGTTAAATTGATTGTAACAGAAACATTATTTACATTAAATTACAAGGAAACTGAAATATTTATTTATTATATACATTCTATATTTAAGCGTTTCTTATTATTAATTAATGTTATAATTATGTTAAAATAATGTTTGTAGATTTAGTCTACTTTGCTTTGGTGGATTGGCAACCCGGTAATACAATCCAACCTCGTGCACGGGCCCTAGTAACCAGCACGTAATATACTATGCGAATCAGTAAAACATTTTTATATGTTTATTATTGTGTCTTGCAATAGTATTGGTTTATTTGGGGTTGATATTCGTAATAAAACAATAATTTTAAATTTTCCTCATCTATAGTTAAACATTTGATTGATTCAAAGAAATATTTATGATGGCGATGTCATAAGCCGTAGAAACATTTATTGAGCAATATTTATTTTGTGTTATAATATTTTATTCCTGAAAGATGTATCTTTACCGGAATGCGTTGTGAGCAGAATATTTACGAAGGCACACTGAAATAATTATCAATATATTATGCCTAACGGCCCCATTAGGGAAATAATATCCTAAGGTCCATAAAATATTAAAGCTGATACAAGTTTGTGTATATCCAATATTTATATACGAGCGCGTTCAACATAAATTCAGAACGTATAACATTAACGCATACTGGCAACATTAGATTTTTAAGTAACAAAATATAAATTAATAAGATATACGTTATAGAAAATGTTGGTTACAAACGCCGGTGAAGTTGAATTAAACTGTTAATAAATTATAATTTGTATCTCCTTATAAAGCGAAGTAAGTGTTACGAAGACTTATGACTCATTTCACATCAATATAAGGTATTCAGATCACGACCGCTTCAGTCAATATTTAGAATATCAACAGGAATATATTTTTATTTTTCCTCTAAGGTCCCTTCATAGCGGCATAACGAAAAAACTTTTTATGCAATGCCCAAGAGGCAGGACGAGAGACTGACGGCTATGACGTATCGCTAAGATTTTTTTACCGATACTTCACGAACATAAATATGCTTTTATATCAATATATCAATTTCTTTTGTCCCGCTCGACGTTTTTTGGCAAAACTATTCTGCTACATGTTTACGTGATGTGGGTAAAGCTACTTTAAATCGTAGTACGTCATTGAGGTGACAAACTCCAAAGTTTCGTTTACTTACGTTTGTAGAAGTGAATTAAAAATAGTCAAAGGAAATTATTGTCGATTTTCAATTTGTTTTCATGTCTTATAACCGAATGACTGTGGGCTGCCTCCGGTAAACTTCACCATTCTTTTCTATTCTGAACTATTATAATTTCAAATAAAGGTTGGCGGAAATAATACACTGCTACGTTTTTTTACAATAACAAAAAAATTATGTATAATTTAAAGTTGCATCATTATCATTTTCCAAGGATACAATTAAATTGGTCCTAGGACCTTACATTATAATAGACCCAGGATTAGACATAGCTAAATCGATATTAAAAATATATTCGTACTTATCGCTTATCTTAAACTTTTACATGCCAGATTTATGCCATTACCCACTATTAGAATATCCACTAATGACATTGCGAGTATCTCTATTAAATTCCTTAGTTTTAGATAACTTAAGGACTAATATGGTCTAGGCTGCGGGTCAAATATTGGACAATAAATAAGAAGGTTGAATGGACAGAATTAATATCAAAGAGAATGTCTGGAATAAAGCCGACTGTCGCTTTTCATAGTTTTGCCTTTTTGTCACCGAGGGCTGCACTTATAAATCTTCTGATGACCCTCCTTTATGGCAGTATTGATACAAAACGATAGTAGGTCAGCTGTGAAGGGAATGGTCGCAATAAAATTTCAAAGGTTGATATTTATTAAAGATTGACCCCTCGATTTTCAAATTGCGTAGGATAAAAGCAGTAATGTGTAATAGAATTTACAAAATTTTAGACTTAGTTATAGCTTTTTATAGAAAAGACTGTCTACAGGTAATATTATATATTGTAGACACATACATATGTTGTATATAGAACTTTTTCTTTAGTGTTTTTAATATAACATTTATTTTTCGTGCTAATATTATAACAATATCGCGGATTGTAATTTAAAAACGATAATTATTATTTGAACAAAATTAGATACGTTATATTGTATATATGTACTTACATATATTTTCATACTTTATATATACGGAGACTAAGTAAACTAGATGAGATAAATTGGAAAGGCATTTCTGAAGGATAAGTCGGCTGATCCGGGAAGTATACTTTGATGAAAGATTGATTTATTTGTAATGAAACGCTTTCCTGGGCTCTCTTTTATCTGTCTACACACAATCAGGGGCGAAACAAGAGGAAAGTGAACAATAAATCCACCTACATAAAAATTGCAACAACTTTGTTCATAATACCGATGGAGGTATCATCAAAAGTTGGTTCGCTTCGCACCCTCGCGCCCATTCGTGCAGAGATTACCAATAAATCCAATACGGGATAATTGGCCCGCTTAATTTTGTTCTATCTTTCTACTTAGTTCAGTCGTCAGAATGTGCCAGCTCAGGCCCCAGGGGAAAGTCCAGTCGGGAGAACAAATACCAATTACTCGCCAAACAAAAATCACCCCTTGACGGTTCTATTAAGAATGGTTTTCAGTCGTAAACATGAAACAAAGCACGGCACTATAAATGAACGAAGGAGTTGGGTTAATGAGCCATTTCTAGTTTCTGCTGCATTATGTAGATGCCTGTAATTAATAGTATCGATTCATAAGTTGTGACGTGTTTTAAGTGACATGTGATGGACATAGGTGTCGGTATTCCATGTCAGTTAATGGACGTGTATTAGAGAGTTCCGGGGGAGGCAGTGATTTGATATTCGCATCAGTCGATGGCCCTCGGGACCACGGCGTTAGAATTCAATACTGAACCCTACGATCGACGTTTTTTATATACACTCAGATATGGGAAATGCATTCCAATGAACGGTGCACACGCTATGAGCACACAGTATTTGAAACGTGTTTACCAATCATCTTAAGATAATATATCCTATATTTTCAGATTAAATGTATTTGAAATGGCGTGAGACATGATTTCTTTCTTTACCACTTAGGTATCTACGTGACTGTCTATTCAAGGACTGTTCTATGCACCATTTGGCTGCATTTGTTGTCTGTACCTAGTATTGATTAAATCATAAAAACCTCACGCAAATCAATGTAATTTACAAAAGAATCAAATTGTAGTTTTTAAAAAAATTATCATAACTTCATAATAAAACTTCGTTTTTTAATTGTATCTTAACATAGTAATCGTGTCATGGAAAGGTGACAGGAAAAGTGAGCGTCTTGTTTAATGTCAATTTGCCAAGTATTAAAAATAGCTATGTTGTAAACTTACTCACGTAAATCATCCAGCCCTGGATAAACTTAAATAGTATAATTTAGTAACATTACTCTACTCTCAAATAATACTCTCGCTAAATTAATATATCTAGATATAGGATCGAAACATTTGAATACAACCCCAAGACGCGTTAGAATTAAAACGTCAGTCAAAGCGGAAAATCCCGTTCCGAAAAATTAGCCAACAAAATTCCAACAAATAATTAATCTGGAATAATCATACAAAACGATGTGAGCGGGATGCCCGGGCATTATTACCATTCATTTCAAATCAGCCGTGCGGAGGGTCGGGAGAGGGACCTCGCCCTGAATAAGCATACATTTTCCAATCAGGGCACGTATCATTTAACTCGCTATTAAATTCGACTTCTTCCCTTCGAATTATTATCATGTCCAATGTAAGGCCTCGCGGCGTCTATAAGTAACATACGAGTATCATATATTTAACTTGATATTTGTATTAAGCATATATAAGTAAATCATGAGTAACGGATCGATGACGTGACTAAAATAGTTCGATGGGCATATCCGTAGTTGTAGTCACTGATAGTTACTTAATGCATACGTTCCCTTGCTTAGATTTTTACGAGAGCTATTTATGTTTCTTTGAGTTTTTATTATTAATATATATGTAGCGCGACTTTTGTTTTTCTAGTTTTGTTTTGTGTCTTGTTCTTTGTTCTTGTTCGTGCGTGTTTTGTTTGGTTGATGTATCTGAAGATACGAGTATGTCCTCGGAATGTTAATAAAAATGATACACTGTGTGTACGAGTTCTAAGCAATTTCTGCAACTACTATTTTTTTTATGTTAAAAACCGACAAACGAGCAGACGAACCACCTAATGGTAAGTGGTCACCGTCGCCCATGGACATCAGCAAGACCAAAGGTATCACTGATGCATTGTCGGCCAGGAAATGAGTAGAAGGTAAGAAAAAAGTACTGGCTCTCAAGCCCCCAGCCGGAACACGACGAGTCATTTGGCGGCTGACTCAAGCAGGAGGGTGGTAGCTAGCCAGGCAGGCTTCACGAAAAGATAATAATACCAGTAATAATATTAAGGATTAAATAATAATACTGATAGTATAGTCCTTACGAGAAGCCTTACCACCAAGTTTTTAAAGTAGTTTAAAAAAAATAAGTTAAGTAGAACTTTCTGTCTGTAATAAAAAAATTATTAATTTTTTCGAATTTTCATATTTTTGTGTGTTCTTATAGCTGCGGTTCGTTATTTGAAATATGCTTCGAAACTTTGGTATTCAATCTCTATTATGGATATAGTTATTGGAAAGTCGTTCAAATACATCCCATTGTAAAATTTAATGTTTCAATTAACTATACAAATATTTAGATAGATTTTTAATACACCCAAATTTCAAATTAAAATTGTTACTTTTTAATTATCTTGTCATGTTTATTATTAAATAATGCTTGCGTAGGGCGTATAAATAAAATTTGTTTAATTTTTTAAAGACAAATTCAAAGTTAACTTGTTCAGTGACATGAAGAACAGTAAATAGTATTCTTCAAATAAGTTTTATAGATAATGCCGTAAGATTATAAGATTAAAACCAAAAAGTATGTTACTAGTTTGAATATAAAAATATTTCACTCACATTACGTTTTCCACATTAACGCCTTAAAGGGCTTTACGTTAGTGTGAAAGCGCCTTGATGCAGACATCAAAATAAAGATTAGCGGAATGTAAGTAAAAGTAGGACTGAATATTCATAAAGGTTCTATTCGCCTTTTTGTTGTGTGGTTGGTATTCAGTAGCCGAAAAAGCAGATGTGAATGGCTCGTTATACCTACGCGGAAACACTTTTCATAAACACCGTCATAACATTTGTGCTTAAGACCTTTTACAGTAATTACTCTGAGAACGCCTACAGAGGGGTGAATTAGAGAATTAAAATTTTATGAAAGAAGTCTTGGTTGTTTCTTACATGGCTACATAATTTACACGGTGAGGTTATTTTGCGAGCATCCCGTTTGCTTAGTTAATCTAAACGTTATTCGGAGTGGGTTTTGTTTGTAAATTTTGTTTGATGTAAAGGAACCGGATGCTTTGTAGGAAGTGGTTCAGAGCTCAGTCGTACTTGTGGATTTGTGTGTGTTAGCTTAGTGTCTATACAACAATTACAGTTTACCAAGTAATTCATGAATGCTAGTAAAAAATCTATGCAGGGTTCATTGCATTCGTTAAATTATCTCTGATGCGTGACACTGTATCCGAACGTTGGTTTTAGGAGTAATATTTCAAGCATAGGTATTGGTAGTTGTTAGTGCCTAATTTTGTGTGTCCGTGGATACTTATGTTTAATTTACGAGCACTGACGTGCTGTCTATGTATGCACTAAGAGGCAACCTAACTAACGAAGTGCTTATACAAAACAATTTACAAAAAAAATTGTAAAATTGTGTGGAGTACTTAATGATTGATTTTTTACTGATTTAAGAATATTTTATCTGTCGGTAATGCTATTCAACGTGCTATTTCTTTTTTCATTGAAAAATAATAATAGTAGCGGAATCGCATGCAGTCTACTTAGTATTATGTGCTCACTTGAGGCTGTGGACATCTTAATAATTTCATAATATTAACACATTAGGTACATAGAGCTATACTCGTGATGAATAATTATTAACATTAATGTTTGATGAGAGGTCGAAAATCGTTCATAATCATAAAACTCTACTGAATATTGATTCAGTATGACACACTGTTGTGAAGTAATAATTAAGTATACTTACAGTTCTGGGTTTAGTGTTACTAACAAATTAGGTAGTCAATATAAATACTCAAATTTCAAATATTACTTTACTTTTTATTTCAGATTGGTTACAGATATTCAGTAGTAGCAGTCAGTTAACGTCAACACCGTACGCTAGTTTGCAACTTACTTAAAAATAAAAACCTTATAATAACATAAGTATAAATTTGTATAAACAAAGGTACTTTTTAGCCATGCAGAACAGGAAATTTTTAGTGGTTTCTTTACCAAATTCATTCTTTTAAGTACTAACGGCCCACCTCGACTTCGTTCGCGTTGAGTAAAACACACACACGTGCGTAATGGTAATATGATATTTGAAATAATTGCCGTAGTTCCCAAGAATACCTTCCGCATATAGACAAACTCACAAAATTCTCACTCCCTCTTTATAATATTAGTACAGCTATCTGTACATCTATATGTATTAGGTAACTATGTACTTCTCGAAATTATAGTTTGTTATTTGATAAGTGCCTTTTTTATTAAGGTAGTATTTTATTGTACTATAATGTAGTTGAGTTAGCTAATATATTTTAGATGAGTATTATTATCAGTTAAGATCAAACTACATATTATGCTAAACAACACCCAGGGTTGGCTAGTGAACAACGGCGTTAGGCATTAAGTTCATTCCTAGTTACATTTGTATAAGGCAACGATAGATTATTAATGAATGAATAAATAAGAAGTTTATGTATACGTGAAATATGTCATACTTGTTAATATAGTGAATTCAGGGCCGTGGTGTCACTAAGACGTATGCCGCACACCTGACGCGTCACCCGACCTCCCCTACTTATTAAATTAATAACTCCGAACTTAACACCGTAATTATCCGTCTAATTGGAAGGGCGATGAGCTCCTCTTTTAACACGTTGCCTTGCCGTTTAACCTCGGTTTTATGAACTGTGTAATTTGTTCCTCCGCGCCTGCGACGATGATGTCTTGTGTCATACATATGTGACTTAATTCGTTCCTTTATTTACATAATTCTCAAGTGGTTTACATAATTTAATGTTACGTATATTGAAGTCTTAGTTATCACTATAACAAGTTATTGAATATGGGGTTTCTCCCAGAGTTAATGATTTGGTCCTAATGATGCAGAGATAATTGACGTGATAATTTAGGAATCAATCATAATAATTATTGGCCAAGTGTGAATTGACAAACATTAACTTTATCGAATCTGATAAAATTATACCTACCGGTCAAAAGTTTGAGACCACTATACAAAAATTAAGAAAACAAATAAAAGTCAACATATTTAAATCATTATGAAATACAGTTTTTATTTCCATGTTATACACAATATTTAAAATTAAAATATTACGAATACAAAAGATAATACTAAATTACTAAAGAAAATACAAACAAGAGAGTTTACACAGACTTTTCATCAAAATATCCTCCTTTGCATTTTATCATTTGTTTTACCAATCTTGGCATGCGAGCAATTAACTTATTTATTGTCTCTTGCGAGATATTCTTCCAGCTGTCTTCTAAGGCATTCCACATGGCCTGCTGTGAAGAAGGACTGGTTCCCGAACGTTTCGGTCAAGTTGTTCCCACAAAAGCCTTATGGGGTTAAGATCGGGACTTTGGGGTGGCCATGTCATGTTTTCCAACACTTTTTCTGACTGCTTCTCGTCTAAATAGCCCCTACATAATTTTGAACTATGCTTTGGATCGTTATCTTGTTGGAAAATAAATCCTTTGCCGATTAACTTTAGTCTGGAGGGAATAGCATTTTTCTCCAAAATTACTTTATACTCCTCCTTTTTC
>PDGT01000005.1:5050614-5083032 GCA_003671415.1 Megathymus violae | reverse complement strand
AACAATAGAATATGCAGGTGTGCAGATTACTTTTTATCACCAATATTTTAAGAATATTTACTAATAACAAAAATCTTTTATTAGTGGTCTCAAACTTTTGACCGGTAGTGTAGGTGTTATTTTACATCACGTAATTCTTCATATGAATGAAGAATGATGAACTAAAGAATGTAACGTAGTTCGTGAGAACTACGAATATTTGTTATTGTGCAAATTTTCGTACTTAAAAAATACAGTAAATCTCGTGTTTTCTTCTGTAGGGCGACAACTACACTTATGGTGATTATTACGCATTATATACAGATAGACAGTATAGATACATCTTGGTAAAATTAATCTTGTGTTTTAATCGATAACAATATCAAATTAACCAATCAGGTGTCTATCACAACTCGTTCGCGAAATACCTACCATTAAAAAGTATAATTAACATTTAACGGTAGAATTTTCGTTGTTTACAAACATATCATTTTGCTGCCCCGGCGGCGCTTAGGGCTACATTTTGCTAAGAAATTTAAGAGATATAATTAAGAATTTTGTTGAGCGCAATAATTTGGGGATCTCCTAATGAATGATATCAAGTTCCAAGTAATTAATGCCACGGGCTGATCATTATTTTGTTATCATTATTAATTATTTACATAATAATAACAGTGTTGTTATTTTCATAAAAAATGCTTGATTACACACTTAAAATTAATAAAATTCACCTATTAATATCAAATATCTTTATTGTAAGGTCTTAAAGATTAGTCTGATATGTTTGTTTTAGTATGTGTATGAAGTTTGTCTATATAAGAAGGTATAATTGTGTCGTAAACGGTAATTCAGAGACGTGTTGGTGCTCTTCGGTAATAGGATAAGGCTAACGTTAAGTAAAGTTAATCGTATGTAATCACAGGATTATGTGATCGGTTATAAATAAATTAGAGCATATTTTTCAAGAGAAGACGTATGTCAACTAATATTGAAAAATTTTGTACACATATTTCATGTGTTTAGAAATACTTTTCGGAAATTATATTACGCCAACACTTTAGCAAGTCCCCACCAGGAGCAGTCTTGGAAGAAGAAGTGGAAGAAGCTCTCAAAAATCTAAAGCAATCAATGTCCAACAACATAATAATAAAAGTAATATTTTGGGTGGAAGGATGAATGTATGTATAGGTACAGGTTTAGACAACTTGCAATTAACATGTTAATTTCATCAAAACTAATAGAAAACATTAAGAAATCTTCGAAGGGCATGTAAAGTCGTAGGTACTTTTTAAATCATAAGCTAGCTGTCCTCAAACCTTCCACTGGTCTTTGGACGGCATGAGAGCTTCCGACACTAGGGTTCACCACTACTATATTCAATAATTCCTACTGAAGGTGGTGAACGCTCTAAAACGATTCTGTTACTATTATCATTATGCGGCAAAGGTCCAAATACCCATTTAATTTCGTGATTGGATTCAATATCAATTCAAGGTATCAATTCAAGGTGTTAAGACTTCAGCCTATTACGCAAACCAAGTAAATGTTGGTAGACTTTTCAGAAATTTAAAGATTATACAGAACTTTAAGGTACAACGTTTTCTTTATATTGCTTATCTTGAACTAAGTGGGAGATCAATAATTTTTAATTCACATATTTGATTTAAAATGGACGCTGAATTTGACCCCAGGGGCTATCACGGCTGACTTGTTCAGAAAACATTTCATTAAAGTATTCAAATAATATGAAATTTAATCATATAATATGAAAGGCTATAAGTTATGGATACAATGTACTGGCCAGAAGACCTTGGTAAGTGGTGTTCGTTTCGTCGGCCGACGGTGTACAGTCGAGGCCCTACAATCGAGCGTGATACAAATATACACATAATTTTAATGCCGGGGGTGAAGCATTAAAAGTCAGGGATCAAATACCTTTAATACCGTAAACGGAATACGTGGAGTCGCTGTTCTACATTCATGAAATTTATTTTGAGTTTCTATTAGAAAAGTAATTGACAAGAATAATAGATTTTTTCAAAAAATTTCGTTTTTCTGTTTTTTTTTGTCTAATATAACTTTTTGATGTCATCTTTTCATTGATTCTTTATTTATAATTAGAATCTTAAAAACGGTTTTCCTTTTTATAGTAAAGGCTTCATTCTTAGTGCTTAGTTTATTTCTTTTTGATTTGTTGTTGCTTTCATTCATTGTTGTCACGATCCAAAACTCTTCTTCTTTTGAGCAGCCTCTTGTCAAATTGAAGAGAAAAAAGACACAGTCAGCCACGTTGTAAATAAAAATTTAAAGAATGCAATTTTTCAATAGGTATTCTTAAATATGAACTCATTATAATTTGCGTTTATTTTGATTTTTTACTATTTTTTACGTCACCGAAACAAGTGATAACACTCACATCATTTCAAAAATTATGTACATTTTGGATGGATGGTGAATGTAGAATTTGAACATATATTACCTTAATGACAAGTTGAATCTTAAATCTCTGTCACTGATTAAAAACAAGCTAAGAACAGATATGAGAATAAATTTGTAAGTGAATCTCCAGCGCTTTTCAATAGAAAAGCTAAAGGTATTTACACAAGCGTGGCGCACGCAACGCGCCAGCTTACCTGTCCGCCCATACTGGACTTACTTTAATCTCCACTCATATTTGCTAACACTTGTTTACTGTACATAGCTACAATGTTCTACAGGCTTAACTACTGTTGTCTTTACATCTGATAACAGAAGTGTTGAAAGGCTACCGTATTTGACGAGATATTTAAATGTAGATTAAACAGCATTTATAATTTGTTTCAATAAAAGATTTTCATTTATATTAGTTTATTGCAGATTGTCTTATTTAGTGAGCTATTCGGATTTAATAATAAATCACTGACCTTATTGTAAAACTCATAAAGTTTAACTCGATAAGCGTGAACAATTTATTGTTTTGAAATACAGACTCATAGCTCGCTAGTCATAGATCATTTATATCGGTTACAAATCGCATCGAAACGCGCAAGGATACATTGCTTCTCCTTTTTGGGCGACCCTGACTCGTTCGGGTCATCATGGTACTTTCAGTCTGATAATGCTAAACGCAAACGAATGCGTATTAAACGTTTGCTACGCTATTATCTATCATCAAATATTCAAGTCTAAATCCGCTCACATATTACGCATTCGTCAATAGGGTTTGAACCGTCACCCTTTTAATTTACGAGTCGGACGAGGGGTCATTAAACAATAAAGTGTTGATTAAAAGCCCCTATGCGCGGGCGGCGGGTGGTGCGGCGTTGCGAATAACTGAGCTTCCTGCAATGGACCTATTATTTTATCACCGATGATTGGCACGGAACACTTAGCTCGAGCACTGGCGCGTCCTACTTACAGTGTCAATCAAGAGCAATCTTACAAGTACATCCATGGTTATTTACTCTTTATAGTATGTGGGTTATTTAAAGCACATTAAATATAACTTGAAGTTTTTTTCTCCTCTATCATGATCTTTATGCCAAAGAAGCGACTACAACCAGAGGTACTGCGAATATGTTCCTAGTAGCTCGAATTCGTCTTAGTTCCTCTGATATTG
The DNA here is from genome assembly GCA_003671415.1 of Megathymus violae. Taxonomy (NCBI): domain Eukaryota; kingdom Metazoa; phylum Arthropoda; class Insecta; order Lepidoptera; family Hesperiidae; genus Megathymus; species Megathymus violae. The sequence goes on along the minus strand of PDGT01000005.1, from coordinate 5,079,455 downwards.
GTTAACATTAATGTTTAATAACAAAATCGTAGCAGATTGTATGTAAATCTTAAACCTTGACGTTTTCCAATAGGTTTTTTAAAAGGCTATATGCTCTCGTACTATTTTTAGGGTCGCGCTAATATTCTGCTCCAAGAATAGCTTGAGAAAAACTCCAAAATAAATATGCGTCACCAAAATGAACTATTTATAAAGATATAATATATACAGATTCTGTAATTTCTAAATTACTCGTATTCCTTTCTAAATAATGAGATATGTATTATCAGTACTTAAACTAATAAATAATATGAAATACCTGCACGCAGTCAATGGTTGATGGAATATTTTCCCGATCAGACAACGACTAGGAGATAATTAGCTGAGATAATATGGGGTGCTATGGGCTGGCGTTTCATTACTGCCGGGATTTCAGTTTCATTCTTACTATCAGGTATTATCCCCACACTATTGTTTGCCCCGATGCCGTATCGGGACTGGAATGGGGCATGTTTCACTTTATGCAGTGTTATTCCTTATTATGTGTAATGCATTCCGAATACTGAGATCATCTGGAAAAACCATTTATGGAAATTGTATACCAATCGTTAAAAAGAGAACCGTCCTGTTAACAGATTTTAAATCATTGCCGTCACCGCTCGCCATTGTAACGTCAAGTTACTTCAAAAGCGGTCGTTCCAGTTGAACAAAATGATCTTCGTCGGATCGAATCGCGAGTTCCACACCTCGGGATCAATAGATCTCATTCAAATAATAATAAGGAGTTATAGATCAGCGAAGCCTGGCTGTCAGGCGAGGAAATGGTGAGAGGGGTTGACGCTGACGGGAGTTGCGCCCGTGTCTGCACTCCATTCCTGCCCGCATTGGAGTATGGAAATGGATATTTATTTCACGTCCCAGCCGCCTGCCGCAACCGTCCGCGGTGATCGCCGAAGATGATAAGGCTTCGATTTATATATTTCACTCGATGATCGGTAGCAGCTACTCCGTTCGCCATGCAACTGCCACAGACGGCCGTGTTTGTTTATACAGGACGGTACATAATTGCCCCTAACAATGTTAGAATTTTAAAGGTTTATTATAATGCCAAGTTTTATTATGTTGCCAAGAAAATCTCCGTTTTATTATTAATTTTATATCATTATAAAATCTTGAGTCAACATATGTGTATAAATTCACATACTTATAATTACCACGTGTTTATTGTAGTTCTGAAACTGTAAACCTTTACAATACTTATGTTTATACAATATATTCCGGAAAACATGTTGCATTTTTGTCTCTCTGAATTTTGGCTGTTTCTTCATACATTCCAGCACATGATTATAATCAAATTTAATTGGTGCAGGCTAATACGACGTATTGTTATTTGTAAAATGAAAATTTAGAATTTAAGGGGCTGCAAAATCCTTCCAGGAATATCAGCCATCTTTGAGTTCCAGCCAAACGCTTTTGAATGTGATGATAGGGCACTATCGCAGATTTTGACTATTTATTTTACTAATATCATACAATTAAATTCCAACGATACTAATATATATATAGTAATATAAAATGATAAGTGTTTTTTCCAGCACGGCTTAGAAACTCGTACGGTTATGAAACTTGCGATAGACATTCCTAGTATTGCTGATGTCAATGGGCGATGATTTACAATTAGGAACTCCGTCTCAAGTTTCCAGTCGAAAGTCTGAAGAAGAATCCGTTTTTTAACTTACTCTTTGATAATGGAATCGGAATATTTTCTTCTATCTTGATTCTAGAAAGAATGTGGTATGAAGCTAGACAAATAAAGAACCCTAACACCACGCACGAGTATATCTAGCGACCTCCAAGTTGAAGATCTAATGACATTGTTTTGTCTGTGGTGCAGCAGGATACTGCAAGATTTTAGTATGTTGGCTGGGACTTAATCATGAATGGTGCACATTACAATTAAACTCCAAGATGTATTAAAAAATAAATAATATGTGGATAAGTTTTTCTAAATTTCTGATAAATCTTAATATATAGGCATTCGAGCCCCAAAGTATTCAAATATTGAAAATTAATGTCAATTAAATAAAAACTTTGCTAAAAATTAACACAGAAAAATCGAAATTCTAATTCTATGAATGTGAATATAATAAAATTTATATTATCTACAAAAATATTTTAATTTAGTTCATTTAATATAAGAGGAAGATTTGCTTTTTATCATACTAGCAATGAAGCCGAATAATTCACAGCATCCTGTAGTAGCAAATGGATTGTAGAGCACCGTATGCAAAATTAAAAGTTCTTCATAAACTGATGTATCTTATGTGCTTCAGATATTGTTGACAGAATTGGAATCATACGAAGGATTGCATAGAGGTTCATTCAATAAATTGGTTTATTTTGGTATTTTTATTCATTGCCTTCTCTAAGGTTGTATGGTTGTAGTATTTGTTGTATGACCTTCTGACGTCATTACGTTGACTGAGGCAGCCCATACTCGTGCTTATTACTACAAGAGGTTTTATGTTTTATTGTATATTAAAAGCTGGCATATAACTAAAAGAACCACGAGATGGTGTTTCCGGACAAAATGGAAGCGATGACGGGCTTAATTCTTGTTAACTGGTTCTGCAACACTACAAAGTATAACATTTCAGGGTAGATTTTAGAAGAAGTGAAGCATCTAGCTCGACAGGTAATGTATGACTAAATGTATTACTTCAAGGACGCACACATAGTTTTAAAACATAGTTCCACGATTTGACCCGAATATACTAGTAATACAAAAAAAAGTAAATACTTATAAAATTTGTTATATAATATGTTGAATATTTAATCTAACTAGAACAGCGCCTCATATCTATTCATAAGACCGATATAGATTATTAAGAACAGTGAAAGGTAAGCAATAAACATTGAAGTTGCAATAGTCTGCATTTGGGTCGCAGGATTTCGTACGCTGATCAGCTACAACATTTTGTTGCTTATGTTTTACGAGGTTGGAGCACAATGATTTATTTTGTATGTATGACTGTATGTATTTAAAAGAATATATTTAAACATACGATAATCAGCTTATCATTACAACAGGGTTAGATGTGTTTCATAACAAACTGTGGATACCTTCATTCGTGATTTAGTTTAATTTATTCAACTATTATTTTAGCAAATTGTGAAAATAATCGTATATCTCGTCAATGACCAAAAAGAAAATATTTCTCTCATTAGGCGGGTATAACCGTTAAATGCAAAATTACTTGCGACGGCTATCCGATTCACTTATCTGTTCTGTTTCTACTTCTCAGGCTAGATTTATTTTTATTTGCGAATTTAATGCGGGCGCGTTAACAGATTTAAAATTTATAACGCGGCCGTGTCACGTCCCGGGTTAATTAGGTGTGGCGCGGGAGCCCTGCAAGGCATGCATGCGCCCGCGCTGCTTTTGTTATTTGTATAAGTACAAATACATGCATAGATAAACTTGTTTTTTATATTCATGAAGTGGCAAATAGGCATTCGATTTAATTATATAAATAGAATTTTTTACATTGTGAATTTTATTCGACGATGTGTAATAACATAAAGTTATTATTTGTTTAGTATATGCATTTTATAAGTAGCACTGAATTTATTGACGACACATGTAATCATAACACTTAACTAAATGAGAAGAATCTATTTTAGGTAACACTAGCTGAACTATCTCTTTGTGGAAAAGAATAAAGTAAGTAAAATATTCCATAAATTCAAAATATTCCATAATATTCAATTTCATTATCAACTATAAGGTAAAGGTAAGGTGTATTTCGTATATTCAACCGTTTATTGATATAAAAATAGGAGACTTGCCAAAATTTTCCAACTCTAGGCTATAACACACAGAATGCTTTAAATGAAATCTTTACGGATGACACCTGATCTCAAAATTCCTTTCAAAATGAACTACAGCTTACCCAGTATGTAATTATTATGCGTTTAATAATTTTACACCTACTTTGCTCATGGTAGTAGAATAAAATACTTTTTACTGAATTCATAAGTGTATGCAAATTAAATATCAATATGGGGTACTTGTCTGCTCTTGGTTGTCAACACTCCATTTAAAGCTCTCAGTGTCATATAAGGTAATACAATACTACTTTGGTCAGATACGAGTTTGTTACTTAGTATTCATATTTGTAATGATGAGCAACACCGGTTTATTACAATGACCAGGATTCAATGGTATTTCAGTCTGTTTGAAGTATATACGTCGCAAACCTTTGGTTTTTTAATGTTTTAGGTGGCGTTCATTATTCATTATTGGACTCCATAACTTTTGTTAGCGCGGACTCCTTTGGACTATGTCGAAGGAATCATCTTATAGCCACAAAATCTTTGCGTTCTTTGCGCAGTCTTTGCGGCTAACACTCGTAGGCACATCCTGAGGATGCTCCGTTTCGGAGCGAAATACTTGTTGGTGACGGTATATATGTTGGTATATACTTTTATTTGTCACAAATGCATATTTCATTTGTGGGAGGGAAGGAGGTTCTATGCATGCATAGAAGTATATACCATCATACACCATACGACGCGATATTTCTTCATATTAGTACCAGAATCAGTAACCTCTTTAACCATAGTGACTAGAACTGAGTATTTCCAGCACACGTCATCCGTGGTTCATTAGCCTTGTCGCTCTATAAAATAACCACGCAAATAAGCGTCACCATTCATTTCAAGTCTTCAAGTTAACTGACGCGCTCGTATTATAATTCACTGACACAAGATACCGGTTAATTGCCCTGTTGTCAATTGTATGGATTTATAATACTTACTTCTATAAGATATCACTACTTTGCAGCGATAAAAATTATTTCTGAAGGAAATACTCAACATGAACCTAAGAATTGCGGTTTCTTCAAACGTTATACTACAATTTGTACGTAGCGTTGTCATTTACAGGTGCCCTGTCATTTTAAACCTCCTCTTATTTTGAAACCATATTTAGTATAATTGGGTGTACGGAGATCATTAAAATGCCTGTCTTTGTAATTTATACTGGACATTTTAAAAACAGTGTTTCAATCGAATAGTAAATTGATTGTGTGTATAGGACACAATAATAACGGTCGATGAATTTTTGGAAATACCTACTACCCTCAAACATTATGATTATTAATAACATTAGATTATAGAATGAAAATTTGTCTTCAGCTTTAGTAACACTAAAATAATCATGAGATAGTTAATATATCAATACTAATATTATATAGAGTGCGAATTTTGTGAGTGTGTGTGTATGCGGAGTGTAATCTGCAGAACCACGGCACTTATTTGAAAGATTATTTTACCATTTGCAAGGTACATTATTTCGGATTTACATAGGCAATTGTTCAAGCCGAATTATTACATTAATTATTATTAAAATGTTAGTCATTCTTTTTCTTTAATTGATAACCTCAATGGAAAACCTAAAGATGTCTAAAAATTCAGATTTTCCACATTTTACGTGGGAGGCGTTGATATAATCGTGGTTTGGTTTCAGAGTATAAAAATGTTTAGAATCTGTTCGCGCGAGTTGGAAATTACAATGCGGTAGAGATACTAGACGACCCCTGCGCGAGCGCCAGTGCAGCGTATATTTACATCTCACTTGCGGCTAACTACCTACGGCACGCTTCGGCCGAATGTATTGTACGGAAATGTCGACTGGCGCACGAAACAATCCTACCGTTTACCGTAATATCTGCATACAAATGTTTGGGAAATTCGTTTCGGTATGTGCACGTGTGTGCACGCGTTTTATTTGTCCGCACTAATGTTGCGTATTAAATCTATTAGGCAACGAGCAGCATCTGAAACGAAATATTCCTTTTTCAGGTGCAGTAACCATAGCTGTATTGTTTGTATTAATTGAGAGTACTAAAATATAAATATATTCATAGATTTTCAGTTCTCTTTATGCCTCATTTTTTAAGTCTTTGCACATGTTTATTTTTTTTTAAATAATTATTATCCATACATACATACATGAAAAGGTTTCGTGTTTCTGGTTTTGTGCGAGATATGCTCAATATTGAAATAAGCTTCGGCTAATATTTAATTGTATTGTTTATATTATCAGTATTATTATTAAGTCATTCATATTATTACTGGTATAAATATCTTGCCGTGAAGTATGCCTGGCTAGCTTCCACCTTCTGTTTTAGTCAGCCGTTAAAGGACTCGTCGTGTTTAAGCTAGGGGCTTGAGAGACTGTACTTGCTTTCTTACCTTCTCATTTCCAGGCCGACAACATAACAGTGATACCTTTGGTTTTACTGATGTCCATGGGCGACGGTGACCACTTACTATCAGGTGGCTCGTCTGCTCGTTTATCGACAATTAACATAAAAAAAATTATTCGATTGAGTAAAAAAAAAGTATGCCAATATTTTTGCCGTTTTGGCATACCTGATATTAGCGGTATGTCAAGGGTTCTTTATCTGCCTGGCTACTTGCTACTCTCCCAATGGACTAAACCGACTCTATTTTTGAATATGTCGTTACCTACAACATCTCAGAGTTAGTTATAACTTGGGTTTCCACTTTCATCTTGGTTGTCATCTGATGCTTTTAGGGTGACGAATTTCCATGGGCGGCGGTAACTATTTACCATAAGCTTGGCCCGTACGTTCGTTTTTTGTTTTTTAAGGTCGTTTGTCGACTATTGAGATAAATATCAATCAATAAAATCAAAAATCTCAATCTCAAAAAACCAGTTAGTACCCATTACATCTAATATGTTAATTTAAAGTAAATAATTATTTCAAACTTATACGTTAGATACGAAGCAAGTACATACCTGCTTGTACATATAAATGTGCATACCTTCTCTAAATTATTTTACTTTATTCAAAATCATCAGATACAAGATAATAAAATGGGTTTATATTCAATAGCTAGGAACACATTTGTTAGTTAATTCAACTTGGTATTCTGATCTACGACTATTAATGTAGTCTACGCATGCATTAAGCGATGTTATTGCTGCGTGCAGATAATACTATATTTTCGTTTAAGGTTAACAATATAAATTATTATCAATAAAAATTAAAGAGATTTTTTTTCTTTTGGTGAGAAAAGTTTGTATTTAGGTATTTACATTATACAAGGTATTTATAAATACAAGGACAACTACTTTTAAATGTTTTTATATCGCTAGAGTGTATACTTTAGTATGTATAAGTATACATACTAGGTATAATACATATTACAATTCAATTAATTTTTAATCATTTCCACACTTCCTAATTAAGTTAAGTGTTTTAAACATCAAATCATAGATGTCGCTAGCATGCTATAATTTTAGTTAAAATAATATGAATAAAAAATTTATTCTAATTAAATTTACGATCTATAATTTTTTTTAAACCCTACATATAGTACATTCGTAAGGATCATTGTGACAATCTACGTTGGTGGTGACACGGAAGGTTGTCCCTCTACATTAACTTAACTAATTTAATGTGTATATGACGTCCGTTACAATTGATATTAATTTATTGAAACATTTTTTATTTTTACAAACACGACCTTTATCATTTGTGCAAATGAACGCACGAATGAGAAAATTGTAGGGACATACATGCATGTCAATGTCTCTCCTGACAAAAGCAGGCAGACAGCAAATTTTGTCATTGAAGAGCACGTAATGTAAATTCTATTATTACAGTCTTTTATTTTTCAATTACGATCACCCGCCCCCGGTGCCTGGGGGTTAACTTTGGTAGGAGACCTCACGATATTTTATTTTTTAGATCTCGTTTTCTGCTCTCTTTTTGGTACAGACATGCCTTGAAATATTTTTATACGATTTTTCCCGTTTTTCTAGACACACTATGCAACATTCTAAATTAATTTCAGCTTTAATTGTAACTTTATGAAGCTTTAATTGTAACTTTATGACAGAATAATAATTTTGTACCGATATTTTTACATGGAAACTGGAGGTAACTGAGGCACTAATAAATATCATATAGTTATTGTAATATATGGATGTAGGTAGTTGCGCAATTGTAAGGTAGGCCAGTCCATTAAACGGTGTGTTAACGATAGCTGCTGGTATTATTTCAAGCAGTCCTTATATTCGCCAGTTAGCTCAGGATACTTCATTGGCGACGAGGATGGGATTATATAAGTTATTTTAGTGTTTCCATCTGAATTATAATTTATAACTTTTGATATGTGGTTGAATCTTTAATGACTGTGGCATGTCCACCAACTGTTAAACATACCGTAAAGAAAATATTTTGGTGCCAGGATCAGTTCACCATCATAACCAGTCCAGTTAAAATTACTTAAGTGACTACCTTTAAATAAAATAGTACACCTACTTAGATTTGGCTACAGATGATTGTTGAAGTACTATTCTCATATTCGTTGGATAGTAGCCAATGGAGTTCGAATCTTATATGAACGAAAACATCTTATGAATGTTCGCTTACTCATTATCCTTAAGGTTGTATTGACACAGCTACATGAATTTATTGAAAATTAAGTTTGATATAAAATTAATTTGCGTATGATTCACACTATATTGATGGTACTTGTAATATAATATAACTACATACACTTCGGAACCCTTCACGCCTAACGTAGGGCGAAAAGAATTGATTTTGTGTATAATTCGTCAATACATAATAGCGTGATAGTTTACCAGTATCAGAAGGCATGTTTTGAATTTGTTCCCGAGCACTTCGTTAAGTCAACACTACGGAGTCACGCGATGCGGTGCCGCGGTGATGACAAACGATCGCGAAGGTAAGCCGCAGGTACCCGCCCTCGCTGCAGAGCTCCTCGAAATTAAATCATTTCTATTTCGTTTGCTATTCAGCACGCAATGTTACGTTGTCTTATTAGGGGTATACTTAACTAGACAACAAATAACCGTTGTATTTGATATTTTAACAGATAATTAAAGATGACTTTGTTCACTCTTCTTTATTCGGCATTGAATAGCAGATGTGTTTTATGAAACCTTTAACGAATTGTGTATATTTTTCATGGTACATATCAACCAGTTTGATAGAAAAGCCTTAAGAAATGTCAGACGGGATAATGTGCTTGGGTTTGATATTATTCATTATTCAGTGATCGGCTAAAAATCTGTAAGGTATAGTTGAAAGTTAAAATAGAAAAGTTTATATGGTTGATTTTATTTGTTTAAGGCTAATATTTGAACATAATATGTTTATTTAGTAGGTTTTATTATTTCACTAACTCATCGAAGTGCCATAGCGTTCATTGCGTGCATGTTCGCAGTTAAAATTGTATTCAATATTTATATTCACTATTGGCAAGCTATATCCAAAGAAATTATGAAAAAAACGTAACAATTCTAATTGAACCAACCTTCGGTTTGTATTATATATCATAAAATGTAGTATACAATACTACGCTAATAGCTATATTTGGTTTTCTTTACATTTTTGTAATAAAAATTACGTGCCATGGTCTCTCTATCTTAACTTCTCCATGGACAGCGGGTATCCGCTGGATTCAGAGGGCTCAGGACCGATCAGAATGGCGTAAGTCAGGAGAGGCCTATGTCTAACAATGGACTTCGAAGGGCAAATGGATGGATGGATGGTCTCTCTATTTGGAAACTCTCTCTCACTTTGTTTTTACAAAATAATCACATTTATAGTAGAATATTTAAATCGTACTATATATCAATATTTTTCCTTTAAGTTTATATTAATAAATGTTACCTATTTAGCTAAGTAAATTGGTTAAGATATTGTTTTATATGCATTCATGACCTTAATTAATGTAATTTAAATAAAGATCATGATATATTGTACAAAAATCTATTGGTGAATTTATTGTTTACATTTATATTTTTTCATTTTTCTTAACAGCGAATCTCCAGTAAAGAAGGAAATGACAAAGAATCACTGACATTGACGTGATGAGTTTATTGGCCCACTCGCAGTTCCTAAGAGCGGACCGGGGAAATGGATCAAGTGATCCATCGCGTATCAGATATAAATCTAAACACAACGAGAACATAAAATTTTATTCGAAACGGCCACTTGTTAACGTATGTTATCCGTGTGTCGCGCAATTTCACAACAAGCAGTCGCGCCGGATCACGTACTCTGAAATCCACGTTGAGAACATAAACTATTTACCAACCATTCAATATTCAATACGCGATTGCAAAATACGCCAAATTATTGCATTAGTAGCAAACAGGGATTCCCGATATTGTGGTTCAGCGATCGGCGGCCGGCACACCGCGATATGCGGCATAAATAATTTAATAATTCGCAATACGGAATTTACCATACCCAGTGTCGTACCGTTCGTCTGCTTCGTATTCACTATGAGTATTTGTTTCTCATACTCCTGTCGCATTGGGCAACATTCAAACATAGAATTTTCTCCAAGTGAAATGGTAGCTTCCGGCCAGCGCGTAAGGTCTATTTTAATAGGGTAACATTAACTTGGCTGGGATCTTTTCAAATTGCATATGTTGATATGTAGGTGAATAAAGCACGTCTGTACATTTCAATATCGGGAACATCCGTGTTATACGCGTGACCTTGCAAATCACAGCCTGCTTTCCAAACGACTTCACAGAATCGTCGGTCGGCGTCTGTATTGCACGACCGTTACCATGTATGAAGAATATTTTATTAGTTTATTTATTTAAGCAATGACAATACTTGGCCTATGCTGTCACGCCGCTATTTTTATTTTGATGCCATTGTAATTGTGGGAATTGGTTCATGTCGACCGTTTTTCAATACTGCTTGTTATTCAGTGTAGGACAACGCATTTAAGTGAAGCCACAAAATGTGTTCTTCTTATAGTTTCACTTTGGAATATTTAATACAAACGTCGGGGCTCATTACTTTCTTCTGTAAACCAAATCGTGTATGCTATAAGATGAATTTCAATCTTTCAATAGCTTTCAATCGCCTCGTTTATAATTTGTTTTTATTAATTTTCCTGTCGTACACATGCTTACAATTCATTTCGAGAGCTGCTATCAATAAAAACTGTGCTGAGAATGATTTGTATCTCGGTTTTTGTTCAGATTTATTTGAAATACACTTTTTTATATTGGGCTGCGGCATTTTATCCGATTATAACTTTTGCAAGTCCGGCAGTATTTTGATATTACTTCAATGTAATTGCTATGCATCGATACGATATAATCTACATTTATTTGGTATAATATATTGGACATTACTCTGAACATAACATTAAAAATGTTATTACGTTTTATTATTATATTTAAAAATATAACTAACATCGTAGACGCCAAATAAAACTAAGATAAGAGAAACGTTAAAAGCCTAGCCACCACTTTATATCTAAATTACTGTAATAAAAGGATAAAATGGAGCTCCAAAACTCATAACTTTTAGTTTAGTGAAAAATGGAAAGGACGTGAAATGTTATATTGATAGTGGATGACAGTACGACCGACAAATTGACCAGATGCTTATATACAGGACCGATAGGGGCCAATCCCGACGACACACTAGCAACCGACTCATATATGTAGTATACCGATAGTGTAGCATTAATAAATAATGCTCTTAATAGATTTTTGAAAAAGTGTCGCTTTTCAACCTCCACTCACCGCGACAAAGCACTAAAGATAAAGCAGCAATAGGCCGCAGAAAAAAATATTTAATGGCCCACGAGATCATTTCGACTCATTTAGTCCCTTCTTCACTCATTCTTAAGTGCACCATATTTATAAGCGAGCTGTAGGAAGTCCCGCGTCGTGCTCACCCTTTTAACCCCGAGGCGGAGAACGAATAAAATAATCAGCGGAGGCTGGAGTCCTGAGCAATTATGTGGAAATATCCTGACAAATACACGTTATTGGTGAAGAGAACGACACGGTAGCGGCGTACGTGGTGGCGAGCGGCGGGCGGTGCGGTGCGGCGCGGCGCGGCGTGCTGTCCCGGTGTCGCCTAATGAGGCCGCTTGCTTCTTTTATTTATGTGACAAATGTAAATTGTTGGCTCTCGTATGGAGTGAATCTTTCACGAATATTTAGTGCGAGAACGCCCGGTTACACGTCGGGTGAATTTTCAAATATTTTTCTGAACGTTAATACGCTATGGGGAATAGTGAAAATTCAGATAAACGAATCTTAACAGATTAGAAGCGTTTTATGCAACTCGTTTCCTTATGTTCCATGTTACCTGGCTCTTAGTTCTTTTTTTATTTAGCTCGTAGTAATTGCTGATGCGAGGGGAAAGTATTAATTAGTCAGGCTGAAATTGTGCATAAGGTTTACAAGTTTAGAACGTGTACGCTTAAATTTATGTTTAAAAGATTTGTTTGCCACAAATAAGGTTGTCGGCGTGCGTTATCTAGAGGATCGTTAATTAATTAGAGAAATTGAGCGACCGCGCCAGCGCACCGGGACCTATAACTCGCAACCCGCCTCGTATCATACTCGTAGCTTTGTTCACTTTTATTTATTTTTACCACTCACGTAAGCAAAATTGAATTCAAATAGCTTTGTTAGGCTAGGTTCAAACAAAAAGGTACCATTCTTTCATTAGCGACTTATGCATACTATATTTAATTAATCGATGGTTCTCTGGTTAGTTATCGTTATTTTTAAGAAGATGTCTTATTGGTTTGTCATATCGTACTTACACGTCTATGTTATATTTTATAGTTTCTTACTAAGATTAGGAAGGCAGGTAGGAAGTTATTTATACACGTAAATTACTCACTTTTATCTGTACCTTTGTGTTTCTTAGACACAAAATATGATATTCTTCTACTCTTTTCATTGTTTCAAAATCAACTTACTATATTGACAGATTCTGACAGGACCTACATTACTGACAGGTATAAATTATTGGCTTTAGGTTGCAGTTGTATGTAAGATTATTTTATGAGACGGTGGCATATTGTTGAATGTCCTCTACGGTTAAACAAGTCCCACAGTGACCTTCTGTAACTCAATGTTGACAGCGTGACGATAGACACGTAAGCCTTATCAGCGTATCAAATGCAATGAAAACGCTAATTGAGTAATTTAGGTAAATAACGGCACTTACGTGTTATTTTGAATGACTATTTTGCGATTCCTAAATCTGACTTATTGTTATCTAACATACGGTTCATAAATGGAATTTTTTCTAAATAACTCAATTAGAAAAAAAACCATTTACGGATCCATTTATAGACTGGTCAAAAATAGTTCTTAAAAACGTGTCCGAAATCCAAGTGGTACTAAAATGTCTGTGACCATTTAATTTTGATTGCTATAAGGTTTTATGTAACCCCATATAATTCAAAGCTATAAATGTTTCTTCAGAAATTACGTTAGATTAACTGGTGATGAACGGTTTTGAAATGAAATAAAGACGAGAATAAAATAAATATTTGATTAATTACTTTTTGTAAGTTAAACATAATAAGTTAAACATTATAAAACTTAATGTAATTGGCGATGTGATCCTAGATTATAAAACTCACCAAAAATGTTATAAATCTGTATAGATAATAAGCACATAATAAAATTATTTAATTATAAAAGTATGAGGTCACGCCGAGAATGGATTTTTGACCAAGAATTGGAATATTAAAATACGAGGTCCCGTTGTTATGAAGTGAGAATGCGAAATATGAGTTTGTTTAATATATATATATATATATATATATATGAGAAGTCCGGGCGTATCGCTATATGTTTTATAAAGCTTAACCATACTAATAATCAGTAAATTTTAACGGGATCGATTCTGTACATAGATTTTCAATATGTTTGAAAATATTAATATACGTAGAATTTATTATCTATACAGAAGTCAAAATATATTTTTTTAATCTTTGTCTGTTTGACCACGTATCACGCTAAAACCACTGAAAATAATTAGATGATACTTGGCATTTTTATAGTTTATATTATAGGTCATAATCTAAGATACTTTTTTCACCGGAAAAGGGATCTGTTCCCGCAGGATAAGAAATAAAAGTCACTAAGGACATCCTATGCCGAGGGAAGCAAATAAAATTTTAACTGCCGGGCTGTAACTATAATGAATATGTTTCTAATTCACAGTGCCAAAGAAACACATTGCGAACACAATGCGGGTTCTATTACTAAACGTAAGGAGTAGGGTTTCTGAAGCAATGCAAGAGCGGTTGTTACTGGTTATTAGAAGTATTTCTAACAAAGACGTGATACGAAAATTTACAAACTTATGATTGTGATAAAACCATTGTTATATTCAAATTCAAAATCATATAGGTATTCTGTAGATACACTTATGAACGGAAATTTTTGCTTCTAGTACCGTTTCGAAACGATGTTTTAACATTGAGGTGAAGAAACGGCGAAAGAAACTCCTCAGCACATCTTTTAAACAACACAAGGTAATTACAAAAGTTTAAACCTGTGCAGAACTGGATTCGACACTATTATTTCCAGGCACCCTGGTCATTAATATATTCATCTATACTATAATATCCTTTGCGTATAAGCTGTATTTTAATCCGTCGCTTAAAAATTCCAATGGGCAACTCGCTATAAAATATATTCAGATGGAAATATGGACGGATAACTTTATTATTGTTATTGATTTAAATTCCATATTTATAAACAGTTATTGCCTTTTTGTTGATAGAAACTGAACTCTTACATCCAAGGTGTGTCTTATATGTGCGGTAAGAATCATAATTTCATTATTGCAACCCATTTTCCCATTGCCATTTTCATTCTCAGGTCTCCTCTCACAATGAAAATTAAGATAATAGTCCGCTGCGCAGGCCAAGTGCGGATTGGCTGACTTCACGAATCCTTGAGAACATTATGAAGATGGCCTAGCTATGGAGGTTTCACTTCTTATCGCGAGGTTTCTCTTCATCAAAGCAAGTGATAAATTGTAACATGTTTCAAAATTGTAATTATTTACAATTTTGAAAAGTTACAGGTACGTACAGGATTCGAACTAGAGACTCCTGTGCGGGAGACCGATTTTCAAACTACTAAGCTACCACTGCTTTTGTAAATATTATAGAGTTGGAAATATCACCACTTAAGTTTTCCATTGGTAATGCATTCATTGATTTATATTTGTTAGATAAGTATCCGAGACTCTAGGGTTACTCACTTAAACCCGTAATCTTTCCTTATTATAGTGGGGCTTATTCTAGTCGCTCTTGCATTCTAACATAGCGCCCTGAATTACAGCCCAATGATGAGTTCCATCCTTAAGAATGACTGCATATATACTGCACTCTACAGAGAAGAACATGCCTTAAATGTATAATGTATGCAGTGATGGATTTGTCAATGCCATAAACAAAGATGTATCTGCGAGGAACTCGTCGCAGAGACGACAAAACGGCCCAATAAAATGGCCGAGCATAGACAAAACGCTACAATAACATCAGAACGGGAACGAATCGCCGGTTTACGACATGAGCGCAACGACCGACTGCTCTACAAATGAATAAGCCATCTGTTCTAATAGCCACAATTAAACATGCTCCTCGCTCTCTGCATCCTGCTTGCGAATGTTTGAGAATCGATTGAATTGGGCATCTGATTCTGATTAGAAATAAACGCGAAACAAAAGTTTAAGAGGTCACACAGATTTACGTGGTCTTTACTTTTGTGGATTAGTATTATAAATAACTATTTCTAACTTCAGATAAATAGCTTTATCTGCTGAAGTTTCTTCAAATTCGTAGATACATTTTCATTTGTTACAACTCAAATTAAATTCACCAACACACAAATATAATAATATGAAACACAAATATAATATTAAAATTCAACCAAAACACAAAGAATCGCAAGTTATTTTCGACTGAGTAAAATGTTTTTTTAACCGTGTTTGTATCATAACCATAGTAGGGGACATCACACATAACATCTAAGATATTGTGCGATAAAGATTTTTTGTCAAATATCAAGTTTCTGTGTATAAAAGGTCTTACAGGTCTTGCTGACTTTTTTGCGGTCAACGCAGAAGCGAGTAAACCATTCATATATGGTGAACTGTCATAATTAAAGTTAATAATGAGGCTTGTTCGATACTTTTTCCGATACCGAGAATTGTCATAACTTAATGTCAAATTGTCTGAAATGATTACTACGTTCATACAAAGTTATGTGTGTAGAAACAAAATTATATGGATACACTTGGTTTGCTTATCGTAAAACATCTGTTGTTGATAAAGATAACTATAGGTATTCTGAAGATGTGAAACGTTCAATCACAGTATAATGGTTAGTACAGGAACAGCATGCGAATAATTAAGAAATGGCCGTGGAATTTTGCTGCAACTTTTATTTTATGAAAGGTTTTAAATAAACTTGTGTTATAGAAAATATATACTTTAACTCCTGTTTGTATGTTTTGGTTTAATGTAACATTCATTATATATTATTAGGTTAGCAAACACGTTTAGTTACAAACGCAATCAGATGGTGTTAGGTACAAAGTAAAGCGTATTTTAATAATTTACTGTTGTCACTTTCGTTCATACTATAATGAGCCACGTCTTATCATATATCACGCAGACACAACCGAAATTCTCTTCTTGATATTCATAGATCTCTATAGAAATTCATAGATCAATAATCAAGGTTACATTCTACCTCAGATAATGCTAAGGATTCCTTGGAAGAAAATCACGTCTCATAAGTAAATACATTAGCTGGCATTATAGTCTACACTAAAAAACCGTGAATTTACATGTAACTTGTACTAAGAAATGATGTAAAACATGTTTGTTAATCTGTAAATTTCAATAAATATAAAACAAATTTTAATGATTTTTTACTATAAAATACCATAGTTATCAACAAAGGGCACGTTTGTAACAATTACAACGAATTACCACCAATTATTTATACTTTTATCCTATTTTCTTCACAGAATTTTTACTTCGTCATTTCTTGTAACAAATATATACACGCATTACACATTACCTGCATTATCGTATTCTATTTATGACGTAATTACTGTCATTATACCATTTTTAAACGCAATGTAAATACTTAGTTATTATATTCCATTAGTGAACTAACTGTACCTTATTATTGCTGACAGCTTGCCAACTACTCATTTGCATTTTTAACATGGTCAAAGAATGCTGATCACCTTTTTTTAATGATATGAAATGAATATTAGTTATACTTTATGAATAATTTACAGTTTGCAGGGTACATCGGTCTCATGTTCTCTCGATAAATTTACTTTTAAGGATTGTTATAAGCTCGAAATAAATATACAACTAGTTTCGATGAAGGTATTAAATCAATCAACCAACCAAAGGATCATTAAGATTCCGTATATTACTCGATTCTCAGTGCTTGAAGTCAAAGGTGATCAAGCAGTGGGGGCTGCCATTGATGATATTCATTACATATCCATTGTTGAAACGTGTTGCTTTACAATTTTTCTCATACATAATCTTAAAATCGCGAGGTACGTAACAGACATAGGTGACTATATGTTGGACATTTATAGTAAATAAACTGTGACTTCTGATTGTTTCGATTAATTTATTTGATTATTTACGGTGGAAAATTTGAAATTTAAAGAAAAAATATTTTAAAAATTATCTTTTAAAATGTCAAGTGAAAGAGCTCCTTTTTATGCTTATAAATAAATATACGTATACTATATGTTTTCATAATCTTAAAACGCATAGTTTTACCTTTATGAATTTCCACGAAAAGTGGAAAAGTTATCTAAACGAAAAAGTTCATAAATGTACTGGATGTATTTATAACATTTATTCGGACTTGATCGGTTCTTTTAATGGGTTTATGTTTTAGTACATTAAACGTCCATTATTATAAATGTAATTGCACAGAAATTCCTCCAATGTTTCACATGTTTCATAAACTACCAAGTAATATGTGGGGTATTAAGATTTATTTATTGCAAGTTTTCTTTTTAAGACTGTAGCTGCTCATGTGAAAAGATGACACTACAGCCTGCCTCCGCTTGACCTGTAATTGGCCAGCATTTTATTGCACTATCTCGGAAGTTTTATGTCATTCAATGCACGACTCTTAATTGAATAAGCGACATGAAATTTACAATCGTCATGCCGTTAACTCGTCCTAGTTAACAATCTTTTGTTTCTTACGTTTTATCTTTACAGTTTGCGATCTCTTTATAAAGTATTATATCGCACCCTTAGAATGAAAGGGACTTAACTCAAAAATTGCAATTTATGGGAAACAACGAAGAAAGTTTTCAAAAATGTATGGTCTTGAGTAAATTTAAAGAGACTGATGTATGAGGTTTCCCCTTTTTCCCTTTCTTAATTCGGGCTTTTTTCACCATGGGGTTTTAGAGTAGGCTTTTTTAAATAAATTTATAGTAAAATCTGGAATTTCAGGAGTTTTGAGTTAAGTCACTTTCATTCTGAAGGTGCAATATAAGCTGTACTAAATGCATGATTGTCTATTATTGTAAAAATAAAGTGGTAATGGACAAACCACCTAGCTACATAGATCAATAATCGTTGGAAAAGAAACAGTGAAAGAAGAGGATCCTGGAATAGTAACTACGATCCTATAAGAGATTGTAAAAGCACAAACAAATAAAAGTAAAATTTGTTGTAGTAAAATAAAAGTATAGAATATTGATCCTATATATCCCCAATTTGATCCCTCCCTAATGAAGTTTAAGCTATGTTAGTCAACGTGTGTGATAGCAAGCATAACTTAAAAATTTTAAATTGTTAATGACGTTTTCATAAATAGACTATACTGTTACAAAAGTTTCATTGTAGGTGCGTAATTACAAGATTTTTCGACGGCTATGACAACTCATGGAGCAATATTTTCAACTTATAGTTTTACATATTCCTGTTTCTTGTTTCCCAAATTAATGACACTGCTAATTCAATGTATAAACAACATTAACATTTAACATTGTTAACACGTTTTTATTAGCTTGACCTGTATGTATGTTTGGGTGCAATTTACTATATTTTCATAATAACTTTAATTTTGTAAATAACTACCAATAAAATAGTTGTAACGTTTTTATATCCACCCCACGCTATTTACTATAACTGAATTATTTTGTCAATAACTAAATTTTTATTATAATCTTATTCCACATTAATTGGCCATAATTGATTATTGGACTTTCTACTGCTATAACACATATTCTTTATAATTAAAAAATATTTTCGATTTTTTAGTTTGATTTGCTATTAAAGCGTGTTTTTTTTTAACTATAATCTATTTCATAATATAAATTATGGAAATAAAATAAATTATAGCCAAATAACTACATTAGTTAGTCGACAAATAAAAACTTACGTGTTTACTTTTAACTCGGGCGATATGTCTCATTCACACATGTGAAAACACTACATTTCACCATATTTTCCAAGTATATGTATTTATCACTAAATTATAATACTTTAAAGCGAAATGTGTTTCAGATTTCTGTTGACATTACAACGCGCTAAATCCATTTCAAAGGGCGAACACAAAAAGCGTACGAGTGAGATATCTACATCCGTTTTGCTTTAGCAGGAATGAGAGAAATAGGAATTATTTATTTATTACGTCTGTTTACTACTGTGTCGGTTATTTCTGAACTAATTTAAGTGTTCAGCGGTATTATTATATCTACGAAAAAAACGTTCGACGATACACAATATGGTATATAACAATAATGTACAGTTGATGATATAACACAGTAACAATGTAATTGGCGAGTTTATATGTCCATGTCTCAAAGGCATCAATCATACATTCTTATTATTACCATTTATTAGTCACAAAAAATAAGGAGGCATCAACATCGAGCAAGTTATGGATATGATTATACAGGCTGATACAGTTAACCTTCCAGCAAGGATCGGGTTGTCAGACGTCAAAAGGAAAGATTAACAACATTTTGAACATAAATAATCTATGTTAATATACACCTGGTCTTAAATAAATATGGAAGGTATATTCATAGTATTTTTAGTTGCTACGTATGAAGGCTATAGTTTACAATGCTGGACAAGTATGACGTGTCGAGCCTTCAAGAGAGCTTTTTTAAATTTTTTTGTTTTTTTTTTGCTTTGATGTTACTTTGAATACACAAAACTAGAAATAGTGGGGTATATACTTCTGTTCTTATGGATTAAAAAAAATTGCTTCAAGAACCGTAAGAACAAAGTTATAGATTTTTTTCGGTTTACCTGTAAAAATAATCTGTATCTAAGTGACGCCGGATGCAGTGGCTAGTGAAATACTACGGACAAAAATATGATTATAATTAAGTGTCACAGTGACAGCCATGCATTAACGGTTATGGATTGACTTACACGAAATGATCTGTTTATCATTATACTTGGCCAGCAAATATGACAAAGCTGTTGATATGTAGTAAAGTATATAATAAAATAGGGCAGTCCCTCTATTAATATTATGTATTCGATAATAATTTGATGACATTTTCTGTAACGGGTACTCATGATTTTTGTATTTCTACGATATTTCGACTCAACTCACAGCATATACAGGTAAAATGTATGATGTCCCCAATGATATAAGTTTAAAACATGGAGGATGGTAATCATTAAAATCTGTCGGCGGTCGAACTCTCCGTTCAGCAGATAGGATTACTACCAACTGCTCTGTATATTTAAAATTTTATGTTTTACCTCTTAATATAGTAAAAACGAGGATACTGGCAAGATGAGCCGTTATATTCCTATGTTACATAAGCCGATTGAGGATCAATGTAAAAATTTGCAATATTACGATATTATAAGACAATTGCTTTGTAAATAGCGAAAAAAAATCTCTTATTAAAAATCATAACGTATCTATGAGTATAGCTAGCTTCCGGTTTCAGAATGAAAGCAATTAGTATGGAACTTCTGGTTAAAACTGTTAGATTTTTTAAATAAATTATTATGTCTTAATTTCATGCCAAAGCGGATGTTTGTCCTAATAAAGGACAAGAGCGAAAGGGGCAGTGCAAGTCGGTTCACCCAATTAAAGATGAATCTGCGCCCGAATCATGTGACAACAGACCCACATGAAATATTGCCCATCGGTATCACAAAGACGAGACCTATAGATCCGTCCCATGTATTAAGAATAATAATCATTTTTTTATGTAACTTAGCAATGGATGTAGCAAAGAAATAAATGTACCACTAGTTATTAGATTACGTTTATTATTATATTTAATATTATGTGCATTTGTTACTAAAAGGAAATTGTTAGATAACCAATTAAAAAAGTATATCACTGCGCACAAGTGTCGTTGGGATTAAATT
Organism: Megathymus violae; assembly: GCA_003671415.1. Taxonomy (NCBI): domain Eukaryota; kingdom Metazoa; phylum Arthropoda; class Insecta; order Lepidoptera; family Hesperiidae; genus Megathymus; species Megathymus violae. The sequence goes on along the minus strand of PDGT01000005.1, from coordinate 5,058,194 downwards.
GAGTGATGTAGTGTTGAACAATCAACAGGAAAGATCGTGTGCCATCACCTCGTCTGTTGTTCAGCATGATAAACCATGAGTAGAAGATGAGTGGAAGAAGTTTTTTACAGCCCTCAATATTATTACTTAATTCTGCCTTGACGTAAGATTTTTAAGCAACCTTGTTTCGACATTAAGAGTGTGGAGCCAGCGACAAATGTTAGTTACAAATGTGATGTTCCACCTCAGATATCCTTTAATAGGTGTATAATGTCATGGTGTACATGTCACTATTGTAAATACAAACATAAGTAAGTATCATTGTAGTTTTATGTGAGACCTGTTAGTCATGGGTTTCAATAACCACGACAATAATAACAAGTTATGAAGTTTAGCTGGCATCTAAAATGTATCAGTATCAATTTAATTAAATTAATTTTCGAACATGACTTAATCACTTAATACTCACTTAATATATACACACACTCATAGACATATATTTAGAGAAACACCAAAAAAGGGGGATATTAATAGGAAATCGATTTATTTGAAAATGTGCTGAAAAGAATCAATCAATTAAATTAACATTTTGGAACATAAAAAAATTAGACAACGAGAAAAAGCACATTAGAGGCAGTAAGCTTATCTTAATCGTAAGAAGTTTTGACCAAATAAATATTATGAAAATTGAATATGGTTTTAAATACAGTTTTTTTCATAATGGCTAATACAATCAGTATATAATATTACTTCCTCTTGCTGTTAAAATTGTCCGTACTCGTCTGGGCATACTTTTTATTAAATCGTCAACGAACTTTTTTCATTAGGTTCCATTCTTCAATCAATTCAGTTTTGAGGTCCCTTAGGTTAAGTTAGGTTAGGCTATGGATTTCTTTCTTTAATATCTTTTCCCAGTTCGATCTAGTGAGCGTGCTGGCCACCCCAAAACTTGGATTTCGACCTCAGTAAGATACAGCGATACTATCGCCGCAATGTGAGGATGAGCATTGTCGTGCATTAAAAAACAATTATACTTGATGAATGGGACAAAAGGTATTTCAGTCTATTCTAAAATATCTGTTACGTATCTTTCTGTAGTAAGGAACCCATTTTCGGCGATGTGTAGCTCTGTACGTGCTTCTAAGCAAATACCATAGCATTACTGATCCTCCACCATAGGGCTCTCTTCCAACAATGTTACACTGAGCGTATTTTTCTCCAGGTCATCTCCACATTTTGACTCTTCCATTATGTAACTTAAGGCAGAATTTGGACTATTATTCCCCAAGTATTGAATGAAATGAAAAAAGAAATGAAAGTCGTAAGTTAAATTCCATTCAAAAACTGTTTTTTTTTTAAATTACATAATATATCGCTTGTACGAAATAAGAAAATGTTTTATGTTATTATATCTTTTTTTTTGCATCCCTTTAAATTTGTAAATGTATAAACTCACATATTATTACCTGGAATGCTTTATTTGTAAATGTCACTGGTCCAAAATCTTTCTAGCATCACTTCAATTCATTTACGAAAAAATGGCAAGCGTGGTCCTTTCAGGGTGAACTGTACCAAATTTGTCTACAGTAAAAAATTTGCAAGTACCATATACGTACTCATAGATTCATAAGTACCAGTGTTTGTTTAAGAAATAACAAAATATACCAATAATTTCATTCACAGATACACTATCCTGTTCACTTTGTTTTAATGCGTGCACATTTATAAAACCTACAATAATATACGCCAGTATGAACTATTGTATTTTTATTATAACGAGCATTAAAAGTTGCTCTCGCAGCCTAAAAAGGCCGAATATTTGATGAGTCGTCTCATATTTTACTCTCATCCTGATCCAAAGCAGACGTATAAATCAAAGAATGTTTGCGAGGCAGGCGACCGCTCCGCACGTCGCTGTAATTGCCGCAAAAACACGCCTTGTGCGAGTTTTGAAGACGTTGGCAAATTTCGGAATAATTCGGTTGAAGTCCACCGCAATAGTGTGACATTGTTTGGCTTGTAAGCCATACAAATTGTGTTACTTTTTGTTCGCTACTACTCAGCGTAATACGAAAATAGGCGAGCAAATCAATTTAGCGCGTCTATCACGATCGTACAATGTATCGAACTATATTAGCGACTATTGTCGTCTAGACTGTCGTTTGTTTCGTTTTATTTCGACATACAAAACACAAAAGACTACTCGACCGGCGGTGGCAGGCACGCAGGTAGGTTATAGTTGTTGGGAACTGATTAGCTGAGGTTCAGATCTCTCAATGGCACGGAGCTCGCTCTTCGGTGCGTCATAAATTTCCATTGATTGGATTAATCTGATTTGGATGTCAATTTTGCAAGCAATGTGCTGGCTCTTTATAAGAAAATACAATCATGTTCTCTTTGAAGCTTTTACATATTCTGTTCTCGACGCATAATAATGAATATATTATATCGTTGAGGCGTATATCTGTCTACCTCTGAGTGCGATGCAAAATACAAACTTTTTCTTTTTTATTCCACAATACAATCGTTAAAGAAACAAAGAAGATTTATACGTTCATCATTTTGTCTTATTAAAAATGATGGCCTTGCATTTCCTTTTACTTGAAGATCGAGAATTTAAATTCTGTTTTGCATTGATATATACGACTATAAGTTTTGTGATTCAAATTCTATTTAACATAGATTGACACTTTTAGATATATAATTTGAAGGTAGGATTTTTGCTTTTAGTCTCTGTTAGGTATTTTGTTTACTATTATTGGACATAATAAGTTTATAATTAAAACAATGAATTATGAAATGGTAATTTAATAAAATATATGTTACAAGCCTTAAACCATTTATAATTTCCTTGGTATTCCTACATTTACGATAAAGCTGTCCAACATTTTTTTAAGACAGTATAAAATAAAACATTGAAATAAATATATTACAACAATAATTTGTTTATAGCTAATAAATTAAACGAAGTTGTTGATCTGTAATGCATACTGCCTTATTGGTTTGAAAAACTGAGAATTAAAACAGGAAGCTGGGCTCGCCATACCGCTCACATCCCGTATTATGCTTACCCGGACATCGTGTGTTACTGTCCGGCAGCGTGTTCAGTTAGTTACCTATTCACATATGATGCTTACATACTTTTTTGCTACGTTTAAATATGGTCGAATGGCTTTCTTTTGCGAATACTTGGTCACTGGTAACTTAGGAGATTGAACGCGGAGGTTTTTCCTGTAGGTTTTATTAATTATTCAAGGAAATTTTAAAGCGATCAAGAAGCATTACGATAATGGTATGACTTTTATAATTATTTACCAATTCTTGTTTGGATTTTTTTGATTACAGTCGTTTATACACTCGTACCCGTCGCTATGTGTACCTTGTAGTTATTATGATTGAATTATGTAATGTCAATTCTTAGCGGACTAGTTCTATAATTCATTATAAAATTTATAGATGCAAGCTGCGTGGTCTGAGTCACAAACGAGCATATTTCCCACGTCAATTTTGATTGCGATATCATAGTGAACGATGACATTTGTGTACGTACTAATTTAGCTCTACAAGAGCGCCTGCGAGTCATCGGGCTATCGGCGTGAGATACAGGGTCGCTTTCACAGAAAGGTGAATATCTCCTTAAATTACTTAGTAGGAAAGTCTATTTTTCAATCATTTGCACAGAGGAGGTAATCACGCAATGCAGGTCTCTTAGCGCTGAATAAACAAATCTTCGACATAGTATCTGTTCGCCTTAACTCTCTGTATTCAAAGGAACATTGTCAAGCGAAACGTACGATTATTGTAGCGCTTTCTTATGGATTGTGTTACGAGGATATATAACTCGCGAATACGTTAAGGAAGGTTTCACTATCTGTGATTTCATGTGGTTTATCAATTTGAACGGACCCATAGACATATTTGTATTCTTGTTACCTTTGTTCGCGCTGTTTTATGAGATAATCTATAATACGTTTCTACATTGGTGGTATCGTTTGCAAACTCGTTTGAAATATTTTATTTTGTATTGTTGAGAAAAGAGTACTTCCGTTACTTTAACTATCTTTTTGACTATAATTTTGTGTGATACGATGTGAATTTATAGTTCTTGAGATATACAGTATTTGACCATACAAAATACTTTTGAACACATCAAGAGTCAGCCACAAGTTTCATCATGATTATCACATATATTATAAACGTATAATATATCCTATACTTAAGTTTTATTATAAAATTACACTGAGTAACAACATTTTAAAATAGGTACAATTTTTTTATATCATTCAAAAATGCGTTTCTCGAAGATCAATTTAGATGACGCAAAGAATTGGAATCGCCACAAACAATCAGCAATTCCCGCAGCCTACCACCTAATCCGCTCGTCTTTAGACGGCCATAAATTTCCCCAATCATATTCTTGGTCATCTTTCTTTGTTATCATATTAACTGGACGACATTCCTACGTCGTAATTATGCAAAAACTGGACCCTGGTCTCGGCGGTCGCCCTTTGACAACCGCATCATTATAGTTGACATAAACTAAGATTTATGCGATTGATATATAATGCATAATGTGGAAAATATGAAATACCTTCATTGTTCCATTGAGTAGCTAGGCTATGTCGACATAAAGCAGTAGTAATGGCCATCCAGTCTGTATCTGTAATGAAAACAAAAATGGTATTCATTAATGATACTTTAGTAAATAATGACGAGAAGTTCTATGAAACTTCAATATACGCTACACTTAAGCATATTTTCTTTGTGAGGTACCTTTATTTTACTCTATATTCTATGTCTATACAGAATTCAGTGACATAAGAACATAATTATATTTAAAATAAATGATTTCGGTTATTTGGGGTTTAATTTGTGTGATGTATTTAAAAAAATGCATTTTTTAATACATATTTTTGTATTGCTTATATCTCAACTCCCAAACTTTAAAAAGTAGTGAATATTGCTCTTTCGTGATCCTCAATCACAGTTTACGAGAAAAACATATGAAAAATCTGGTTTTAAAATTTTCCTATGTTTAGGAAAATTATCCTGGCCATATTTTTGAATGGAATCTTATTATAGCAAACCGGTTCGTGCGTCATCGGTTTTAATATTAATAATTTTATTAACTCAATTTGTATGGTACTTTGAAGTTCGTAAGGTATTTGCAGAAATGTGATGCACTAAGAAGTTTAAAACGTAAAATAATATAGTAAAAAATGTTATTGTTAAATATTTTTCCAGATTCATTTGTTTTCTGTTAAAACATTATTTTCAGTACACCTCAGATACCTCTTTTCCAGCTTGCTTGAACGCTGCCAATGATGAGAATAGATAACAGAAGAAAGGTATATGATACCGAATCCGGGCTACGAGTGGAATGATTAATAACTTTAACAGCAGTGCTCTTCAAGAAATTCCTTATTTTGACCGGTGAGTTCGTGGAAGTATTGACACGGTAAAGCAGTAGCATTTGTAGTCCCTTTTTGATCATATCAGTGAGCATTTCTTACAATCATTTGGTTGTTTACCATTCGGTTTTGAAGAGTTCTCTGTCAAAATGACAAAATTTCTCTGCGCTTCCTAATCACCAAACTTTGGTTGGTCTATTTCAAAATAACCCAAAGATCAACTTGCGCTACGTTTTTGGATCATATTGCTTAATATAACATTCAAGGTCTTTAATACCTATTGTCGCACATACGCCGAGGAGGGCCTGTCTCAAATTAAGGAATGCTGTCATCATCATGCCATCGTTCTACCCTGGCATTTTCTCTCGATGATGTTAAATCTCGTTAATGCTTCTCGATCCCATATACGATATACGGTCAATCCCCTTATATCAAATTTTTCACTGCTAGCAATTCTTTCCATAGCTACCATCGATGAGTGAACACTTTTTTCGTTCTCAAACTTATCGACTATGTTTAAATTAGTTATATCAGTCAAAGTTTATATCGAAAGAAAAATTTTCCATAAGTACGATTTGGAATACACCAAACGGTTCAATATGGTTTTACAAACTTATGTATTTTTATTTTTACTTCTAAGTAATTGTATTTGTAAAATAAATTACTAAAAATTTATTTTATAGTTCAGGTATAAATAATATATTTTATATAAAAACAGTTTCACGCAAAACTTTCCGTGTGGCCGGTATTAAGTAGACAGTACACATACTTATATGAAGTAAAATATTGCATTGAGTATTTAATGTTATACATATTTCTCTTTTTCTGTATTCTAAGGTTTTCTTTGCGATCATAATTACTTTCATAATTTTCATACATACGTCATTTTCTTTTAAGGTTTTACACATAAACATGGATTTAAATTTATTCAAATTCCATAATATTATTTTAAGGATCAAACTAAGACCATTAGGTACAGGTAGAATACGCCCATGTGTTAACACATCCAATTTACTTTAAAAATATCATCGACGTAATTCCAGTTCGGTATTGCGTAAATGACAAATGCGTACACAAGGTACCTAACGAAAGATTAAAAACATTAAAGGTAAGCATGAAATAAATGTATATTGACAACATAGCTCGACATACTTTATAAACATACGGTGTCCATAAATGTAACACATAGGCCCATGTTGTCTAAACAGAAGTGATCGAATATGTGTTTCGGTGAACATCGGCTAAATTAGTTCACGATGCGGGCGTCTTTATAGCCTTTAAATTGGCAAAAAATCGAAACAAGCACCGAGTGACACCGATCGCGGAGGCATCAACGAAACAGGTGTTATCATAAACATACATTTTGAAATAAAAACAAAATGATTTTCATGAGTGGCGGTAGGCGCGAACTGCCGTTCGTGTCGCCGACACAATGGCGATTTCATAGTTTTTTTTCGTTCGTCCACGCCGTAAAGGCCGACGATATTAAATTTAGTAAGCGGAGAGGTGTCCGAAATCTCACGCAGACGTGCGATCCGCCACACATATTTCCATCCGAACAAAAAGCGGAACTATAGCCATAAATATGTCCAAATAAACATTAGTCTCCAGTAGGCTGTATAAGCTTCGGATGTGTTCTGTAGATGAACATTATAACTATGTGTAAACTATAGGGAGCATAACAAACGTTTAAATAATATTTCTTTTAAATTCGATAAACTTATAATCTAAATAAATAATATCGTAACCAAAGTTCGAAAGTAAACTATTATCTTGTTTAGCCAATCGATTATATGTTAAATATACCGACGTACCTAATTAAGGTTACATGTGAATCTAAACTGACCGTGTACAATGTACAACATTGACAGACGATCTAAAGATAGCAACGTCAAATCATTTTCACTGTTGGTATCTAGAATCAGCATAATAAACCGGTGTACGTAGAAGTGAGTCCGGAGGTTCGCATTGTTCGCGCTAACAACGCGGCGTGCGCAAGAGTGGAAGGCGCGCAGCGTGCGATGAGATGACAGTCACTGCGCAGCCGCAGGCGATAATATGTGTACATATGTAACATTAAACTGCAAAAATAAACAACACTTTCACACTACATGGGTTCAAGAACAAGTTTTTCCATAACACAAAAGACGACACTGAATAGTTATAGCTGCTTCGCGGCCTCGCCGCATA
>PDGT01000005.1:4963740-5045285 GCA_003671415.1 Megathymus violae | reverse complement strand
TCGTCTTTCTTTTTAATAATTTTTTTTGTATAAAATGAAGCGTCACATAAACTTAGCACACACGTTAGCCACTGGGTTCCTGATAAAGTATACTTGTTTATATAATTTTAGGTTTTAGGCATCATATACGACGACTCATTAACATATAAAAAAGTTACTATAATGATGTTACCTGCTCACTTTCAATCATCAAATGGTCTTGTTTCTAATCAAATAAACGTGGCCTGCCCGAACACTGGTAGAACAGCCAGAAGTTGTTTATGTTATTCGTCAAAACGCGTAAATTATTGCGCATTACAATCAAAATAAATTACGTGTTTATTGTAAACTGGAATTGGCTTACACGATACCAAGCCTCGAAGATTTCCGGTGTGTTGATACAACCATTATACTACGTTTCACGATTTTAGTACTAGAAGATAATGATTGTTTTAAAAAACCGCAAGTATACTATACTGTGGAAACTTTATAAGTAACTTTGGTGGCGTCCATGAATCTTCTTATTCTGCAGCATGCTACTACATATGTATGTACTTAAAAACAAAATTATCTTTATAGTATCTATACTAATTATAAAACTGTAAGGAGGTAGAATATATATATGGAATATTTTTTGGAATTTTGTTTCTAAGTAGATTTTGTTATATCGAAGTAAAAAATATCTTCTGGATTTTTTGTCTGTCTGTCTGACCACGATACCCCACTAAAACCACTAAATAGAATAAATGAATCTGGAATTATTCTAATTAAAGGGCAGTAAATAAAATTTTAATTTTTAGCTGTAGCTATAATAGTAAATGAATATATTTCTAATTCATATAACTTAAAAATACAATCTTAAAATAATGCGGGTGCTATTTCTAAACGCAAGGAGTAGGTCTTTTGAAGCGAAGCGAGAGCGGTCACTATCTAAACTAGTAACAAGAAAAATAAGTTAGTCCATCTCCGAATTGAGAACGAACAACTGTGATGTTCGCAATAGGATTGCATTTTTATTTCAAACTTCCTTTAATGGATAAAGAAAACCAAGTAATCAATACATTTCTCAGATATTGAGTCGTCTCAATGCAATCCTATTTTTGGAGAAGTCGGTGAAAACGGTTAATTGTTTGTGAGTGATACGTATTCAGAACCTTGAATTGTGATGTACTTACTAAACCTAACACGAGTAATAAAATACAAGAGACTATGTTAAATCCAGCTAAAACAAAGCTATTGTGATTCTTGCTATTCTTAAGACTGTCCTTGTCATCGGCTGAACATTGTGTTGAGTCTCTAGGACTCTAGGCTAACGAGACAGGATGAATTGACGTCTTGTTCCAACTCTAATACAAATATACGAGTGCGTCCCTATTTCTTGTTTTATGGCATCTCTGTTTACCTCCGTTGTGTTGTTTCATCTTACGTCAATCTGTTTCATACGTTAGCTTGCAAATGTACATTTAATAACATAATAGTATCTGATTAGTATTCAATTTACATTTCCTACTGCACATACACACACAGATAAATGTATATGTCTATATCAGTGTCTTACAAATACTGTGAAAGTTGTAATAAACAATAAGAAAATTTTGATTGATTGAACAAAGATAGTGATTGCTTATAAAAGTTAAAATTGTTAAGCTAAGTAAGGCTTTAAGGTGGTGCACTTACCCAAAAATACGTTTATTCATATGGGTATCACGCACGTAATTTTGATTTTACTGCGTTTCGGTAAGATGCTTTATCATAGAGAATAAACGGTGAAATTTTATATACTTAAGACGTTGAGTTCCCGCCACAGAGCTGATGAAGTACATTCCAGTCTTTGTGCATACAAACAGACGTGCATGCATAACTTAGTGCATAACAAATAAGTGTGCTGACATCAAAACCTAATAACTATATATTATAAACAAGCTAATTTAAAAATATTTATCTATGATCGCAACGATCGATAAATATTACGATTACTTTAATGGCCGTATACGGTAACAGTTATAATAAACAAGTTTGTTAATGAGGTTTTTGTGTAGGCTTGCTTCCGCTCAGGTGACGTTCGATGGTATCTCACTACAAACTTTGTCACCCGCCTAATGTTTTATCACAATAAACATATATCTATGGGAACATCGAAACATGCTCTCCTTCCCTTGAAATTAATAGCTAAAACACAGTTGTTACTTTTTGTTTACTCTGGCAGCCATGCATGCGTTTTGTTATCATTACCATAAAAGCGTAGTTGGGAATGTGTGAAGTTTCGTTATAGGTTTAAATACTGTTAAGGAGATAGTTAAAATTTGAGGTGGGGTAAATTTATAAATGATTTTGTTTATATTTTTTGTGTTAAAAAATTAGTACATGAGTTACGTGATCGTAATTAAACACCTCCGCCGTGAATATCCGTAAGCAGCAGATGTACGTAATATAATACAAGAAAGTAGCAATGAACCTGCTAATCTGGCTTTCTAATTTTTTAAACAAATTAAAAAATCCTAACCCTTTGAGCAACTTAGAGTTCATGGTAATCACTTTTAATATTTATGGACCGGAGCAGACGGCTAAACGTACCCGCAAAATCATGCAATAGTACAAAAAAAAAATGCTACTCGTGAATAGACAATAAGATGAAATTAATGTCTACATATTACGAGTAGCTATTTCGACCAAATTATTATAATGAAACGATTTCTTATTAAGGCAAAACAACGAAATCAAATTATACAATTTAAACCATTAGCATTCACGTAAATACTAAAATCAAATCATCCGCCTTCAGTTTTTACATACTTCCAATTGTTTAAATTTTAATAGATAATGCAAACCGTACCAAGACGATTTTCGTAATTATTGTATAAGTTTGATTATCCAAGTTGCAATCTTCAATAACTCGCATATCTACCTGTTATAAACCTATATCATTTATATACGATTTATCCCATTTAGGTACACATGAACAATATTATGCGTAAGTAGGTCATCGTTTTTCCGTCCACGGTGTATAATTATCATCACATAGATTATGTTCTCATAAAACGTTGATTTAATTTTATGAATAATTTAGCTTTGCTCCGGAAATGTTAACAATAGTACGCCGGCTGTTTTATAAACGCCTTTGTTGTTCTTTTCCTGATATTTTAATAAAAAATATGCAAATCGATCGCAATGCGACAGGATGCTCATTTTTATAATAATACCGACGTATTTGCATGTAAATTAGGTTTGTATCCGCGGATGTAACGATTACAAATTGTAATGCCACAGGTCATAAAATGCAGGACGTTTGCTTATCCAATAATATTGTCCCCGTTTTACGGATAATGTTTATTTTACGAGGTTATTTCGTTAATTGGAATATTTTCTGTGCTAAATATTGCTAATTAAATTTAACTCTATCAACCACTACCGTAGTCTTATGTTTTACTGAATGATTATTTTGTTACATTGAATATTTTTTATTGAAAACGAAATTTATTATTTACCCTTTAAATAACTTCCTTGTTAAATAATTTCTATACTACTTAATAAAGGATAGACCAATGATTCCGCTATCGCTCAAGAGATGGCGCTGTAAGTACCACAATACAAGCTTACTTGTATCCTAATATTTCTTCACATCGATTTCTAATACAAATACTAAGAAGTATATAGTTAGATTATAACTGAGTATTTAGTATGTTTTTTGTAGTTTTATAAAGAAAGTGTTTTTAAATTATTTATATTAGCTTTTGTTTTATTTGTGTAAGTTTCAAAGGTAAACTAATTATTCTGTGAGCGAGCTTCGTGGACGGCAGAGCTTTTCTCGTCCTCGCGAACGGGAGGTCACGTGCGGCGCGGTGCAGGCTGCACTCATGCACTGCACGCCCCCGGCCCGCCCCACGCCCTGTCCCCTCCTCGGTCACCGCTCCCCTCGCTCCTACATCACTTGTTTTGATGTAAGGTGTCCACAAGCCACTATGCAAAACTTGCGCCGATACTCGGCAAGAGGGCATTTTAAAACACGTAACTTTGTTGGAACATACTCGTAACTTTTGAACTCGGTATGTTTTACCAACAACCTGGGTAGAATACTTTCTATCTATAAAATTAAAATAACTATACATACAGGGAATTTTTATTAGCCTCACGGAGGAGTTAAACCCTGTCAGCGACTAGTCACTGATGTAGTTATATGACATAGATTGCAAAGAGCAAGCACTCTATATGGTGTTAGATGTTAAATGTCCACTGCAGGTCGTAAATGTACGGCGATTCGCTACAACCCACTGTAGGGCCAGATCAATGCTCGGTGCATACTCTCCCGTACTCTACCTTGGGTACCTTGTTATATTTCTGTGGATTGGTAGGGTTGATCTAATGTTTATTATTCGGTAATTTGCTAGCATAACCCCAGATGAAATGCTACTCTTTAAGATTGAAGTGGAATATCTAATTTCTACCAGCAAAGTTCTAAGCTGGCTTAAATCGAATGAAAGTTATAGCCTAGCTATATTAATACTATCCTATAGTTCATCTATTTATGACTTATAATACTCCATAGTTTCTAGTAACACGATTTTTATTTATTTATTTATCATATACAATAAACATATTAATATATCTAACAGAAAATGAACTGTAAAAGTTAGTGTTTTTTGTATCCATTGTGAATAAAATATGTACAGTTGTTTTTACAAGTGAACTAAGCAAACAAGTTTTCCTGGTATGAAACGTCAAAAATTATTATCAAAATTTATATTTTAATAATAATACTTGAGAACATTGCCTGAGAGATCAACGAGCCCCGCCCGGCAGTAGCGAATATGTTAACTCGAATATTTTGATGATAATCTAAATACTGATTAAACTGGGAGACTTCCACGATTTATTCTGACACTTATAACTCATTAATTATTTTCAAAACCCTTGATTCGGTCGGCGACATAAATCTGAAACCATAACGGGATAAATCGTCAACATCAAACTAAGGATATTTACATATAACTTAAGTCAGTCATATTTAGGATGTTTTCTTAAATGTAGGACATAATATGTTGATATGTCCTTGCTTGTTAGTGGGCGTAACAAACTTACACGATACTTATACAAATTAAAATCCAGTCCACAAAAATCTAACGTAGTAACCATAAAAGGAAATTATTAGCTCTACGCTTTTGCGCTTGTTCGAGTTCGCATGCAACTTATCTATTACCCATTAAGTGCGTAGATACATAAAATTACGAGGCAATGATAAATATTATTTGTGTATTTATTACTACAATAGTTAATGACGATGAAGTCCATCTGGCGGTACCAGGCCATCTGTAACATCCATTTTCTCAATAGCCGACAAACAAACAGACAAGCTATCGTACAAAGTTTCTGTTGAACTCTTTGGATCAACCACTATTTAGTAATTTAAATGTAGAACAGTAAAAAACAGATGATTGATTGAATAAAATATGGTGTAAGAAAACTGCAACTGTCATGGTGTTCAAAATTATAATAAATATTATTTCTTAGTTTCTTTCTTTGAACTTTCGACGGTAAAACCTCAATAGTTTCTGGTACATATCTATTTTACTTTACAATATAGACATTGAAAATGGCGTATTAACTAACACATAACGGACAAAATTTTCATAGAGAGAAATTTTAATTAAAACTCGTTTTTAATACGTTTCCACCTAGTAATGATTCAAAACATTCTGTTTCAATGAACCCCATTCCAAACTAAACACTTACCATCAGGTCGGGTTGTTGTTAAGCATTAATTGATTTTATGTAAAAGTTGTGGGGCCAAAGTTAATACATTTTAGATTTGGTTGCATTATGTTTACTTTAATCAGTGCTAATTTAAATTTAACCTGAACAAAAATTTAATGTGTTTAGGTAAGTATGATTAAACGCAAAAAAAAATGCATTTCGTGACGTCGTGAATATAATAATGTTTTAACATTAAAAAACATTTTGTGACAATCTTGATTAACATTTATTACATTATCCGCTTTTAATATTCAATTTGTTGTTGTAATCATAATTACTTCTTTTGAAATAAAAAGTTAAAATATTATTAAGATTCCATAAAGAAAGAAGCAAATTCTACATAACGTTTAATGGTAGCTAATTGTAAATTACTCTTCTGTAACTTCAAAGTTACAGCGGTGATAGTCTAGTTGTTTGAGCGCTGGTATTTTATATCGGGGTCAGGGTTTAAATTTTGTACGCTCCAATAATTTTGCAAATAGCTATGTGCGGATTATAAATTAATTATAACTTCGATGAAACATGGTTTTGAAAGATAAGAGAACATTGTTAGTCATTTCACTGCTAGACAACTAACCTTAACCTGTCTTAAAGTGAGCGAGATTCGGGTGAATCCAGTAGTGGTAGTTGTGGGGATAATGAAGAACTGTAAGGCTCGGTGCACAAAATTTTTAAAATATGTTATACAGTAATTAACTAATGCTCAATATCAGATAGTATAGTGCCGCAGCCGATTCCGCGCAGGTTAAAATTTATTTTGTAATTATCATTTTGTTTGTATGTAAAAGTGCAACGGAATTCCTTACGCCGTTTTACCTTCTCAATGTTAATGGACTTTTTTGAAACGGCAGTAAAAGCAAAAAATGACGTAGGTGAAAATATTTAAAAGATGAAATGATTTTAAATTTGAATTAAAATTAAAATTTAACAACGCAACAATGAATCACATCAATTACATATGACAGTAGGTACATATCGTATAAGTACATATCAACGAAGAAAAATGCTGCACCTTCGCTATGTCGATATTGGTACATAAAACAATACGGCGCGGCATGGCAAATCGCATCGATGTTGCAAAATCTCGGAATGTCGTTCAACAAGACCCGCTATACACAAAAAGTCGAGTTAATTGATTTCGTTAGTTTAGGCATACTAATTTACTGATAAATATTAAACGGTCCCCATATACATGCCAATCCTGCAGATGGCGCGTATCGTGTTTTACAATAACAAAATTTTATGGTTCCGGCTCTCCAGTCACCTACGTACGTTCTTTGTCTGTATTCTTTACAAGTATATTTGTATTTTTTCTGTTGCTTAATGAAGATTTATAGGTATCTACCACGAGCAATTCATCGGCAATGAACATTCCAAATGATGTATCCCAGATCTGAAAGCGCTATTACGGTTTTTTATGCTCGCCGCATAGTTTGAAATTGTAGAATAAGTACATATTTTGCGATGCATCTAGTATACGCAAAAAGCATTTATGATTGCGGTGAGTTGGCGGGACGGATGGTGAAGCACAAAAAGCGCTGCAAGTGAGGCCGGCAAAGAATTATTATAGTTTTTACAAAGTGGCGAACGACGACGGCGGATGGCCGCCGCGGGTGGCGCAAGCGCGGTCGCCTCCATGTTTCATAATTAGTTTTGTTATGAATTTTATAAATATTTCATGTGCTCCACAGAGTAGTTGACAATTAATTAACTCCTCAATGCTTACATTAATTAGTTGAGAGACATGTCAGTTCTTTCATCGTTTACAACGCGCAGGATATCTCTAGGAAAATAAATATATCGCTGGTTTACATAACTGAGGAATAAAAACGACTCCTTGATCTGAAATAATGAGCGCTGAACTGGACCTCCGCGGGGAGTTATTGTCTTATAATTCTGCTTTAAGGCTTTTAATTAATGACCCATGATTATTACACTGTAAAAACTGGATAGAAATTACCCGACTCTTGGAATTCATTATTGTCGATTATGAGTTTACAATCCTTAATTCTAACCTAAGAATTTATTATATTCATAATTTTATTACTATGACCCTTAGATTATGTTCAAGTTTTTATTTATAATAATGACTAAGTTGTATGATTACAGTTGAATAAGAAACTTAATATATTTGATTTACATAGACATAATAGTATATTTACTATGATTAATGTAGCTACTAGTAACAATTATATCAAACTAAAATAAAATTGCAGTCAAAACCCCCAGTGATTGTACCATCAACCTTTAATTTTAACTATTAGATATTAAAAAAAAATAGTTATATTTATCAGGTCATCACTGCCAGTAGACTTTACTCTTATTTTAAAATATTATAGTCGATTTTATACAGATATATGAATTTACTCAATGCACAACAAAATAATATAAAATCAAAATTTATTTATTGACTCCAAAGAAGAGAAGTTTATAATATATTTATCATATTTATGCATGTGTATAGTAAATTTTCACAATTTACATGTGCCGCACAATAATCATTATATAAAACTATATAACTCGAAATATAATTTATTGTTAATTCACGAGTATTTAAATATGAAACTAGCCTCTTCAGAGCAGAAGTTGTGGATACCTAGACATAGACAACCTAATCGTAGTTTTACATACATTGTGAATATACTGCACACGCAGGTATACGTTGCAATTTTTTTTTAACGCCTTCGTGACCTTGACACACAAAATATTATGTGGCAGTCGAAACGCTTATAACTCAATGGTCTGTGTTAATCGTAAGTGATCGAGCAGGTTAGCATCTACGGGTACGGTTAGTTGCACAAAGTATCGCAATTGGCTAAATTGGTATTTCCATGGCTTTTAAGGCACATAAAGACGACAGTTTAAGGTAGCTCGCTACACTTGTATTGGTAACTAACCTGTCCACCCAGTACACTTCTAGCAAGATGATGAAATCCTTCTGAATTACAAAGAATCCCGAGCTCTATACTGAATAGCCATCCAATGGACTGAAGCAATAACCATGTTAATGCTAATTTATATTTATTATAATAAAATTTAAAAACTCATTTTTTAACTGTTATCATTAAGTTTTTTATCATTATACTCTATAAATTCTTTAAATAACATAAGCATGACCACACGTCAATATAACAGAGGGATTCTTATATGCCTTAACTATAAAGTTTATTCCGGGGAAAGATAATGGAGTATAAGATAAAACAAATAAATTAGCATACGTATCTACGTTTATTGCGCCGCAATAAATGCCCAGCATTAATAACCAAAGTGGAATATTTCATTAAGACAGAAGAGCCCTCTACGTTTTATAACTTAATTGCTTTTGCAAACTATAATAACAGGCCCATTTTTATAGCGCAACCACCGATGGGATCGAAGGATTTCAAAGGCGGTCAGTTTCTTAGTTATTTTGTGTTATAAGTGTGCAAGATGAACGATGCCGCTAAATATCTGATTCTTTATAATTTTATTAGTATCTGTCAATTTATGTATATCATTCAGAGGATTGAGAGTCGATAGAGACTTCTTATTAACAACAGGTCGCACTTTGACCGTTTGTACTGATGATCCGAGGTCAACAGAGTGAAATTTCAACATAATTCGACGATTACTTAAATTCCATATGATTTGAAAGTCCTAAATTCGCAAACTAATAATTTGGTTGATAGTTTGAACACCAGTCTCATGTTTATTATTAATTAACGCTTATTTCGGTGAATAAAAACATCGCGTTGAAACTGCGTGCCTAATCGAAGTGTTCTCAAAAACGTGTAAAGTCAACCAATCGGCACTTGTCCAGAGTAATGAACTATGATCTTTTTCCCTGACATTGTCAGAAGCGAACCTAAGCCAACCTCGTTCCACTGCGGTTCTCTATTTACAGTACTAATAGTAGTATTGTGCAGAATTGTAATGCTTTCACCAATCTTCATCATCATATTTAGCGTCTCATTGTGCTCCAAGCTCCTTCACATTAATAGGAGATGAAGCTGTAGTCCATAACCTTAGAAATATATAAATGGACAGAGTTCAAACAGTATTGCGAATGTCATTGGGAACTCTTTGATATCAAGTTTCTTCATGTCTCCACGTATTTGACGTAGCAAATTCAAAGCAATTTGTTTAGAAACCAATTTTTATCTGTTCTAATTAATTGCACAAATAATGAATGATGATGAATGAATTTTAATGATATTGAATTGCTTGCAGGTTTGCAGTTAAAACTAGTAAAATCATTAACTTATTGAAATAAAACTTTTTATTCAAACAATCGTATCGAATAAATGATAACCAAAGTCACTTGAAAAATATGGTTATTAATATTTCACAAAATTCCAGATGATATCAACGTTCAAACATGGGTACAAAATGAATTCATCGTGAGTTTACGCCAATATTACATTCAAATCACGTATTTGTCATCTACGAAGTATTTGTCGTACGTACGGAATATTGTAAATGGAAGGAATATGCCGCTGAGGTGCGGGTTATTCTATTAACTTTGAATTATTAACTTTTCCTTTTTTTTGTAGACATTGCCGTCGTAAATTGTAATGTTTTCCAATGAGGTTTTGAGACACTATAGGTTACTTTCAAAATCAATATACAAAATATTTTTATATTATCATGAACCAAAACAGTGAAAAATAATTAAAATAATAGCAGTTCTCAATGCAAAATCAAATTTTGCATCACACTTATTTTAATTAATTAATTATCGTATTTTAACTTAATTTATAATTATATAAGCTCATTATTATTAAAATCCTTTTTTAATCAGAGTGTGTAATGATGAGATTGTACACCAAATAAATAAAAATAAAATGAGTAAATCTGTGTAACTCTATAAAATTATTAATTCTGTGTAAATGATGTCAATCTTACTTGAAGCCTATAGGGCCTGACATTTTGTGAAAAGACAAACAAGAAGAATCTTGCCATCTTTGTTAAAGTTTACGTTCGCACTGTTTGTGCTAATACGAAGTATGTATGTGTTGTTATACTGAGTAAAAATATTCCTCAGTGTCTTAATATTATAATTTCATTATAAACTGCCCTCGCTTCGCTTCTGAAAAACTTCGTCTTACGCTAAAAAAAATAGTACCTACATTATTTTAAATAAATTTATAACTTTTTTATTTACAGACGAATTGAGATGAAACGAGCTTTAAATAAATAAAAAAAATATATATAAAACGAAATCGGTTAAGCCGTTTCTAAGATTAGCGCGCACAAATGCACAGATAAACAGACGAAAATTTTAACAAGTATTATTTTGTATTCTATTGCGTTAACAAAGGCTCCTCATAATGTTTTTATTATATATCGTTCATGGAGAAAAAGTGATCAGTTTTAATTTTACTATATGTATTATCTGTAAATATAGACTAGTGAACCAACATTGCATACAGTTTAACCATTCCAGTTAAACACTATTTGTTAATAGAAAATGTAATGAAAATTCGTGCAGTAAAAATGAAGATATACGAATTGATCAAATTCAGGTTTAGATTTAGATTTAGTTTATAATTTGTAAGTAAGTCATAATCTATATTGTAAGTTTACAAGCGTTATAAATAAAGAGGAATACATGTGAAATACAAAATATTTATGAACTAAAATAAGAATATCTAAATCAAAAACAAATAATTATTCATACATGGCATATGAATCACAAAGGATTCAGATTAAACTTCAAATGGTAAGGTTTGTTCTGATTTCTATGAATCGGGAATTCCACAGTAATATGCCTGAATAGTAAAAAATACCAGCAGAAGTATGTGCTGACTTGTGGTATTTTCATAGATGTGTCCAGAGTAGCCAAGTCCTTTATATCAATGTAGTTATGAAGATTTTTCTTTCTTTCTTTCATCATATTTCTTGGCCTATAACGCATGAGTGATGCATAATGTGCTACTAGTGTAGATGGGCGACGGTGAAAAAGTGAGAAAAATATAAAAATAGTTTGTAAAATAAAAAAGACTTTCAAAACAGCATAATAAAATTAATTGAAAATCCAAGAATTGGGTACTTGACGAGTCTTGAGGTATTTTACTGCTGTCATTATTGGGGACCGCGGTTAAACTTATGTTATCCAAAAACAAATCAAATATAATATGAACGCATTCTGGTTTATTGAAAATTGTTTCCATTTTTAAGTTAGGGTAACCTACAAAATAACTGCAAAGTAGACACAACATTTACCAAATATCAACCAAGTATTTTTATTCTACTCCGGTCATTTCATCGATTATAAGGATATTCTTATAATATTCCCATATAACGCTACTATATCATATTTTAAACATATACATTTTATAAGGCGGTTAGCACTGCCACGACTATGATATGTACTCACATAATTTTTTCATTCCCTAGTCATCAGTGTCGATTCAATATTTTCAGTCAATTCAAGGAAAGCATCATCTTTCAAACTTTTTCAAGAGTATTTTCAATATTCCCTACAATTCTTCACGATAGTCTGTTTAAATAATACGTGGAGTTGCCTTAGATGTAAGTATGTATTTTAATTACTAATCATATTATGGTATTACAGGTGTTTTCTAGTTGATTAGCCTCATTATTATTTGAAGCACAACCTTACCTCGATCGCTTACTATTCATGACATAAATCTAGCAATTGTTTGTTATGAGAAATAGGTACTCTTCATTACCTGATATACCTACGCTTATTGCGTTACTTATATATTTAAATGCAAAATAGTACGGTTAATAAGAGTGAAAACGCAATCGGATAAAGGAAAAAATACATAAAACGTTCTGTAATTTAGCTAGCTGCTTCTTTAACAATTAAGAAGTTGGATATAAATGTTAGTAATTATCTAATAATGGCGCTTGAGGCAAAGTGTTAAAGTCTAAAATAGTGTAATTCAATTAAGGGTATACATCCTACGAGAAAGCGTTTTGAAGTTAAGAAAGCCTTTCGACTATTCAGTGGAAATAAAAAAGTAGAATGAACTGGATGTTTTAAGGAAAATTAAAAACAGGAAGTTTTCCGATCGCGTCTGGTAATCTACACTGTATAAAGAAGAAATTAAAACAACTTTCTAGAATATTTATTACGCTTGTTATTTTAACTTAAAAAGAGTTTACAAGGAACTTTTTTCTTCATTGCAATACACTTAATGATACAATCTTATCTTAAATGTTTTATACCTAAAAACATTCAAATGCTAGAGGACCTTCAGTTTTGTAAAATGTGTGAATCTTTTTCATATTTTAAGGCAAATTTACTTAGTAAAATGTCCATAGTAAAGTACTTAAGCGCACAAAAATATAATATGTATTATCAATAGAAAGAGATGTCAAATTATGACATGTAATATACCTATAACTGGCATATACCATGTTACAAATAACAGATTGATTCCACACTTTATGAGACAAAATAAGTTTTCATTATTACACTGAACTAAGAAGTACAGAGTAGGTACATAAATTTACATTAATGTTGGAAGTATATCAACTTTTCAAACGACAGACCTTAATAAGATAAATATGGCGTTGACCCTTGTACTTTGTAAATCGCTTAATATCAGTCATGATTTTCTTCGAACTGGCATAACCAGACCGGTTTACAACAAGAACGGTATCAATAGGTATAATCATTTATCAACAAGCCAAAGTCATAAACTTAAAAATGCCTTTAATAATAATCAGATCATAAAACAAGTTTTGTTTTCCTGTGTTAAAAAATTCAAAATGAGTGTCCCTCCGAAACCCATAATGCGTATTGATTTAAATTGTTTAGATTAAAAATCCGGGAAAAATTATAACGAGAGGATGCCGCCAACTGCATTAAAAGGCAGGAATTGTGTAGATACGCCTTAAATAAAATATTTTTTTGAAGTGACATTTTTCGTAGTATACTTTATTGCTGTTTTGTTTTTAGACTGAATGAGTAGATATTGTTTCTATTCAGACGTAAGCTTTGATTATAATAATAATAATAATCTTTATTTTACACCATAGTATAAAGATGTAACTATGCGATAAGAAAATTTTACTCTAAATTATATTATACTATGCGATTAGACTAAAAACATTTTAACTTATTTTTAATTATATTTACATTTATTTAACGTTGATATATTAGGAATTAAGGTAAACAAAAACGACAAAGTTTACAATGTAACAACTGACGAGTTTTTTATTTTTATTCTTACGAGGCAGGTTTAGCAATTTCGCGACAGTTATAATTAATTAAGAAAAAAAATTAATTACATACATTGGCAGGCAACAATCGCATCTATATTGCGCTTCTGTATTTTTTATAAGAATAATGAGGTGGGCATTTTTATAACAAAGATCCTTAACCGTGCATCTTGATCTTAATGTTATCTCTAATAGGTCAATAAATAAGCACCAACGTGCGAGCTTCGGCGACATATACACGCCGTGGGTTTAATAATAAAACAAAAAAAACGATTTCTCTTCATAATGTGCTTATATCTAAAAGATTTTATTCATATTTTTGAAAGCGTTGGCTGTGAATAATTTCTTAGAATTTATTAATCGGAATGAGGGATTAATCAATGATTGTGAATTTTGTAAAAAATATATTTGATATTTTTTTATTTAGTAATCGGTTGTATAACTAAGAGACAATAATAATTAGTTATTAAATATTGCGTGAAAAAAAATGTGATGTTCTTACTGCAATAAAAATACTTTAAACATACATATGTACCTACGTAAATGTAGGTAAGCATATATGTGCATACAAGTGTAACTGCGAATAAAGAAAGTTATTTTTGAAGTAGTCCACGTATGTTTAGCTTTATCTACACATAGAAAATGCTAATGAATAGGTGCGTGCTAAAATATAAACGTTCACAAAAAACATTTATCAAGATTAGATATCTTGCAATCGAACTTATGAATGAAATGTAAACAGCCACAATGATATTATATAAATGATAGCAGCTCGGCGAAGCGGTCGACCACAATCTCTGGCGGCATCTGAGGCTAGGCCACTCCGAGACCCATACTCTTTCACTGTTTTATTTAGATATTTGTACGTATCCTCTCAATTTCATTCACCCAAAAACATTATTATGCATATATAAGTACTCGTTTATTGTATTCCCATCGTTATTAAAATGCCTTAAGTTTCAAGTCTGCATCACCTTATTTGCCGGAATTTCTCTGTGGGATGTACTAGCGACAATATTTAGGAAGATAGCCAGATAAGGCTTCTTTAAAACCGTTTGACTGGACGCTCGGACCCTGTTATATTTTATGTCATTTCACATATGTATAGGTAACAAGTGTTAGATTAATAAAAGAGCAAATATTAATGATGTAGTGACTTGTATTATTTCCCTCGAATGACATAGATGGCAGCACTGATATAAAATAAATTATTTGGAGATTAGTTAATTCTGCTAGTCGTACTGCCAATACAGTGTTGTGTATATACTGAAGTATACTGAATTTAGAAACGATTTAGCACAAGTCAATTTCAATAATATTACAATCATAAAAAATAAACCTTGTGTATATTTCAACTATTAACGAAACTCGAATTTTACCTAAAAACAAAGCAGCTTTTTATTAATTTTTGTCTGCGTTTCACCAAGTTTTTTTTTAATATGCTATAATTTTTTTAGGTAATTTATTATATAATCTTTATGAGAATAGCTCTAAATACTTATAACAATTTGTGTGGTACTAAAATATAGTTAAATCACCATCGTACGTGAAAGGTGACGAAATGTGATGAAATATGATGTGATATATTTAATTAATTGTTTGAACTCGATAATTTGCAGAAACCAGTTCCAGCTCATATCAAGTGGACTCGTGACAGCGGACAGAACCCGGTAGCACACCGGCTGCCAACATCCCGCTGAGCGTACGCGCGGCTCTGACGACGCCTTATTTGATTTATTAATCATTCGATCAGAATGCATGTTATTGTTATTACTGCAGTTATAGTCTTTAAATTAATAATAAAACAATATTTATATGTATAAAATATATTTATTGTCTGTACACCTTTTTCAGCATACACATAATTTAGAACAATAATAAACGAGACAAGTTGTTATTTCTTTGATTTAAAAAAGTTTTATGGACGAGAAAATAAATGAATTAAAAATAAGAATTCAAATTTTTTTGTGAAAATACGATTCTTGGTTCAGTTGAATATTTTAAACTGTATTGTTTCTCAACGTGTCTTCGCAACAAGTTGAGGTTGACGAGCTAAAACGCTAAGTGGGTAAGTCAAAGAAGCTGTCTTATATTTAAAACGTAATCTAAGCCAATTTCCTATCACAATCTTGAATAGAATAAAATAGAAATAAATAGTTGTCACAGGAATGTAATTATCTACTAAATAAGGCATGGAGGACCATTTGTGTTCTTCATCGAAAAGTTGCAATTTAAGTTGGTATTGTGATAGCCGAGATTATTATTATAAGCTTACTAGCGGCCCACAATGACTCCATTGAAGTTGAACATATTATTACACAATATTTATTATATACATGATTTATAGCTAATATATAATAATATAGTCCATCCGGAATAATGTACCTTCCGGTTCCGCAGACATCCCTCCGTGTGTATACATAAAAACAATTTTTATAATTTTTATAGTACAAATAATATTTATGAGGGCAGTATTCTGTGAAACGTAAGACAGAAGTCAGCCTCGTCCTAAAAGCGACACAGTTATAATATGTAAAAGCAACATGCAGTTCGAATTTGACTACAAGTACAAAATCTTAGTATGTTTGACTAAGAAGCTACTTGTAGGTAGGTATGTCTAAACTGAAATCCTTAAACGTGACTAACAGTAACATAGTGAATTTGATTTACGGTTATTTAGTGGTAATGAAGATTATTAAATCGGAAATTATGATATTTATTTAAAAATAATTAAGTATAGGTCAACAAAATGTAATCTGAATATAACTACAATTTAAAATACGATGCAATGCAATATTTATGCATACTTTCATATTATTTATTAATAAAATATATTAATAAATATATGTTATAATTTAAAGTCTCCGAATATAAGAAAGGATATTATAATAATTATATTTGATACATTAATACTTCATTTATTTTAAGTCATAAATCACTAGCCTTTTAGCGGTATAGTCCTTTAAGGAGAACTAATAAGTTGAGCCGACTGCTTTACGTGTTTTTAATTATGCTGTAAAAACATACATAATTTCTTAATGTGTATGCTCAAGTGATTATGCATTATGCATATTTAAAATTTGTTAAATGGAGGCAGGCCCAGTAACAATTAGTCGAAAGGTCAATCAGGTAGCGCCCCCCGCTGCGGAGACCGCCGCGCGCCCGGCTCCGTGCAATTATATTTAATATTATAATAACTGTTTAACCAGTCTATAGGGGATACTGGATAATTATCCAATTGTCGATTGGATTTGACACTGATTTATATGTAACGTCTTAATGTGTTACCAATAGTTACCTATTCAGAAATTAATTTCTAGTTAATATCAAATTGATATTTTACTGCTAATAACTTTTAAACCAACCGACACGACTCCTGATTGTAACTAATGATATAGACTTCGGCAATATTAGAAATGTCGCCGATGCGTTGCTGGCCATATAACCACGAGTTACTCAGTTGACATACTTTAACCGGGTTTAAAATCTTGGTTTTATCGATATTCGTATTTTACAAGGGAGATAAAATACCTTAGCACCATGCAAGAATACTCAGTGAAAGTGAGCTAAATGCAGTTCTATGTTCGTTGACCAATAAATAACCCCGGGCGATTGAGAGATTGCCAAACATTTAAGCTAAAATTTTGTTGGTTGAAAACATCCTCGCGGATAGGCAAGAAGCGTACTACTTTCTTATAAAAAGGAAAAACAAACCGTAGGAAATACACTTATTGGTAACATAAATATCGTCCATAAAAATGTTCAGTTAGTTCAGCTTCCTATCTAGGGAGAAATCCATACTTACCTAAACTTAGAAAAAGCTCATATAAAAGAAAGAAAGAAACGTTTATTTCGTCATAAAACCAAACTAGTTACTAATACATAAAATAATTATATATATCATATGGTTGTTAGAGTTACGATAACTAAAATTAATAACAACTACATCTTGAAATGTTTACAATGTAATTGTCGTTGAAATCTTGATTCTACTGGTATAAGAGTAACTTAGAATACGAGTAATTGACGTCTACGTTGCGTCAGCGCACTGTCTTCGAAGGTATAAAAACTATTGTTCTGTTACGATACTAACGTACTCTTATGATTGTATATTACTTTACTTGGTGTTATAAAATATCTCTATGGTACTAAAAATGCAAAAACCACAATATTAAGCCAACTTAACGCTGGGATCACATTTACTACGATAGGAGTAGGTACTCACGATATTGACTTTGTACGCCGATACTTATAACTTGTATCGTACTATTGATTTGGATTAATCTTTGGGACTTCTCTTAGCTCAGTAGCATTCCAGTAGATATTAGGTAATATGTTATTAATTTTATTATTGATTTCATGACACTTTGAACGTTCTCATTACGAAATTGTCTAGGTACGAACCAGTAACGCTATGATTATGACTTTGATTTCACACATTCACAGCCTTGCTTTAGGTTTGTCCTTGCTCTTGTCCTTGAATTGCAGATGGCATGGAGACGACGCGAGAAAAAAGTTTTATTTATCACATTAACGTCTGCCTATACCGAGAATCGAACCCAGGACCCTTAGCTCGGCAGATAACGTCACTAGCAACCAAGCTATGGGATTGTCAACTTGTAAAGAGAGAATTAGCAGATCACTTTTCAGATATTCAAATTAGCTGGACTTATATCAAGCGATAGATATTTAAAACGTCTGGACTTAGTTGAAGCGTCAGGCGTCAAATGACAAATGGTGGTGGCAAGGGGTCGGTAATGGTTGGAAAGTTCTGTGCTCTAGTCGCCACGGCGCGGGCGTCGCACGGCGGTTATTGAGTGCTATTTGGGCAAGTCTCAATACGAGTACATTCGACTGATTTACGAGATGAGCGTGTGCCCTTTGTGCTCCAACTGACTAATGGACGGACGCTCACGGACATTTATGTAGATTGATTGTATGAATTTTATTCACAATGTTAATACACTAACAGATTTAGATGTCATTTAGGAATGGCGCTCTAAAGTTGTGCAATTTAGGCCGTGAATAATGGATGACGAATGGCCAGCTTCAATACCGCTCATGAAATGAGGTGGGGCATCCATTTTATTGTGTTCAACAAGCGTGCGCTTGCAACGTAATATAAATTTGACCACTTTCGTTTGTTTCAACTATCTTATTCGGTTACAGTAAAAATCTCTTCAGTACACATATATTTATTTCTTTTGCAGGTTTTTTTTTAGGGGGAAGAGAAGGGGTTACAATCGCAAAGCCAAATTTTTTCCCCTAAGGAATAATATATGTTATATGTGAAAACACGTGAACTTTAACTTCTTCGGCCTAAATTTATTATCACATGCTTGTTCGTATTGTTAAGATTCTCTACTTGCCTGAATATGGCCCGTCTATACATCTACTTGGTGACTTGCCTTTAAAATGTGTAAGTTCACTGATTTAATCCCTACCTTAAATTTTAAGTCTACGTTAACATTGTCTTATTATTCGACCGATGTCACGAATACTCAATACTGTACGTACCATACCTTATTATTCTGGATATAGGTTAAATCATCTCAATAACAAAATATCAATTTACTATGTATGTACGTAGTTAATACGATAACCGTTTAAGAAACAATTTCTAGTTCATAGTGAACGATGTTTGAATTTTGTATTATTTATCTGTTAATTTTTTAGTTACGTTCATCATAACAATTTTTATGGAAATTTGTTTCAGTTTACGTATTTAATTTGTGACCGATATTTTGAGAAGTGGTTATGACACATATTTTATAAACCATTATTTATTTTATTACCCGTTAACTGTTGGCACGAATCGCTCCTAATAACAGTCATATTTATTGGGGAGGCGTCAGTAGTACTCCAATACGATAAGTATTACAATTACTCCTGTTACAGTACTCGCTATTACTGCGAATATGTAGAGAACTTAGTGATTAATCTAAGTGTCGGAGTTTAATAACTCGGAAAGGCTTAGTTAGCACTTTCTTATAACGACAAGTATTAACGTTGGTTTTGGTTATGCACCAGTAAAAAATATTTAGGCTTAGAACCACTTTGGTTTGCTTTCTTCGTTCTTGTTATCGTTCGTATCAACTAAATCAATCAGTAGATAATGGTAGATGCAAAGTGTTCAAGACAGCGTTGATAATCGTGTTGATAATTGTAATCAATATGAATGACACTTTATCAATGTTAGCGAAAAAGTACAAAATTGGGCGGAATATATGTAGTTACTTCTATCAGAAATATCATCTCAATTATGTTTCTCGCAGATAATGATTGTATTGAAGTATTATTATTTCCTTAAATCACTACTTAATTACTTTATATACACTCAATATCGGTAGCATGCACAAAAAACGTAATGCTGATTCTAAAACGCTAAGCTTCTATAAGAAATGCAACGCATTCCAGATATTCTCATGATAATATTTTTAATATCTTTATGGTACTCTCATAAACAAAAAAATATACCAGAGAACATTTAGTTACGGTCAAAATAAAAAAGACTTTATAGACAAACTTGCAGCGTCATCTTATCGACTCGGATCTAACGTAGTTAATCAAAAATTTTAATGACCATAGTTCAGAAAATAATAACTTTTCTTCACCTACCAATAAATAAAGAAGTTTTGAGGTAATCTTGATACTTGATTTTATTTACGCATTCTCAGGTCAACTAGTTTAGAAATAACAAATTGAATGAGCACATTACTTATGAGCTTATTTCATATATGTTTACTGAAAATGGAATTCTAATTGAAGCTGCATCAACAAAACCAAGCATAATCTTTTAAACGTAAAAGTAAAATCCTGTTAGCCTCATAGTAACGTAATAACTTTTTCGTATTTAACAGACTTATTTCTAAAGACCGATCTCTTATGGACTATAAAACATGTTTCTAAATCAGGTGTTAAACATAAATGTATTGAATAATTATAAAGATATCACAAAAATTGAGTTAACAACGGCGGACCTAGTCGTTGTTACTTTAATTTAAGGAAATACAACTATATGGGAATAACAAAACTTATGTCATCTACACCTTAACAATAGATCTGACCTGATAAATCATCCGTTATTTATTTTCATACACCTGTTGGATTTAGAATCGACTTTTAGATTTCGCATCAATCCGACTACCCTGTAGCACAGTCGCCCATCAAGCGACGGATCTCAAGTTCGTCTCCAGGTAAAAGCAAATTATAAAACATAAAATTTTCGAACATTTCATCAGATTATAACAAAGCTGCGTACTAATGGAAATTGCAACGGCACCAAAGGTTTTTTCATTTACTTCTTTATTGTTTCTATTGTTATTACATCAAGTATCAAAACAATTTCTCCTCTAACAGATAGGTCACGGTGCGTAGCATCGCGAGACAGTTTGGCATTTAGGCTCATTGTGACGATGTTATTGACTCCCGCCCGGCCCGCGGCAAGTCCGTCGAGCATCCCTCGTTTCGTCACGTGCTTGTGTTTGACGCACTTGTAGCGGCCTTAACTGAAATATTTTAGGCGCTGCATTTTTTGTGCCTTAGGTACCCACGTTATAATATTATAATGCTCTAACGAGATTCATAGTTGCTAACGCGTTTGAATTTTTAAGGGTAGATAGAATATGGGAGCGTTTATTTATTATTTATTTATTTAAGAATATATAAATTTAAAATATATGTTGTGTACATTTTACAAATCTATACTAATAATAA
The DNA here is from genome assembly GCA_003671415.1 of Megathymus violae. Lineage (NCBI taxonomy): Eukaryota > Metazoa > Arthropoda > Insecta > Lepidoptera > Hesperiidae > Megathymus > Megathymus violae. The sequence goes on along the minus strand of PDGT01000005.1, from coordinate 5,023,667 downwards.
AATTCTAACTGATCGATTTCTGTACATAAACGATATATGAGAAAAAATATTATTAGGGGCCTTTATAAACGCAATGGAACGCAAAACGATAGTTGTTAGAATTTTTGTCTGTTTGTCTGTGCGTTTGTTCCCGCTAATCTCAGAAACGGCTTAACCGATTTTGTTTTGGTTTTCACTAATGTATTGCAGTAAGCATCACTTAATACTTAAAGTTTGTTTCATTGCAATCCGTCCATGAATAAAAAAGTTATGAAATAATATATGTATTTCTAATTCACAGAACAAGAAAAACTCAGATAAATGCAGATGCTATCTTTAAGCTTAACGTAGATTTTACGAAGCGAAGCGAGGGCATTTGCTAGTATTTAATATATTGCTTATGTTCCGTCTTATTAAACCTACTTTAGTAGTGAATATTGTGTGTAAAATATAATTAAAAGAAATTCCACTTATATACAAATAACTACTGGCTTTAAGAGAACATTAAAAAATGGATTTAACAAAACAAATTATTGGCTTTCTGTAAAAATATATCCATGCTCTTCAAAGAAGTACTTTACCCCAATTTCTTTATGTTTTTCGTGTTTTACCTGTGATCGTGATTTTATAAACACAACTACACGAAGAAGCGTACGAATATTGGCGAGAGACATTAATAATAATATATAGAACGACTTAGTGAGTCTATTTTTCTACAGACGACGACAGCCAAAAAATTAAGAACATATTGAATTGAATAAATACCCATTATTAATTTAAAACTTTTAATAATTATACTAACATTCTGCTAATTACATTTAAAATACTCTAACGAGCGACATAGACCTCTGTACTAATACATAACCTTGGTACCTATATTATATATTTCGTTCCCACCGATACATAAAAATAAAATGCCAAATCAAATCTATAGTACAATCTACGCTATTAAGTAACGCAATAATATATACAATATTTTTAACATTGCTTCCAAAAATACTAAGACAATGCAAATAGAGGTGAAAAAAAGTTAAGGCAAGAGCAAACTAAATATCTTGGTGCAGTTAAGCTACCCTTTTTCATGATATGGTTAAATACATAAACATTCAAACCATAGGTATATTAAGATAATTAAATGATGAGACCTTGATACGGAGCATTTTATAGGAGCAAGTTGTATTGCGCAGCAGCGAGTTTTAATCGATTCGACATGGATAAATCGGATGCTATTCGATTTTATATTATTCGCATCATTTTACGATCAAGATTAATTACGAGTATATTGCTACTGTCATAAACGTCATTAATTGATTAAGTAATAATTACATATTTCATTCATTGGTCTTTTGGAAGAGATGTCTGTTAGAAGCAAGCATAATAATATAACAATAATTGGCAAAAAAATCATTAGTTCTTTTTATTTCATGTTTATGTAAGTATAAATTAGAATATAAATTATTTTCTATCAGACACACTAACAATCGTGTATAGGAAGGTTAATTATATACTAAGTTAGAGTAAACAGCGCGTGATGTTTACTTGATTTAATTTCAATAGTACCTATTATCGGAATCGTTGCTAACACACCGTTCAAAATATAAAAATAATGGTCACGCATTTCACGAATTAAATGGACGACTCAGACAATCTGTACGAAAATCGTAAAATTTATCCGTGTACTTTAGAACGAATACTTGGACCTAAGTCGCGGACGTGAGATGACTTTTTACTTTGGAGATGTTTTCATCGCGAACGTTTTAAATATGTTGGTTTAGCATAGTTTAGCCCATTGTATATTATAGTTACGACATAGTCAAGTTGTACACGAACGGACATTTTTTGTAAGTGACGACCAAGTCGGAGCGTTGAAATGACGCGTGCATATTTTAAATGTAGAACACGAAAGCCGCAGCAAGCTGACACAATAGTTTAGTACGATTCCACGTATTGGTATGGTTCAAAGAACTGTATATTTTTATGGTATTTAACATAAATAAGGTCGTTTTTAAATTTATCCTTTGAAATATATCAAATAATGTTTATACAATTCTACTAGCCTAGGTTATAATGCAAGGGACTTTGAATTTCAATTCTTACTTACATAACCGACGTCATCGTAAATATTTTGAGAGGACTCGATTCCATAAGTGAATAAGTAAGGTATTATGATAATGATAATTTTTTTTACAAAATGTATGAAGAATATACTAAAATAAATAAATAATAAACGGTCACTCACTCACACCTGCATAGTAATACTTGCCGTATGGTGAATGGCATAAACATACACAAGTAAAACATCATAAAAACTATGAATAGATAAACATTTATCTGCCATTGCCCTTACCTCGGCAGGGTAAATATTAACCTTACAAGTTTAAATAACCACATATATGGAGAGCTATAAATGGGTGCTGATAGCAGGTCAAATATAAAAAGCTAGTAGTAGATGAAAAAAAGAAGAATACTGAATGTGACTGTTCTGTGATTCGGCACGCACGTTAAGTCGTACGTACCATTTCTTCTTATTGAACAACTAACTGCGGTCGTCTTCTAGTGGTATCGAACTCAGCTTAGTCACAAATCTTTCCACCTATATTTTATTTTATTTAATCTTCATTGTAAATAACCTATATCTAGGTTGTATCGAGGCCGGACTTAAGGTCTATTAACATTATTTACTAGTCAAACCAGGTTGTTGTTGAGAATGTAAGATAGGTGGTAGCGTTTGTATTTTTATTTGTAAGACTCTTTCTTTTTTTATACGTTTCTATTTAAAATACTGTATTTGTAACTATGAACGTACAAATACATAAAATACTTATATGTAGACGTACGTACTTTCTACGTATGTCCTGGAACCACGTGATATTTCGCTCCAGACGTCATAAGAAGTAGATAGCAGTGTCCTAAAGCACGCCCTTAATGGGTGGAAGTCTAAAAATCCTTTATTGGAATGTTGGGATAATCTAATACTAAAATTGTATCTGAATCGCTACTGTATTCACTGAGCTTAATATAATAACGATAGGTTGCTTTTGATACGTCCGCAAATAATAGTGGGCGCGGCCGAGCGCATCACTGCCGCTCTCATTGTACTCTATAAATAAATGGCAACAACAGGTTAATAACTAATTCCATTCATATCATTAGCTCCAAGGGTGGCGTGCTATATATATCTGTTGATAATATCCGTTTACACATTGATGGATTTGGTCAATGGGACAGCACATATGGGTAAATTCTAATGACGCTAGCAATTTTTAAGTAAGATACTTTTATAAAATATGTACATATTCTACAAAAGTAGTACTTGTTACATAACATAAAATTTAGAGATAAACATACGTATATGTCAGCAAAAATTTACATCAAACGACCCCCGGTAAAAGAATTTGAATTTGAACCAATTACTGCTCTTTCTGTTTTTTAGACGATGTATTTCGAAATCTTTCCTTATTGCCATCGTACCTGTTTCATACAATGCAGCTGTTAAAATTTCATGTTCTATAGTAGTTTCGGATGTAGGTAAATAAGTAACAGAATGTTCTAATCCTCCATATATTAACTGGCCTTAGTATGTTTCGAAACGTATAAGACAAAATCATTTGCATATCGTCCGTACATCGATCATAAATCAATTTATATTAAGCCTATGAATAACTAAGTATAACTCTTAAAAAGGATCATGGAGTTCCCTTAACCAATTCAGGTGTAAAATCTGCTAATAGACAAACCAAGTGACACGGAGAAGTGAAGGTATGACCAGATAAGTTTTAACGTATTCGGAAACATTGTTTTTGGCACTCTGAAATATGCAAAACTGGGAAATAAAATATTTGATGCGGTCAATGCCATTATATAAATTGAATTATTCATCGAGCCAGACGCTCAGAAAAAGGTTGTGGATATCGGCAATTCATTTGTTTGTGCCAATACTGCGGCTTCATTGACGTTTTACTGAATGGCCAACAATAGGTTTTGATTAAATATTAAATTTATTAGGATATAGAAGTTTGATGTTGTTCCCCTGGAGCAGAATCAATCGAGTATTTGCCAGTTCTGCTGTAAAAATTGTCGATACACGCCATCTCGTGTTTCGGTAATAGCATTACTAAGATCAAGAATACTTATATCTGATCACCATTTCTCATTCCAATCTGTCTGTATCATACGTATGATTTTTATTAAATGTTCGTACGTTTGTTTTATAATAATAATAATAGGTAAGACGTGGAATCGGAAGGTGGTGATAGTGTTTTACATTTTACAGCACGGGATCGTGACGTTACATTTTAGAGCAACGACTCTAAGGAGGAGCTATACAGATGTGAACGAGGCGATAACGAATATGGTTATAGTTCGATTTTGGGTTTGTTGAGTCCTTCGATTGCAATTGATAGATTTTTTCGTTACTTTCAAATTAATAAAAAAGTTCGTTTATAATGTGAGATAGAATTGTACATAACCCTTCATTGACTAGAAATGAATATTACCCAAACCAACAAATTAACCCGCGCAAAATATATTCCAATCCGTAGATGGATGAAAGTAATTTATTATTAATAAGGGCGAAGCGACGTTAATAACTTTTGTGTGATTTAAGCGACACTTCCTCGTATGTAAAATAGGTAGGCAGGCAGCCACCTAACCCGAGCTTGCCTCCCCACAAGTGTTCAAAGCGGGCGAAGCGACTAGTCAACCCTTTGCCGCTCACTCGCTCGTGAAATCACTCAAATACTGAATATTTTAATCTGAGCAGATAACGAGCTCGCAATTCTATTAGATGAAACATAGCTATGTGAGGTTAAACGAGCAGCCCCTCGCTGGGCTCGTTGCACCGGCCGGCGCACCGGCGGACCGAACGGCTTTGCACGTTCGATTTATGACGTAATTGGTTTACTTGTTTCGCTTGATGGATTACAGAGTATAGATACCTACTGTTAACTTACCTATCTATTACCTAACAACTTTCCTTATAGTTTATATTTCTATGGATAGTCAGGATTGGTTATTCTGGACTATAATTTTAATCTATGACCGATCTTAATTATTTTTTCATAATTCTTATATTTTAGTGTCACTAAATTTGAACAACCAGTGACCTATACTGTCAAAAAAATGTTGCAATAACTTTCTTAATTTCTACGAATTTAAAACAAAAACTGAATTTCGCTAAAATACGCACGTGTGCTAGTACATCTTTTCAGTGACACCATTGTGTATGTAAAACCGTTTAAGTGAAAATAAAGGCATATAATACGGAAAATAAAGCAATATGCACAATAAAACAAAAATTTACAATATCTACATCCTCTTCAAATCTAATACCTTTACCTAAGTAAATCCACAAGATTTAATTGAAAATATAATATTCGCAATCAATGTAACAACATTTATAAATACGCCAATTCCACGTCAGATACGTATAGGTTAAGTAGGTGTAATGTAGATAAGAGTTTACTCCTGCTGAGAAGTGCGTATAAATATATCGCAGGGAGCTATAAAGCTATCAAATATTTACTAATCTGAAGCGGTGAGAGCGTCGCGAACCCTTCTGGTGGTTGGCTCATAAAATAAATTGAAATAGTCGCGCCGCCCCCCAAATTAAAATATTCAAATGGGACGCACGCGCAAGAAAATTGAAAATTGTCGTCTATCGCCCGCAAATGAAACCTATAACTTCTCATATACACTTTGAGACAACAAAAATAATAACGTACATAATAATAACAAAAATAATAATAAATTAACCTTTTAAATGAGTGTGAATACGTAGCTTTGTAAATTTAACATATTGTAATAATTTCGACTATAAAATTAATTTATTAAATTGTTATTAATATTGCTAATATCAAAATTTACGGTTACAGCACCTACAACAAAACTCTTGAAATGAAATTTTTGAAATAATGGTTTGAATTACTTAACTTAATTAAATTGCTCTACCCACTTAGTTCACAAATTTGATCGTATTTTTGTGTCTATAACATTATTTTTGTCTTCTTTTTATTTCATTCACTAACACGAAAACAGACAAAGCATGAAGATAAACGTGACTCAATATAAATTAAGTTATTTAATATACATTTATTCTAATTATAATTTAACATATATTTCGGTATAGTATAAGTTATAAAATCAAATAAATGTACTTAATTTATACAACCTTTGATACCCCTTAACATTTGTTATATTTTGATGCACTGAAGTGTACTCGAGTCACATTGAATGTATAAGCGACAGATTCGATATGCCTCCGAATAACGGCATAAATGGTCTTCACTTTTATGACTGTAATTTAACGCAGAATCTCAATTCTGAATTAAGCATTGTTTTATGCAAGAGTAGATCTAATGCATGGGGACTTTGATATGTATTGTATATAGAAGTGAACCTCACAAAATTTTAGATATTAAAAAAAATATGTAATTGTAGTAAGTTTTAATGGAAGCTTTGTTATCTTCATAGATGTTAAAATAATTTTAGCGTTATTATGTCTGACAATTCGGTTAATTGTTTGTCTATCGTAGCATCGCATAAATAATATTCAACAAATTAGGATCAAGTAAATTATCAAGTAAATTAATTTTTGTGTGGAAGCGTTTTTAAAGGTTGAAAAAATAAAGTTTGGAGTACTTTTTTAGCATCTCATGATGTGACACCAATAAAGATAAGATTTTGAACATATTTCATCACGGGCATTACACATTTCAACTGTAACAGGTATACCCTATTTGTGTATTTCTGCAACAACGGAAGCAGAAACAGACCATATTATGAAATCGATGCAAATCGTTGGATTAAGTTGCATAGCCTACAGCTGACGCGACTATATGTCAGTACATTATACATTAGGTTAGGGAGATCATCTAGATCAAAAAACATGCTAAAATTTTATTGAAACAAGTTAGTTCAAGGTCATATTGGAGGACGAGGTAGTAACTATACACAGTTTATCACTAATCGAAGATAAAATTTAATCACAGCTGTTCCTAATTCCTATCATCAACCTACAAATAGTATTTAGAACTGGCTCGCTTACATAAATAATGTCACGTAAGTAGGTTGCAGATTTATAGTAAGTACGACTGCAAACATGTTTGAAGTGTAGATATGTTAATAAGTCACCGTTCGTGAGAGCGTAGGGGACCCTTGGTTGGTAGTGGCTTCCGTTGTTTTGCGGCCGCCGCTGATTTTGTGGTTTCATTTCGCGTAACCTGATAGACTGACTCTGCTTGCACATCCTTGTGTTCAAGCTCTACCAGTGAGGGGTTAAATGTATCGACGTTGATTACTGAATATAAATAATCGATAATGCTATCAAACATTTTCGCCCAGTCTCATACCGACATCCGATTTCGTTATTAGATATCGACATTCATGTTTATAGTAGGTATTAATTGAATAATAGGAATATTTCCGATTTTATTCGATTGTTAAGTAAGAATTGGATAAGATTTGAAAATTTAGATGATATGATGTTTTTATTAGGTATGTCGATAGGTATATACATTGTAAACATTATCTAGGCATCTTTCTAGGTAGAAATTGCACTTAAGACATGTTTTAATTATTGTATTAGCTAGATAAATTTCTATTGTTTATAACAAATCTAACATTTATTTGTAAAAGTAATCTGTGGTTTATAAACAGCTCGTCTAACATAACAGTATCATAACAGTAACATAACAGTATCGTCTTACAGCTCGAAATGGAAATCTTTGAAACAATAAACATCTCGTGGACATACTCAATATTTGAATTTTGGGATGATTGCATGCAGATATACATCAATTAATATTATCGATAAAATCGTCGAATAATAAGTCATTATGCTATAATAGCAAGGCAAGAGTCAGCATCCGGTTGAGTGCAAGCGATACGCTGGGAACGGGTTGTCTTCCGGCGACCGGCCACGCTTGACCCTACACGGCCGCTCACCAGCGCCGGACGACGACACTATCGACCCCTGTCCACGGCAACATAAACACCTGAGATGAACACTCATGTTATAACTTTTAACACCTTGCCGCAATCGAAACGACCTCAATCGCCCTCGTGCACTTTTTATTCACATCCATGCGTTTAAGGATTTAAAACGTTTGCTTCCATTCATAAAATTATTAATGTGATCGTAAAATTGGGCAAATTTTATTGTCTCGAAGGCATAATGGGAAACTAATGTAGCGTGTTATTATTCAGATCGGTTGTAGCAGTAAAATACGGACGTTTGTGCGACTGAGACCCGACGGTGCGGCGGGGGCCCACTGCGTTCCCAGCGGAAGTCCCTACTGCTATTTGAATATCAAACATATTTCGGTAATATTTCATCAGAACGGTTATGATATTCATCCTTCACATATTTATCGTAGATACGTGAATTCGTTACAAACAAGAATATGTTAATCAATATCCTCTAAGCCGGCCCTAAAATCGTGTCAGTGAATAGTAAAAAGAAAACTGAATATTTTTAACCTATTTTAGTGGATATTAGTGTCATGACGCATTCAATTTCTTATGGATGAGCATGGCTAAGAATAAAGAAAATTGCAAGCTTGTTCGCAATTCACAGAATCGGCTATTTATTATATTTTATTGATTTATGAGAACATAAGGGCGTTGAAGTGATCTCGGCGAGATAGCAATTACAGCTTCACAGAAGTAAAACAAACACTTACTTGTTCCCTGCACCACGGTCAGTGGGCGCCGCGCAGTAGCCGATATGAAAATATCATCAGAAACAGATGACTATTCTGCAAATTTTGCATTTTGTTTATTTTATTTAGAATATGTATATATATTCATAAATATTCTGTTTATTAGTTAGGCCAGCATCCAACAAGCTTTTCACTAATATTAAATTACTTGTTTCCAAATTGACGTACGAAACAATTCAATAATTCATTTTGATCGATTAGTCTCTTCGCTAAAGTAATATTATCGCTATCGCTCGCGTTGAGAACAGCTCGACCACACAAGGTCAAGTATTTTAGGGACATGGTATAAAAATTAATAAAACTGAGCGGTTGTCTTTCTTTTCTTTATAAAATAAATACGGAAAGTGAAGACAATATGCTTTTGTGTTTCTTTATTGTTATTGCCGTAAAACATTTAGCGAGCAGCTCTGTACAATAAAACACGTTATTTTGTGTGACAAAACGTCGGGCTTCATGAGAAAATATTGACCCGCAGATAGTGGGGTAAGCGAATTATTAGTGACAATATAAGCAAGAATGAACCATCTAGCCAATCAATAATAATCTTACGTTATTAGTTTCGTATCTGTACGTAAAAATATTAGGAAAAGAATTAATGAATATAAGATCCATTTTATCCATGTTTGAACGACGTTTTTTTACTTGTTGTCAATTGATATAGTGGAAATATTTAATCTGAATAAGTTAGTAAAGAATTCAGTTACCTCTGACGATACTCGGTAACAGTAGTAGGCACCTTTAATTACCTATGCCAGCTACCTTCATTAAAGCTGTAAATTGGTTTTTAAGCGTTTCGGTTGTGCTATTGGAAGGTTTGTTTGATTGTTTGTTTAACCTTTAATGAAAATTCTAAAACATGAATGTTACAATGGAATAGTAATGGTAAGTTAATAAAGCAGATTCTCCTTTTTGGTCAATAACGGCGGTACCTATGATGTAAGGCGGCCATTTATCAGGAGCCCGTTTGTTCGTTCATTGGTTATTTGAATTTAAAAAACTGACTCACTGTGAGTGTATGCCATCCATTTATGTTAATGTGACGAACGATAAATTGGCCACTAATAAGATAATTGGCCGAGCTCTATACTGACGTAAATCAACATCTTAACAGCTGTGTCTACCAACAGTAATCCCGCGGATCGGTCATATAATATAACTTTCAATAGGCATTTCATTTCCTACAGTGCGTATTTGAAACATTGTATGCTATCACATGATGACGTGGGAGGGGGGCGGAGCGGGGGGATGGCCGCTTAACGATATAATAAAAAATATCATTCTTATTATTTGTGTATAATTAACGGCACGTATGTGTATCTTTTTTTAAATTTTTAACTTATGTATGTAACATCATACTATCAGAAACTATTATTTGGCCACTTACGTGTTTTCAATTGTGGTAATTGGCATACAATATATTAATGATCTCTATAATAAAATTATTACGTGTATACATCTTGGATGGATAGATAGGTAATTAATTAAGACGTCTGAATTATTAATAAGCTAGAATCTCCGTTTTTTTTACTTTATGATCACCTTGCTTATATGATTCACTTAATTGTTACAAGTTTTTATCGATTCAAAATAATGCATCAGTTACCGTTAAAGTACCTACAGCACGAATGGAGCTAACAGAGGGAATTTATTGTTTTCCAAGCATTTTATAACCCTTATTCTTTATTTAATTGAAATCGATGACTCGTTCTTAATTGAACGCGCGAGTTCAATTAAATTTATTAAGAAATACCAACAGAGTCGTTTAGCCCGTGTTATTACTTTCAAAAAATACACAATCCATTCCATTTTAAACCATAATTATTGTAACTAAATGAAATGAAAATTGAAATCAAATACTTGATTATTCATAAATTTATTTATATAATTATTATCCACAAATTAGTAGGCAACAGAAATTTAGTACAGAGTAGTAGTGGTTTGAATTATTCATATTATAATTTCACTCAAATGATTACGCATCAAACGTTCGTATGTCACTTCGAGTCGCATTGATACCATCAGCATTATTTTGTCAACGCTTCATTGAGTTACACAAAATAAACGCTTTTTAGGTCAGCAAGCGATTGGGAAACGATCTGTCTGTGTAGTAAAATATAAATAATTTGGTTGAAACAAAATGAGGTCCATTTAGAAACATGAGGGTAATAAAACTAGTGCGTGTCGTATAAATGCGGTCGCAGGCCTGTCAGTGGAGTACCCAGCGTGTAGAGAGCTCTCGATGCTTGTGAGATGATCGGGCTCTCGACGTATCTGTAAAGGAACGAAAAGGGCAAGGGAGGTCAAATTATGTTATATAATACAGAGTGGTATTGTTTCTCGATATCAGCGGCCGAAAATAACGTATATAAACTTAAAATTCTAGACGTATTCGTAGATGAACGCACGTGCGATGCGGGTATCTACCCGTGTACCGTATTGTGAACAGCGGTATCGATGTTTTGATATCAACTACATCACTAATAATGTCGCAATTTACCTATATAATCCGAAATGGTTGTGAATACTAAGTAACTTATTAGGTTTATTTTATTCGCTTATTATCTCTTTTTGACGAAAACAGAACTTTTACATATAACACACGTGTTATATATAAAAGATTACTAGCGCGATAATGTCAAATAAATACGACTTGTAAAAGATATGATTAAAAAATTTCTATCTACATTTAAAATCATGAATAAAAATATAGCGGTGTCCGAAGTGGAAAATAATAATTGAGAGGCACAAGAAATTAAGATCACAATCGCTCAAAAAGGAGACTTTTCTATGTGCGTTTAGCGCGCGGAAATTTATTCTTTTCTACACGAGTGCATTTTGTTTTCCTCCTGCATATTATAACCTCCAAATGCATGAAGGAGGTGGTTAATAAAAAAGTTTTTAAATTAATTAATATTAATACATCAATTATATATATATATATATATATGTATATATATATATATATATATATTATAGTCACTTATTTGGCTTAATGCACAGAAATCGTTGCCCTGCCATGTCCTCTAAAAAAAGAAGAAATTTACTCCGGCGAAATTTAATTTAAATTGGAAAAAATGTTTTTTTTTGTTGTTTTTTTTCCGCAAATGTATTACAAAACATCGTTCGATAGTTGTGCGGTATTATCATTTCTACTTGTCCCTATTGTTGACCTGCACCTTCCATTTGGGTCAACAAACCGGGACTCCTGACGAAACGACATACTTTCCGCACTTTATCGAAATGTACTATTTTGAAAACTTTATGACACATGAAAGAGATATCAAATTTATTTTTATTATTTGTACATGGATTATATTTAATATTTTAAAAATAGAACGCAACCTCTTGTAGTAAATCAAAAAGTTTAAATAAATACAATATCATTTGGTGCATACTTCAGTCAATTACACCGAGTAATAACTTTATCGTATTTATACATGTTGGATATCTACTCTTGTTGGCTGGTTGTAAAATACCTAACTGATGAAGTTTTTCAAGAATGTTAATTACCTATTTTCGTCACTGATGCGGCGTGTGTAGGTATATTAATTAATTCCCAGCTGTTCGATTATTCTCTTTTGACTCGCTCAAGATCACATCAACATTCATTTTCGATTTAAAATAATTAATAACTATTTATAAAAAGTTCCGTTATAAAAACTATTATTTTTATGAGGTTTCTGTATGCTGTCTGCAGCATATAATATTTTTCTATGTCAAAATATATGTACTTATATGTCTTCAATCAATCTATCTGCAAGTTATTGAAAAGCATTGTTCACCATGTTGCTCCGGAACAAATCGGTGGAGTGGGTATATGGTATATATATATATATGTATTATTTATTTTTCATTTTCTTTTGTTCATTTAATTGTATCCCTCCACACTTTCATCTTTTTGCTGTGACCTACATGTAAAAGTTATTTGGAAGAGACCCGTCTTGAGCAATAAGACCATCTATTATATCACCTATTACGAGATTAACATTTTATTTCTTCTATTATAGCAATGATCTATCTCTAATCATATCTCTAAATATACAATAGAGTTTATATGATGCGATGAAATTTATTTTTCTTGTTAATAATGTCTTTGTTGTATGCAATGTGTATGTCAATGCCACCTGCACCACAGACTTTATTGGTACGAGGGTCTGAGTCGGCACCCAATCAACGATTATGACTACATATTATAAATATGTCCGTCTATTTGAACGCGATAACTCCATAAACTTGTGTTAAAAATTATTCAGGAATTTTTTTTAATATATAATTTGTTATACAAAACATGGTAATTTCTTAATCTAAATCCAACATCGGTTATGTAAAATAATAATTATAGTTCTTAAAATGACACCGAAAGCTTGCTTACTATTTATTTTTCGTCGGTTTGCAATGCTCCATCGATTGAAACGTCCTTTTTCAGTATTCCTCAGTATCCTTGAAAAAAAACCTTTCATTAAAATTTGTAAGGTTAATTAACTTATTATTTAAAAGAGGATTTGTAATATGTAGAATCCCTGTTATGATCTTTATACATATAAAGTGACTAGACGGGGTAAAAGACGTTTCCTATGGAATTGATGTTTAGATTATAACATGGCGAAATGCTAACATCATATCAAGATCGTTTAGAAATCAAATTAAAAACGCTCTTCAGAACTGCTCATCAAAAATTTCAACTATTGGATACAACATACAGATGAAATAAGATCAAATTTAATCGGAGACTAAAAAACTGACTATCTATACATATAATAAAACTCGCTGATCGTTTTCTGTACATTAAGGATGTATGAAAAAAACGACTATAAAGAGCCTTTATTAATTGTTGTTAGAATTTTTGTCTGTTTGCCTGTCCGTTTGTTCGCGCTAATCATAGAAACGACCTTACCAATTTTGTTACGGTTTTCACTAATACTTAATAATACTTTAAGTTTGTATCATTGTAATAGGTCCATAAATAAAAAAATATGAACGAATATATCTATTTTTAATATATAGTACGCGAAAAACTCAGTTCTAAAACAATGCAAATGCTATTTTTAAGCGTGACGTAGTTTTTTCTGATATGAAGCGCGGGCAGTTTGTTAGTTATTAATAAAATAATACACCCCGTCGAGTAACACAAAGTCTTAAAAGATAGTGCGGTAGCCATTTAGCATTTTACGTAATCCAGCCCGTACGTTAACCTGAATAACCTCTTAAATATTAAAATGATCTTAGGAATACAACACCATATTTGTAAAAAGTCAAATGAAAGTTAAATAAGATTGATATGAATATTTGACTAGTTGTGCTATGACACGTTGCAAGCCACGTGAAAAATTGATTATAATATGACGACAATATTTTCCAAATGCATGAACGTCATTTTATTATGAATCTGTAAGCGTTGTGATTAACTACTTTTGTCCTTCTTAACGATGCGGTAAGTATTTTTTTAATATGAAATTGGCCAACACAACACTTTGTAATTGATGTTTGTACTTCGTTTTTCATCAAACGTCTAATCGGAATTTATTACAACGGTCACGACTATACCGCTTCAAGGATACAGTAAATCAGAGTATGAAATATGATAATAGAGCCATAATTAATGCACGAACTCCGTGACGTAGCAAATAAATCTTCCTTGAGTCGTATATCACCTCATGTATTCTAATGCTAATTAAATTAACGCTTTCTTTTTCGTGCCATACGACAGGGGAGTGAATGAAATTCCAAAAAGTGTAAATGGATGTGTAGTGTATAAGTTATCGCAGGTCTCATTATAAACATTCTCAGCATTGCTACATAAGCGTTCCCATAGCGTCGTTGGACGCCGCGCCACTACGGCCGGTTGCAAAATTCACCGGAAAAATTGTTTGCTTTTTATGAACTTTACCACGACCATATTAGTCTGATTATCTGTTTAAAAGTATTGGTTCCTATATGTTTTTACTTATCAGTGTTAATATAGTTGATTTTTGTTTTCAAATTTCTGTAGAATAAGAGCTTTTTAAGTCTCTATATGATTGTAAAAGAAAATTTTTGAATGTGGATGAACTGAAGAACTAGTTACTTTTTACTCTTTACTCAGTTTAGTTTAAGCTCCAATATATACTGTTAAAAATGTATTAATATGGAAATTGGAAGAATAAGATACATATTGGTAACGCTCACTGCCAAGAAAACCTGTAACAATGTTAGGAGCGGCTCAGGACGCGGCGCCGAGTACGAAACCCGCGTTCTGTAACAAAAAAAGGTCCCTGCTTCGTTTATACTGTGTTGGCATATACCAAAAATTAATAATAAATAAACGCACACACTCAATGTACAGGTTCCGCAAGCATTCCCTGTATTGAATGGAAATACACAAACACTTAAATCCCGAGAACAAACATTTATCTTTCACATGAATGTCTACCTCAGTCGGGAAGCATATCTGGGACCTATTGCTGAGCAAAATAGATCAGGACCAACTGGACTACAACTCGTCTATGTATTAATTACTGTTTACGACGTTTACTGTTTAACGTAATTCGTGTTTACGAAATCCGCTCTCTGATTCACAGTTAGCGCTACTACCAATCTGCTCCGCTCCGCTAGGAAATAAATAGTAAACGCTCTAGACTACAGTAATAATTATATTACACTAGCCATCATGGATCCGCCTCGCTGGTCGTTCCTATTTCATTGGATCCTATTAAAGCTATGAACCATTATCTCGATATACCATAATATTGCGAGATCATCATGACCATCGACGAAGAAGTTTATAACTTTCATCATTTAAAGGCATAAAATATTATACATGAAAATTCTCATCTATATGTGTATGTATGAGAAACTTTTCCCCCCCTTTTTCTCTTCTATTTGGCAACTGATTTTAATTTTCTTTTGTTTGGTAGTTTCCCAACAACGAGCTTTAGTTCAATAAAATTTATTAATTTAGATCAGTACGAGTAGGTTGACGAACAATAAAAAAAAATTAAGAGGAAGGTATTTGAAAACTATAAATTATCTGTAAACCATAATATATATAAATAGGCAAGAACAAAACAGTTCAGTACTCGTAACAGAACGTTATGGAATGATTGAGCTCGAATTAAGACCACTAGGGGAACATTATGAGAAATAAATGGACGTATCGTTTTAGCAACGACCTGTACGTTCATAATGAGTTGTGTATGACGAGTGGTTAGCCGTGCGTCGGCAGTGGCAGACACATGTCATCTCATGATATACACAGCACATTGTGTGGTAATTTTACTCGGCCATTTAATTGCCGTTTCACTTTATTCTGACAGTAGTGAGATTAATTTATAGAGACACCTTGAATTGCTAAGTTTTAAAACAATATAATTTATCATCATTAAAGACAAGCAAACTTGCGCATCGGAGATGTATAGCCACCCTGAAATATAATTGGAAATGTTTACGGGTACGAATAATTATATTTCGAAACTGAGTATGAGTAGAAAAGTTTATTATCGGATTGCAGTAAAGGGATAGTTATATTGTGTTATGGAAGCTCAAACAATAAAAAAAACTGTACGAATATTATGTGAGATATTTTTTCATCATGTTAAAATATTGTATTTATTAAATGTTCTATTCGTAAATCCAAAAATTAACTTTTTACTTATTTATTTTACTTATTAATTACACTTTATATACCTTGAGTAGGTACTAGACAAAACACATGTTACTATTAGGTATAATACCTTGTGTCTGTAGTTTATACCTTGATAGTTATGCACAATACGTAACACATATTTTTTTATTTTACTGATATCTTTTTACTAATACTTTATCGACAGTTATATTCTTAAGTTTGAAACAGGGATACGCATCTTTTGCTTTATTTTTTTATGTGTGTAAGACAAATTAGTATTTTATTTAGTGTAAAATATCGTGACGGAACCTGTATCCTATTTCACGATATTTTTGTCACAGCCTGTCAAGTATTTTATGGAACCAATAGTAATTATTTAGCCGTCCGCGTGAAGTAGTTTATTAGCTTGTTCTGAATTTTATTGTCCCCTACGTAATATGCCTACGTCCGCACTAACCAACCATATATTTTCGTATTTTTTCGTAATATTTCGGGCGAAGCGGCCTAACGTGTTTCATGAGAATACATTCTCGTATGATTGGCGCCTTAGTATCATCATTGATAGCAAATGCGCTTTAATGGGCCTTATAATTAATATTACAAAATTTTATACACCTCTTCTTAGATAGAGTCATTATCACACATATCCCGTTGTACAGAAAGTTGCTTCAAGCTTCAATCATGCATTTCGATAGTTTTGCGAACTATCGTTACATGAGAGGTTTTTTTAGTTCTTAGGATTAATAATACTCCTGTTAAACGACTCTGATAATGCTTTATTTGTAATAATATTGATTACAGTTATACAAATTAAATAAAAAAAAAATATTTCATTGCTTGCAACATTTCCTTTATTACATAGTTCTGTGACTGCATATAAGAATTATTCATTGGTTCTGAAATTTAAAATATTGAAGTCCACTACTTTTTTTTCTATGAACTAATTCACAGGCGCCATGGGCCAACTAAAATTGTTGACATTGGTTACAAATCAAGAGCTCAAAGGTCAGTTTCATATTTATCATAGTGTTCGAGTATATTCCTCTATTAATATTAAAAGAGGGCGTCTTATACATTGTTAATGCGCCAACTGACAACCAGTGTAACATTTTATAAATACAGCATAAGTATACAAAGAGTCTTGAAATGATTGTGATTTTGGACGAATTTAGTGTTTTAACACATTATATAGGTGTTTTATGTTGCATAGACATATACTATGTCGCTGGATTTTTTAAATTAAGCTTTATATCTACAAAGAATAATAACAGAAAATTTTAATAAAATTTATTTAAATAGCTACATTAGTAAAAAATTATAGCAAGAATTTTATGTGAAATTAAAAAAGAAATACATAAAAGCATTTGCACCGATTGTTTTAATATTGTAATCTCAAACACAGCATCCCCATATTTCGATATCAGTAAGTCCGCATCTACAAGCTTGAATGTGTCATAATATATACATATATAATAGCTTTGTTTTCTGCCTTTCTCTAATAATAATTTCTATAGGATAGCCTCTAAAAATAAGTTGTCTCAGTTAGTCTATAAGCTAAAATCATTAATAATGTCATAGAGTTAAGTGACGGGAATGTTATACGACAGGAGTCATCTAAAATATGAAATGAGTTAAATCGCAGTTAACAACATAATGCTTGCTTTTAAATTTTTTGTCGGCACGACGCGACGCCGAATCGGTATTTCCTGTCACAGTATGAATGATTAACATAACTCAAATTAAAACCTTATACCCTTTCCAACTAAGTTCTGATTACAATAGTCTTTAATTTACATATTTAGCTTCTATAAAGTAGCGATTAATTGTGATGTAAAGTCCTTTATATTTCTGTTGTTGTTCTCCGGCACGTCATTTATAACACGATACTAAAACGGTTCCATACGGTTGTCATTAAACATAACCACATTTTTCTATAAATAAATTCACGAATACCAAGATTTAACCGCTTCGGAGCGGTACGGAATTAATCGCATATATATTAAATTTGAAGAACGTGGAAGGAAGTGTCCAATTAGGCAGAGCTTAGGCATCGTAATGCGATAATTCCGCGAGCCAATTGATTTCACGTCTGTAGATAACTGGTGGATGTTGTCTAGTGAGCATGTTATCAGATCGACGTGTCGCTGTCGCCGCAAGCCGCCCACCGTGTGGGAAGGCTGTACTCACACTGGAAGTTTTTCAATTATGAATAGCCGCCCATACGACGCGACGATTTTATATCATTTGCATCGTTCTCCTACACAAAATTTAGAAAACATTTTTTATTGGAGTACCTTTTTAGTCGTTCCTATTGATTAAGCTACATAAACAAAGACATTCGGGACTTATACGCCCGAATAATTTGTATTTACAAAGAGAAACATTCAATTATGCTAATTTTTATGGCTACTTACGGAGTGTATCGACTTATAAAGCCCAACAAACGTTCCGCTCTAGCTTCATATTTTACAACCATAAAAAACGTATATGGAGCAATATGTGCATAAATGTCAATATTTATCCGACATGTAGTCGCGGCTGGAGCGCTGCGCTCGATTTATAAACGACATTTAGGTCCTAAGCAGCAACGGAGGCCGGCGCGCACAGCGGTATACCCGGCGTTATAACGTCCCGCATCGTAATTGCCGATTAATTATCTCCATTTCAATAAAACATCCAGATGAAATTGTATAATTTTAGTCGATATACCTTCACTAATAAGACATAACTATAGCGGATCCCATTGTGTTGCCTCTTAAGACTATAAAATATTGTAATTGTACACGAAATATAATCTCGACTGGCAATCTAACCTCCTTTTGTTTTCTGGAAAAATAACTCTTAATAACATACGTATAGGTATAGTTCTAGAATTATTAAACTTAACTTAAAGTACTTGGTCAATCAAAAAAAGTAAAAAAAAAATCCAAAAAATGAAATAAAAATTTATAATAAGCCATAAAATTACGAAATTAAAAAAACAAATAAAGACACATTGACATTAAAACTATTTTACCTTTCAACAGATGTTAAAGAGATGTTTTACTTTTGTCTCCATCGTTAATTAGTAGGTAAAGCCCATGATTCCTGGACAAGAACCAAAAACAGTGATTTATAATTATTAATAGACCTCGGCAATATTTTCGTTTTTTTTTTCCTCTTGGTTTTTTCGTGTTTATGTATAGGAAACAACGAAGATTATGTTTTTGGTAAACGTGTTTTCGGAAATTATTAATTAAATGAGATTTTTATATTTAAACATCAAAAACAGTACTATAATAGAACTAGACAAAATATGTAAACTTAGATGTATTTCCACAGATACACGATTTCTTTCTTTGAATCGATAAAAATAAACAATGTGAAAACGTGATTGTTTTAAAGGCCCAGATAACGGAGACAACGTCGGAAAACGTGCGCATGTGTAAAAGTGCGCGCCTAATATTGTGAAGTGCGGTTAAATATTTATGTATCATTAATGCAGGTTTGTTAATAACGACACATCACGTCGTCGGTTCACAAGCCACCAGGATAAACTCACACATTTATATTCCGTCAGGTCTGTAGTGGCGTTTAGATTTGGATTATGGTCGGTCATTGTCATTCTACTAACAACTTGTAAGTGTTTTGTCAATTGGGTAACAATAATGAACAATTTATGGATCGATACTCTTATGGTTTGCTGAATTTCCAAAAACGTTTGTAGGTTGAATATACGAATTTGAAAAGAAGTAGTAATTACCTATTAACTTATTACTATTGACTAACGTTTAATCCAGTATCGTCCCACTGGGTTTAGGAATTTTCTAATAATGAGAATAATGATAGGAGCTTTGGTCTAATAATAATGGAGGTGCGCAAGACTATCAAGTTATTCACACATACTCGGTGCATCTTGACTGACCCAACAAAACCTTGAAAAAGCTTGTCACAAATTTTCAGAAATACAAAATTCTTCAAATTAAGAAAAGAAAATGGCTCTTCACCTTACAACAAAATGAATTTATAAATATTTCAGCAAATTATTTACATACCGTTAACACAATATATGCTATATTATATATATGGAAAAATCGTTAAAAGGTTCAAATGATAGCAAAATCTAAAAGATATGCAATTTAGTACTTCACATGATAATTCAACGACAACTATGCTTCAAATTATGAATTAGAATTACATTTTATTACTCGTTATCAATATTTAATTATAAATTAACATGTCAACATAATAATCCTATTGCAGTTGATAAAACGACAAAAGGACATTAAAGCGAAATGAGAATGAATGAGAAATTATTATAATAGGGCACACCTGCTATTGTTTGATCCGACATTTCTCTCATTTATGACGTTAATCGACCGGAATGCTCTCATGCTAACATACTTGTATCTTCAACAAAGCAACGTATTCAAACAATGCATGTGCTTTAGTAATATTTTTTGTATCAGACATATTCCCTTTCATCTCACTTAAATTTAGATCAAACTATAGTTCTTACATTTAGATCACGTCATTATTGTCTTTGTTCAGCTCATGGGTAGTTTTATCCACGTATTAAGCGCGGAGAAAGTAGAAGACATTTTGTGCTCTAACATTTGGAGCTAGAGTTACATGTCGTTTAGAGGTTAACGTAGAATTTGTACCAGATGATGTCAGTGTTGCGACAGATAAATAATAACCGGCGTGGCTTACAGGACGGGGTATGGATGTCGCGTGAAGGCCTACGTCGCAGTCACGGGTCGAATTAGTGAATTGTTGCATGTGCGCAGGCGGTAGGTTTTGTCTAGCCGGGCTCGTCCTCTCGCACATTAATCTTTGCGCTCGAGATGAAGCGATATGCATTTGTCATCGTGTCTGCTATTAACTCCGAGATAGTTATCGCATTGTATTGAATCAATGGAATTAATATTTAATTTGTGATACAAGAAATGATACATATTAACTCTTAGTTTTTTGATAACAAAAGGGGTTACCTTACTATTCAATTCTGTCTGATTTGTAGAAAGTAATATAATAACTTTAACTTAGAAGATCTAAAAATATATATTTTATTGCACTATACATTGATATAACACAAATATAAATACTGTTTTCACAGTAGTATAGGATTATGCGTTCATACATTGGAAGCACAAATTGACAAAAATATCTTCGGTCGGTAACATTATACAAACAATTTAAGAAAACCGTTCATGTTGTTATACATAATTCAATATTTGTCCTCCAATCGGGATCTCATAAACCTACCTCTCGCGAATAAATTAGTCAGTCGTTAGGAGGTCGGCAAATATCTCAGAAATATTACGTGCATGAATAGAGCCCCGCATAACGTGTATGATGGACAGCAGAAAGGCCAGCCGTTAAACTTACCTTGTATTATTTTGTCATTATTAAATTCCCCTGTCACAGACTGTTTCATTTATCCCGAAGAAAATATTGTATGCAAAATTATATGACATTTGAATAAGCATAAAAAGTTCATATCCAGATTTGTTTTATAGTGATCCGAGAAATGTTTGCATGTTGATATTGTAAAATTCTTTTCATGGGTAATTGTATATGTTTAGACATATCTAGCAACAATTAATTGTGTGTCGGTAACGAACAGAAGTTCTGAATGTTACTATTATCAAAACATTTTCGCAATAAGATTTGAATGACACTTCAATCACTGATCAATTGTAAGTAATGAATTAAATGAAGTGTGATAAGTGGAGTAATACTTGGAGTCCTCAAGGAGGCAATCAAGTACTATAGTGGAAGCCTCAGTGCGTTATCGACATGTTCTCAACAGGCCGCAAAATGAAATTTCTCGACGCCGTCAATCATTTTCCCCTCTGCGTGATCGCCCCACATCGTGTCTGCTCGTTCAAGTTACAAAAGCTATTATAGCGCGTGTGAGATGTGACTTCAAAATAATTATTTTTGTACACAATATTACATTCAATCAAAATCATTATAAAATATGTGAACAGATAACATTTATTTCAAATCAAACCTTCATCAAAAGACGAAAAGAGAAAAGAGCGCAGAGAATTTAATCTACATATTGCATTTACTATAATTCTAATAGAACATTAATCGAGATCAGCTTTAATAAAACAAAACACCGAGACAAAATTGGATTAAAAAAAATTACTGCACAATCTGCAAATCGCCATCGCTTAAGACTTGCAACTTACGCCAAAGTAATCGAAGCATTATTCCGGTGTGTAAGCTTGTCTGTTCCGTTGATAGACGTTACGTGGAAAACTACTAATATGAAGATCTCCTTTTACTGTTCACGTACATGACTCAAATTGGAGCTAACGTTTTTAAATTCACGATATACATATGACGTTGAATATTCAACCATTAAATTATAAATATGTTTCATCTTAAAACTTTTGTCCACCATTTTATTGTGGAATAATAAATAAATAAACATTTTTAATATTTATTATTGGGTGCGATCAGATTTAATATTAGCAACAATCTTATCCTTACAGCCTTATAGGTCACAGAGGAGGTACTGATCTGTGATTCTGTATCTAAAAAACATAATTATATGGTTGCACAACACAATGTCTAGTTTAATGTGTGTAATGGATACGGAATTTACTAATATACACAAACCCGATCAATACTCAAGTTTAGTTGATGTACAAATTTCTACTAAATTAAATTTATTATTATCAGCAACTAACTCTAACTTATCTTACTTATATTATGAAGAGAGAGTGCGGAAATTTGTGAGTTCATGTACGTGCAGAGGGTAATTTTTGGAACCACGGTACATATTATATATACATTATTCCAGACAGACATAGGCTGTAAACATACAAATGACTTACGAGTACCTAATGATGATGTTCGTCGACTATATCTGAAATTGTTATACTTTAGATATTTATAAAAAAAAATATTTACACAATGGTTGAAACCGACTGAAATTTTATAGTCCTTTATAAACTACACCAATACTGTCACGTTTATTACTCGTTAATAACTTGTCCTCTAATTACTTTCCATTGCCAGTAAAAATTTTAAAAATCAAGCCAATATTGCATCTACAAAAAAGAGGAATGCTTTGCACTTATAAATCCCAAATCTTATAACATTTTTCGTGACATAACCAAACGAGAAAATCAAGTATTCTTGAAATCATGCGAGATACAAGGTACTGAAATAACGACATACATAAAGGATGTCTATCAACGCGATTGAAATTCGATAAGGAAACGATTGAGCACGCAATAAACATACTTGTACGACCACGGTGCGTAAACGACCTTAATTTTTTTTCAAATTGAGGCACATGTCAAGCGAAATGTTGGCAGTGCACGCAAATGTAACACCGTACGAATACCTGCCGGTACTCAATCGATGTGACAAATACAAGATACCTATAATAATTAATAAAATATTTATGGATAAATAGTAACATTATATTTGTATTTGAACCGTGTTCCTTCGCTAATTGAATAATAAAATCATTATACTAAACATCCTAGTGACGGAAAAGGATCGAAAAATACATACATTCAAAATATTTAAATTGCAATTACTAATAATATCACATAAATGATGGATATTTGTGATGTTTTTAAAAACCACACTCATACTTTCCGTAGAAAATTCTCAAGTTTACGTGTTATGTAAATTTGTGATCTGGGCGAGGTTTGAACTCGGGACCTATCGCTTCCTAGGCAAAGTCGCTTATTATTTTAGGTATCATATTAGCAAGAACAACAATAAAATTAAATATAAATTTTATACGTATATATAAAAATTCACATATCAAGGCAAAAACATTTGAGTGCCGCTGTAAATGCAGAACAGACGCGCCACATCATCATGTTGCGGTGCAAGCGAAAAATATTTCAGAATTGAGATTGATGTCGCACGCATGTGCAGACGGGTTAGTTTCACATTGGTCGTATGCAAAACAACGCGCATTCAAATATAGAACAAATTTATGGTCATACTCCGAGATTACGGATAAAAATAGCCAACGTTACCCGTGCACATCATAATTTATTTCTTTAACTAAAACTTAAATCACAGTTGCAGTAGGCATGTTTAAGATGCTCGCTTAAAGAAGTATAGATTACAAGCGTAGAAAGATGCTAATACGTTCTGGTAGATTTGGTCCAATCGTTCTGTCTGCAGATCAGATCTTTCTTATTATAAATCCTGATACAAAAAGCTCAGTCGCAAAACACGAAACAGACCGACTATCGTTACCTCAGGTTTAAACATTTCCTTGAAACAGATACGCGTTATGATATATTCGCCATTCGTCGTATTTGAAATAAAAATTGATAGAGTCCATTACTCTCGTTCTTGAGTCACAAGAGAAGCAAGTACTTCCATGTGTTATTTAATGCTCTAAAAGCAATAATATAACCATGTAAATCTTTCAATTGACCGACTGGATTGTCCAGATAAATTTGTGTCAATAAATAATTAAAATAAATCCAATTTAAGGGTAGGCTCCCACGCGATAAGAGGTGTTATTTATACACCCTCATCTCACAAAGGAACCGCTGCCGAATATCACCCATAAATATTGGACTGAGGTGTAATTTTTCACATACCACGTCTTCTCGAGCGTCGCACCTTTAAAATAAATGCAAACAAAATTTAATAGGGAGAGATGCGCGGGATCGCGGTCTTCAGGTAAAAATAAACGATACCGGCCGATGCTCGTAAGATATTTTGTTATAAGAAAGTATTCTACATAATCTGTTAACGCATTAAACGCTTTATTGTCTTGATTTCACCGAGTAAAGACCGTTCACTTGCTGATTATATAGTATATATATCAAAATATTACACAAACATGATTTGCTAATAAAAATCTTTGTAATAGAAATATAAGCGATGGAAGAGACCACTGCCGCATTCGTTTGTATCACCGTAAAGCCAATTACTTCAAGCAACTGTAAGTCTCAATGTGCAGAATGTTATGGCTAATGGCACGTACAAATAAGCCGCTTCATTTTAATAACCAGTAATAACAATTTTACTTCTGTCTTAGTTGCTGATATCGGGATGCTCTTTGACTTCCATATTGGTAAAACCTCTTTTTTATATGGCAATAATTATAACGTTCACACACTCACTCCTCCGCACTGGGAATGTATATATGTTGCGAGTGATATGCATGTACGCAAATAAGACATTTCAAAGCACTCATGACTCGCTAAAAACATTTTTCTGTCACCAAAATGTCTGTCCGGCCAGGAATCGAATCCAGAACTCCTCGCTCGACTGGCACTATCAACTAAATTACGGGGTTGTTAATAGCCGCCAAACGTGCAGATTACCTTTTGGTAAGTGGTCATTGCTACTCATGGCCATCTATAGCATCGAAGAAAGCAGCCAACAAACAAACGAACAGAACCTTTCGTATATAATATATACAGTAAAGATCTTGCTATTGTGTCGGGTGATTGTCGATCGGCCGAATTTGTTTCATATGCCATGCAATAAAATAGAAGAAACCTCTTGAGAAAACCAAAGCTACCCAAACAAGAGCTTTCGCGATTCCCGCTTATAATTTCGCTGACGGGAGTAGGGTTTGGAAGGCGCTTGCATTTATTTACGATTATTGGTTATGGACACAGTTGAGCTACATGGGACTCCCGTGAGCCTCGTAACGTTCGGACTTCGCCCGCGATCACCGAGGGTGCCACCTCTGACGGATATATCCATCTACGGGGAATACTGGGCCATTCCCGAAATTATGAATTACCTAAGACAATATCTAACTTTAGAAATGTATTTTGAATGGAATTAAACACTGCAATAATCAACAATTCAATGATGATCAATAATTAAAATGTTTCATTTATAGTGTGATTCAAAAACTTGGTAACTACTTTTGTTCTATGAGAGATCTTCTTTGTGTTTTACATCTCAAATATACGCTGTTTTAATTAAATTCAAGGTCAAATATGTTTATTAACATACCGTCAACATATTATTACATTGCAGTTAGAGGAAAACATGTTATAAATATAATTGGAACTCAGATTACATTTTCTTTACTTTGCTTTACTTCATTATCATGTATAAAAACACTAACGTGACGTAAAAATAAATGTTCATATCACGTATTAATATTACGTTAATATTTGAAATAATTCAGAGGCAATAAAAAGCAGATAGAGACATTGCACGCATTTGTAATAAAAGTCTCGCCATAAATAACGTTCATGAAATATAATACACCTGCAATCTTCGGAAAATAGTAAAATAATTTTCCGAGGGCGGGCGCGGTCCGGTATAATATTGTTATAAATGTACTTTTCTGGAGGACATAAATAATAATGTTGGCTACGCGGCTACTGGACTTTCGTGTCTTCACGTATCAAAGTAATATTGAAGTAACTGAGTTTTTGCTCCAGGCTTCATTCTAAGAAAAACTGAACAAATAATTGTTGTAGTTGTTTAAATTTTAATTTTGGCATCAACTTTAGTAAACATATCTATAAAAATAAATCATACTACCAAAATTATTTAAAGTCATGTCCTGTAGTTTTCCATATTTTGCGATGTTAGTATTGTTATGTAAAGTTATTATAGGTGTACCTAATCAAAAAAAAAAAAATCAGAAACTATAAAATGTTAATTTCCCTTTCAGTTTTGAAATAAAATCAAACTAGTAAAAGTACAAAAAAAGTACATAATGCAGTTAGGTACAAATATTTTATGAGAAAGTTAGATACTAACCAAACTTTACCATTTAACGATAAACGAGGCTCGAAAGTGGTAAAGAATAATTTAAAAATTGACCTAAAATGCATAAGTAATTTAATATAATAAAATCATAATAAAATGTGAATTTTACCTTCTCCTTAACACATATAAAAATTAAGGAAAAGATAAAAACAAAATGACCCACTAATCTATTGAAATAAAATTTAATTAAAGGTGATATAAACTATGCACTATTTAACGGTCAAGCAGTCGTGGAACTATTTCTCACTTACCTAGTTCCGCCGAAGAACGTGCAATGGGGTGAGGAGTCGCGCCCACCTCTGGGAGTCATTTTGTTCTGACAGCTTGTAAATTCTCCATTACGCGATATGAAATATGCCACACTACCCGCTTCGCCGCTTACGATATTTTTCTATCATTTTTAATATATCTCAGTTACTTTCATCGTTTGTCCATTTACATGAAACCGCAATCTATGTCCGCATTACGCCATTTTAATAAAACGACAAAGATTAATTACTTTTACATTTTAATTCACGTACAATAATTTCGCAAAAAAAACACTGAAAAGGCAAACAAGTCCACTAAACCGAGATAGTAAAGTAGATAGATAGTAGTAAGAGATAATAAATCAGTGATAGCCTTGGGACTTAAACGTAGGGAGACGCCAGTTCGAATCCTAAACGCTCCTCTGATTTTTTATTATGTATATGTATAACAAATTAATTATCACTCGCTTTGTTGAAGGGAAACATTGTGAGCGTACTTGAGAGTTCTCCATAATGTACTGAAACAGGAAATTAAGTCTGCTAACCCGCATTTGGCCAGTATGACTTTAATTCCTCTCATTGTGTAGCAGTCCAGCAGTGGAACAGTTTAAATTGTAGTGAAAAAGAAGCAGCATTGTATGTCGACGAATACCTAGAACTTGATCGAGAGAGGTACAGACTTGAAAGTCAACGGCGCCTCGATGCAAAAACTTAACGCCATATAGTTCCGTTTTATAAGCCGCTTTTTGTCGACAGCGTAATTAAAGCTCTTAAATTAATATCTGAAGAACTTGAACGACATATTCAAAAATTTGAAACAATAGACTTGCATTTGACTTATAACCGCTTCTAACCTAAGACTTCAGAGAACCTTAAGAGCCCTAAGATAAAATGGGAGATTGTTGGCATCTGAGAAAACTACTGTAAGTCTTTGTTGAAACTCTTCTTAGATGACTAGTGTCGAGACTACTGTGTTGAATTTTGAACATTCACTCAATCGCGACTAGACCAAAACGATAATTGTAGATAAATAAATAAACAATAAACGTTCACACACTCACACCCCCGCACTAGGATTCCCTGTGTTGCGGGTGGCATGGACATACATAATTATCACATCACAAACACCCATGACCCGAAAACAAACATTTATCTGTCACATAAATATCTGACCCATCCGGGAATCGTATACGTGACCCCACGCTCGGCAGGCAGGGTCACTACCAACTGGGCTACGGGGCGTCGGTGTCGTCGTAGATCTAAAGTATCAGTACAAATCTTGTAGTTACAGATCTTGTAGTGCCTTCAGCAACCAACCGAACGTCCATATGAGTAACTTAGCGGGATGCGAGGTTGTCAATCATCACGTATCCACTATCACCAGCGCTGGAGGCTGCGAAAATGAAAAACTAACAAAGATGTGGATAGAAAACAAAAAGATTCAACTATAACGTGCCTGGTTTATCCAGTCTCTTCATATGGAGCTGAGTCGCGTACGCTGAGGATGCAAAATCGCCCCAAAATTGACGCGCTAGAATTGTTATGTTGGAGCTGCATGCTCCAAACCCTGTGAACCTCGCACCGAATAAACGATTCCACCCTGAAAGACCTCAGCATCAAAAGAGACTATTATGTACTGTGCAAATATGAATCTTCAAGTTTTTCGGACATATAACCCATAACGAGGACTCCATGGAAAGCGATTAGTGGTGCACCGAAAAGTTGAGAGCATAAGATCACGTAGGCGCTCCCGAATACGGTGGACAGACCTTATTAAAACCGTGACAATGATTACACCACCGCACCTCACTCCACCAAACATAAAGCTACATTGCGACGCATCACGAGAGAAGCGATGACACAACAAACGACTGACATGACCACGATCACTCTGTCAAAAGTGCACGACTAAGAAAAAGAAGACAATAATTTCTCATTCCATCGTGAAATTTGGCTTTTGTTCTCGGAGTGGAGTAAACAGTTTATGCGACCACTAAAACGATATTATATCAATTAAGATGCTGATTTAGCATCGCCGAAAAAACTCAAAACAATGAGCTGTCAACATTTGCGCCGAGAAAATAATGCGCAATGAAATCTCTGATATGTGCGGCTGTGAGCCCCGTTAAGCATATGTCACATTACTCGACAGATTAATAAAATCGGAAAATTTACACATCTTAACGGATTTTAACATGAATTTCAATAAAGGAACTGCATGCCTTATAATGTTAATGGTAATAAATTATAGTATGAGAAACTGTTTTGACCGAGAATAGCTTATGGCATTAAGACGCCCGTCTGAACAATTAAACATGTCGTCGAATGTCTTGTAGGACATCAAAATAAAATGACTACTATTTATGCATCTGAAAGCGTATTAACGGCACGCACTGTGCTCTTATAACGTAATAAATCGTCTGGAAAATATAACAGTCAACGCTCTGTCATACTCGTGTCAGAGATGCGCCCGCGCAGCGCGCCCGCCTCGCGCCGCCTGTTCTACCGTCGCGCGCGTCATACTCACATACACCATAAATTGTGAAAACGTAAATAAAATCTGGGGTTCCATATTTTAAAACTTTATTTTAATAGCCCACCATTCAACGAGGAATTAGAACGTGTTTATTAACTGAACACTCGTAATACACACAAGTCTTTCCTTCATAAGTATCTCTGCTCCTCACTGCAATAAATCTGTATACATGTTAAGTCAAAACATAAATTTTACTATATATACTACTAAAGAGTCTAAATGTACAAAAGGTTACCGGCCATCGAAACTTCCGGAGGAAAAGTATAAAATTTAGGTAGGTATAATTTTGTAATTATTTCTGCAATTATTATTTAATGATGTACAAAAAAGTTCCGGTATTTTTACAGTACATACTTTCTTTCAATAATCTATTAAATTGTAACTAAAGAAATTTCCTTCAACAAGTGGTTAAAAAATGCTCCTTCTGAAATGTTGCTTAATTCAATTGTGTACTTCCGCATAAGAAACATATACATATGTATATGAGCAGAGAGCGACACAGTGTATCATTAACAGATTGTAGAAATTATGTCTATGGGTTGCAGTGACCATTTTACACCTGATCGATTTTATAGTCGATGATAGTTGTTATATCATCTTAGCAGTAAAAAAGATCAGATATTAAATGATAGATCCCCAATGTCTTTGTTAAGCTTTATGGCGATTTTATAGAGTTTCCTGGAAGTCGTCGCGAGGTTGAATAAATAACCGCAACAGCTGTCCTACTAATCAATTACTGCCTGTCATACGACTTTTGTATTTTCTATACGAGTATAAAATTGCACTTAATATAATTTTTTCTGTGCCAAAATTTAACATCATGTCGACGGAATGTTAAAAACACAATATTTTTCAACGTGATTTTAATCTTAACAAATTGTTGAAAATTAAAATATTTAATGATGCGCTTTCACAATAGAAAATGTGTCTTAAAATAAACCGTGGTACATTAGCGATTTCGATGAGTGCTCTTTGTACGATAGCCGGAATCTTAATACTTCGGCTATAACTAATTTAATTTGACTCATTTTGATTCCTTGCCAGAATGACTAATTCTTACGAACGAGTCGTAATTCTTTTTTTATTGCATTATTTTTTCTAGGTGTTAGAGTTCAAGCGATATAACTTTTACAGTAATTAATGGGTATATAATAAATAATTCCTTTTTATCTGAAAATCTGAGCTCTGCAGCTACTTATAAGATTAGATGAAACTAAAGATATAGAATAATAAATTACTCAATGTTAATATTTTAAGGAAATATAAAATGTTATCAATAAACCTCAGTACACACACTGTAGTAATTTTCTTCATTATATTCTTTATTTTCTTTACTAAATTTTTATGATTTCATTCATCCCTCCATCACCTTTTAGAAGTGCATGGTATTTCACTGATAAATAAATCAATAACTATTACTCATACTATTTAACAAAATAACACTGCACTTAACAAAAGTTAAAAAAATATGTATCTATAATTAATATTATAGAATTAATAATCTATATTAATAAACTATTTATATTTATAAAAAATGGTGCCAATTTTGGGAGTTTGTATATAAGCATGTATGAGGAAAGTAATCTGCGAAACCACGGCACATATTTGAATAGCTGTTTTACCATTTGAAAAATAGACTATTTCGAATGGACGTATATATCATGTTTATATGTATATATAATCAATTATTGACCCCGAATGAAATCGAGGCGAGCCGCTAATAAAGAGAGAGTGCAAATTTTGTGAGTTTGCGTGTATGCTCAGGGTATCATCTGGAACCACATTTATTTCAAAAAATCTTTTACCATTTGAATCGTACATTGTTGCAGATGGAACTAGTCTATTATGTTTGTTTTATATTATTTAGATATTAATATGGTTTAAACCTAAATAATACCTACTAAGATAAAGATCCGAAGAAATTTGAGGCGGACCGCTACTGTAGAATAAAACAAAGTAATTATTTCAGGCTTATGGTCTTACAATAATGTGCTAAATTTATTTTGTAACTTTACACATATGAGTAATATGTAATAAAATAAACTCTGTGTTATGCAAGTATCAAATCAATAAAATCATGCCCCGACGATATGATGCTGTGTCCCGGATTACAGGGTCATTCACAAATAAATCATATCAAATAAAATATTCATATGAGCATATATCTCTTCCCGAGCTTAGAATGGATACCTACACCTTCGTTTGGCGGTTAGATCTTTAAACTGATCTAAAACGTTTTTATACATTCAGACGCGTATAATAAAACTATTAACATCCTACAATTTGAGCGCTGTTTTAACTACACTTGTTTTATGGGAACAGCCGCAAACGAGAAAACGAACCACATGATGGTGTGTGGTCACCACCGTCCTTTCATAACACTTCAGTCTCATGCAGCCGTATATAAACGAAGTGGGGAATTTACTATTTAAGTAAATCTCCAATACTGCACACAAAACAAATCAAAAACATTTCATAATTCGTTTTAGAGTACCTAAGGGTGATTTCTAATCCAGCACTTAAATAACCTTACCACCACGAAGGAGTCACTGTCAGCTGGATTGTACCGAGCCAAGCCACCTCCTCAATATCTATCTTTATCTAACTTTTATAATGCGAAAGGGTACCAAAAATATTATCATTTTAATATCGATGCCATATGATGCAGCTCAATTTTTTCCACAAGCAATTTTTTTTTTATTAAAACCACGGTTATTGTAAACAGAACAAATACCAAAGCTTACGAGCCATTCGTTGGTTTTCCATTTGCATCGCGCGAACGAGTCATAGAAAATCTACGGATGAGCTGTGACATCCATGTTTGTCGAGTCGAAAAGAAAAGCTTGCATACAGTCGGACCGTTTTAATAATTTCAATATTTTTTTATTTCAATTGGCACCAAAGTATAAAATAAAAATAGATTCCTTTTAGCCTTTGGAGCTCAAAAGATTCCAGAATGTCCAAAAGTAACAAGAAATCTTTTGGGCAAATAGAACCAAATCTTTTTAATATACGATAATCATAACTAAGTCAACTTTATACTAATGATTGACTGGAATATCTTGGATTTGAGCATTACAATGCAATGTTCATTTAAGAAAAAAATGGTAGAAATTGCTGCTTAGAAAAAACGAGGTCGTCATATTCTTAAAATGAAAGCAACTTCTGACTGAAAGTTTTAAATTACAAAAAGAATACTTGCTTCAAACTACACGAAACTCGTAATAAAATGTGTAGGTAAGATGTCGTTTA
Organism: Megathymus violae; assembly: GCA_003671415.1. Taxonomy (NCBI): domain Eukaryota; kingdom Metazoa; phylum Arthropoda; class Insecta; order Lepidoptera; family Hesperiidae; genus Megathymus; species Megathymus violae. Next base: position 4,990,604 of record PDGT01000005.1, on the reverse strand, counting down.
AAAATCTTTTACGGACACATTTACAACTGTTAGCACTTTTTTTAATAAAAAGATCTTAACAAAGAACCATTCAAAACTCAAGTCATAACAGGAAACGTGATACAGTGGCAGGTTCTCGTGTACTTGTACCATCGTCGAAGAATAACAAGCTGGTAAGCGTGAGCGAACAAATATCTCCTCTTCTAAATATTATATAATATCAAATTATAATTCGTTTGAAATTCGACCATAAATATTATACATCTTCCTGTTCAAATATTACCATTGTTGTTTTTTTATTAGTACTAAAATAGCGAATAAATAAAAAAACAGAAACTCGGTTGATAAATAGAGGAGAAAAAGTTATTAAACTGTTTTATCATTACATATGTATATGTATATATATATATCCAACTGAAATGTCTTCTTAATTGCCCCATCCGTTTCTACGTTTACTTAACGGTTGTAGTAATAATATTAATCTTTGGATTTCTTTTATTCTTTTTATAGTCTTATTAGGAAAATTCGTTTAAGAATTTAAAAAAAATATATATATACATATATATATATATATATATATATATATATACTTATNTGTTTTATATCATCATTAAATAAATAGTGTTTTATATTCCCAATAAAAAGTGTAACGAATGAATGCTTGAATTAATTAATTTATTTTTTCTTTAATTTGGGTGGTGGATTTATTTTATAATGTATATTACTGATCATTATTATTGAAAGGCGTGTATTAAAAACTTTTTCATCTCTATCTGTTTTTGTTTGTGGATTGTATTTGAAGTACCTAATATTTTTCGTTTTATGTAGAATAACATTAAGATTATGATTATTATTGTAAATTGTTGAAGCAACAATATCATATCGTTACCACTATTTAAGTAAACTGCATTATGATAGGCGTCTCCTTTAATGTCTTTTGTATAATTATAATGAATAATAAGTAAGCAATAAAGAATATTTGAGTTAGTCAGTTAGTTTAATTTATTTTTGTTCAAGTAGTTCATTAATTTATCCGACTGTTGATAAAGATACGTCGATAAATGGACGCCACCTTAACTCATGGAGATATCACGTGATGACAAAGAATAGTGTTTTGTTTTTTAGTCTCTATCTTTTAACGCTCCCTATAGAACAAGCCTTTGAACATTACCTCTTTCATCATAAAGGCGCAGTGGGCAGCAGCTGGCATTCACTTTATGTGGTTTCCGAACGGCTTCTCTTTAATAATCGTGTTTATTTTCTCAAGTGGAACACCCATTATACAAAAACGCTTAATAACGTGTCGTGTCATCAAACTCATCACAGCCAAACATTTCCGCTATGCTGTTGAATCATCTGTATCAACGATTATCATCTGGATCGACGATTAATTAATACTAATTTTTACTAATGAATGTTGCCGGAAAGAGTGTATATTAATAGTCCTTACGACCGGTCGATTTGTTTAATTAACTAGACAATAATGTTCAAATGTATATAATTAACTTGAGAAACGCATTACAAGTCGTTCCTCATAACTGAAGAAGACTGGCCCATAATTGTTCACATTGTCTGATTAAGTATTTATGCATGTACCTAAGTTCTATTGTGTCAATCAGGTGTGTTAGAGATACATAAAAATGGTGCCTCGAAGGCTTGGAATGAGTACTAACTAAATATACCTATTAGCACGAAGACATTAAATTGTTCCCTCTAGGGATATAACAATCTAATGGCCGATGGAACTTCAAAATCGACGTTCAACTTATTATTACTTGCGATTTTGATAATTTTGTTTGGACATAATTTTCATTTATAATCATAACTAGTAATAAGTGTTTTTCGAAACTGTCTCCAAAATATTCTCCTTAGGAGTTTCTTGTCGCTTCTTCTTGCACCGTTTGAGAGGGGATTGCGTGTGCGATGGTGTAGTTCAACTTTCGTAGTGTTTTCACAAGAACCAACTTCCAATAAAAATGCAATTTAAAACTTCAGTTTTTTATATCCAACCATGTTTTAATTAATAAACATAGCACGGGTTCGCAGACAAACTTTAAATACGTATAAAACAATTGCAATGCTGTTCGTAGTTTCCTTATCAACGTACCCCTTTGCAACAGGAGCTACATAAACTCAAACGCGATGAACGCAACACACTCATGTTTAGATAGGAGCGCTAGCAATAAGCCTTCTCGTCAGCTAATAACAACAGTAGCATCTCCGGCGATATCTCAATAACGTAGGTGCGAGCAGTTAATTAACACATGACGCGTGTCGTGGAAATAGAATTCCTGTAAGCGAGCGGGGTGCGCGCGCGCCCCGGCCTCGAGCCATGCCGCTCCACCCGATGCGATGTTTGTTTACAACCAGCGAGACTTCATTACGCCGTTGGCTAATGTATTCAACTCCAGCCTCCACGTTAACAGCGACACTTCTCGGAATCAATATGCTCCTTGTATGTTTTGATTGGATCGCGCCCCGAATCCCCGCACGTTTCAACCCTACAGCACCGATACACAAAACACAATTTCCTACTACACCTTTCGCTAGCTTTAATGACGCCGAATACAACGAACAGATTTCAATGTTAATACTCGTCGGGATAAATTTCCTATAGTGGTAACGACCTCCGCATTGAACTTGTCCAATTTTAGGGTTAGCGCGCATTAATTTGTTTTATTAACAGTTTATAGTTTTGTCGTTTCCTGCCACGAGTCTGTTCAGTCGCGCCATTCGGATTGTCTGCTATTTTTGTAACAATAAAACGGCCTATTAATAATATATCATTGTCTTCTAGACAATACATTTTTATAAAAGCAGGTCGGATCTATAAAACAGATGATTTAAGGTTATAGTTCGATACAATGCCGCGAAACGATATCATTGTAATCCAGACAAACTGAGTAATGGCATCACAAAACTCATAAGACGACCTGTGATCCCTTCGCCCCCAACAAATAATAATGTTTCATCTTATAAAAATATTTCCCTTACGACTGTCGCTCTGTATATCACGGTATTTGTCACAGAGGATCACCCTTTATGTTCGTTTCCAGTCAAACCCCTTAGATAAGCGAGCCTTTTATATGCCAAATATAATATATTATGGTTTACATTTTTGTCTAAAGTCTAATATGGACCTGTCTAGTACCTACTGATCATTTTCATTGTTATAATATATTAGACTAATAACACAAAAAACAGGAATAATTATATATAAAAAACCACAACTAACGTTATTCAACTTAATCTGTTATTTGGCATAACAATCATTAAATATTATGTATTGCAATTTACAAAAATCCCTTTATAATACTAAAACATGGTCAGTATTGTGAAAATAACTCTACGAAAATTAAGTTATTTAAATAAAAAGCATGTCACTATTTTATTCTTAAAAAAATAAAGCCCTTCAAATAGTTATAATAAAAGTTTAATAAAATAATACTGGAATTGTCATATCCATAATAGGCGGACTTGCACGAGCCATTACTTCCGACATATGAGCAACGCAAAAATATCCGTGTATTACGGGTTATCAGAAGTAAAGTCGCTCTCCGTGCCGGTTGCTTGTCCCGTATGGTTAATGGATTGCTTCCTTCATATTCTGAAACGTGCACGTTTTCGCTCCTATGATCGTCTAGTGATTTAAAGCTCCCTACTCTTTGTATTCTGTCATAGGTCAACTCGTAGTACTCCTATGAACACAAAATTATAAGTTGACGGAAAATTTTAATTTGATTTTTTTCAATAGCGACTTATGTAATTGACGACCCTGTAATCCAATCGATAACGAACATGCCTGTGGAGCGGAGAGTCCCAGATTCGATTCCTGACCTGGACAGATATTAATGTGATGGGTAAATGTTTATTGTAGGGACAAGAGGTCTGTGAACTCATATTTGTATCCATGCTACCTGAGACAGGAAATCCTAGTTCCGGGCTGAGTCTCTGAACGTATACACACAGTATTTTCAAATTAAAACCAGTAATATCGATATAGTGATATTGCAAGTCAATTGGTTAATGAGTAAGTTACATAGTAGTACTACTGTTTGGTTGAACTATTCTTATACTTATTTCTCTTATGTATATTTTTATATTCATATCATATCATACTATGATATTAGTTCTAACAAATATTGTTTTCTTCATCTAAAAGGGGGTTGGATAATCAATATGAATACTTTTAAAATTTAAATATTCATTTTCTAACAGTAATTTTGAATACAAAAACTTGAAGAGTGGAAGTGACTTCTCAGTTGTCGCCCATCTGTTTGCTCGTCTATGGCTCCCCTTTCATATGAAAGGCGAGAACAAATAGAGAATGTGCCAAATAGCAAACAATATTATACGGAATGCACAATAATATCAGTTCCGGAGTGTGGGTGCGGGATGCTGTTTACTCCCGCGAATAAATATGAAATTCGAAGACGCTCGTCTCAGCCGAACAAATATTATGCGAGGTTTGCTTTGGTAAAATGATAACCGTCAAGATTGAAAATTTGGATTTGGTGTCGGGGAGGGGAAAACTATTTAATGTTAGCCACGAATTTCGCTTTAGCGCTTATATAAAAACTGATTGTGAATTTTCACAGGTTTATTATGGACTCTTATTTCAGAATGACTATGATATTAAAGCAGAAAACTCATTTCAGCCCACTTTGTAACGATTGGTTACCGTAGCAACCGACAGATATCTACCAGTTCTATATAAGATCGGTTACATCAGAGTTGGTACTATAATTAATAAGTAGTAATTAATAGTAATCGCCGTCATCCCTCTTATATTTAATTTGTTTGTATTTGAAGATTTTTTTTTTAATTTTTGATTATCTGACTTACTAATTGGTAACAATGGTATATTTTTGCAGTTTGGTTAAATTTCATTACTACTTTGATACGAGTAATCCTAGTAAATTAATTTAAACTTTTACTAGTACTAGTCGATACTTTTGATATATTTGACTTAACAAAACTGCGGTCCTTCGCAATAGATCTGTGACGCGTATATCCACCGGCCCTTCACCTTATCATCCCGTGAGAATAACTCTCAGATTTATGCTACACGTAAAACTTTATGTCGCTTTTGTTTCCTTAGTCGTTACATATGAAAATAGAAGCTTGTAACTCATACGGATATAAATCGTAGAATCATGTAAGCAATAATAGGCTTGTAGTTTGAAGCCATGTGGACTATTTGGGTTCGAAGTTGCTTTTAATCTCACGAAATTACATGTTACGACTTAAGGCCACCTCAAGGCAGAAATTGTGAAACCCAACGTGGAGTATCAGCTGTGATAATGACGTTCGTATAATGAATTACTATTCAAGACTGAAATGGAGTTAGTGAATTTTTGTCACCAATAGTACTTTCCGGGTCTTTTGGGATAAATTTAGAGTTGATATTATAATATTATGATTAAATTTTAACTATGACTTTTTGACGACATTAGAAGAGGATGCAACATTAAAATATTTACATTAGAAGATGCAACATTAAAATATTTACATTATGTATATTGATTTATATATTATTAGGACGGCTTTATCTAATCTGTTTGTTGAATTTAACGATTTTTATCTAAAGACTTTAAGTACCCTCCGAAGCACAGGAATGTTCACACAATATTGCAGTGGCAACTACACTACACTACACTAGTGAGTGTAGAGTTGTATTAATTAAATTTGACAATGAATTACAATAAAATTGACACATCTTTAGGCTGTAAGCTATTTACCGTAACTACACTACAATTAATACCGTAACAATCACTTTACACGTGTAACCTAGATACCAAACGTCAAAAGACATACTGAACTATGCAAAGCGATAAAACTAAAGAGATGGCGAGACCAAGCAATCCGCGGGACTCACGGCACTTTGTGCAATGTCATCGCTGTGTGTAAAAAGTTATGAGCACGGGCAATATTTCCGAAGGCGGACGCGGTCGGATCTCTGAGGAAACGATATGCAGTAAACGGCCGGGCGTGCGGTCTCACGGGGCCCATGCCCCTGCTGACCCGCCCGATTTTATGCCAATTTTCATAAAAATAAATCCGACTCGCGTTGATTGAACCAGTCGCCGCCCCGTTCGTGATCGTCTTTCTATTTTATTGTTATTAGATCAGTCCTGCAAGGGTACGAATTATTGTTTTGCCATTTGTTCAAAAATCAGATACTTGTAGTGAAACGACGATACACACCTAACCAAGCGATTGTTATATTCGGTACATTTGTGAGGAAGGATAATAAAACCATGCAGCAATAATTGCTTTGTTACGATTACCATTTAGAATGCTCACCACTATCATATCGATATTATTACGTTATTCATGTAGCACATATTTGTAGTATATCCACATATTCACTCATTCAGTGAAACCGTGATAGAGAGTGCGAATTTTGTGTTTGTATATACATATGTGAAAAAAATCCCTCGGAACCACAGTATCCATTTGAAAAAATAATTTACCATTACAAAGGTGTATTATTCCGGAGTGACATAGTCCATATATCTATAATAATGAATGTATGAACCCGAATGAAGTCGAGATGAGCCGTTAGTCGTATTATTTTTAAAACCATCAATGCCAACCCACTAAAATGCATAATTATGCACGTACATAATATTCATATTATTATATATTCAATACGAGTACAATATATACTTATGATGTTAGAGTTTTCAAGAGGAGAGTAAATAGGCTTTATTAGTACGTAGAACATCTCAGACTTCTTCACCGCTTACCATCAGGTGGAATTGTTTTTTTTTTAATCTTATTTTTGAAGGACTTTTGTACCACTTGTACATGTCAGTATGTAAAAAAAACAACTTTTTAAGTTAATATAAGATAGTATATAAGTAGTCATTATGATCAATAGGGGTCCGCCACGCAGTTTATGATTAAGGTTGCTAGCCACGAAGGGTGCATAGAACTTTGACGTTCATCAAGACATAATAATATTTCACACTTGATTTTAGAAGTCTATCTACCACCACCTAAGTTATCGTTTGGTTTACACTTTGAGATATTAAGTATATTATTCATCATTGTAAAAGTCCTAAAACAAAGAATATGGTATTCCTTTGAATATGACCTTTTGATCATGCATGTATTATGTGCAAGAAAATTTGGATTGAATTCTTCAATGAAGAAAGATACTTACGTATCACTACTGGAACTATCACGTTACACTACTGGAATCGGGGCTCTTCTCACAATGTAAAAGTTAGTTCTCACAATGTAAAAGTTAAGAACCATAGAGGCTATTCTGGTGAAGTGTACGTATGACAGATCTCATATACCTTTTAGAAAATTAAAGTACCTAAGTCTGTCGCGTCGCATTATATCTTACATAATATATAATGTTAAAAATACTAATCCTGTAGTTAGCATTGACTTTCATAGTTTTAATATTATAAACAATGGCAAACTGATGCTATCAAGTTTTAGACGTTGTAAACCAACTAGGTTTTTCATTGGTAGATGTGTAAAAATTTTAGCAACAAAGCAATAAATATAAGTTAACAGAAATTTTGCATTATGTGTTACAAGGTCGTGTCAAAAATATTTTAAGTAGGTTTTTCAAAGACAACACAGCTTGGACATAAGTTTCATACTTAATCATAAGGAACGAGTATTCTCTGTTACTATGAGTAGAAAAATATTTTCTTTGGGGATTCCTTGCCGCTTCTTCTCACGGATCTGCTTATGATATCGGCTTTTTTTGCGATGGTGTACACTAACGTTCGAAAAGGATTTATAAATAAAATAATAGAAAACTTTCACGAATGCAGGTTTCTCCGCAAAAATTTGTCATTCATCAACCGAATCATTACTCGATCTCTAATATCGACATTACTTTGAAAAGTTAACGACACGTGCAGTATTTCTATTATCTTTAATAAGGCAGTAAACTTACATCCTGTTTGTGTATTGTATACAAAGGTTTAAGCTTATTTTGTAACTTGAAATTTACAACATATGTCGCACTTAGTGACTGTAAAGATATTCAACAGTGTCAAGAAGTCACATTCAAGGCAATGCGACAACACATGAATGGATCAGTGGCCGGTAAATAATTAACCCGCCAACGCGTGAAACGATCACTCGACTGCTATCTCCTCCAGCATCTGATGAAACAAGTGTTATGGCATCGTAACCGACCTTATACGATTGAAGTTCATTCATCGAGAGTTATTCCGATGGTTATCAGCGACCACACACACGACAACCTAACAACCGGCGAGAAGTGCGAAACTAACTAACTAATCGCCAACGTTCACTAATCTTCTGCCATTTAAAGTTCAAGTCAATTTAAACATAGAATCGACATGAATCTTATGATGCTTCTGTTGATGGCGACATTTCTCAATTTATTGCATTTACCTATATCGAATCGGATTGCAAAGTCAAGAATTAATCTTTGCATTAACAAAACGAGATGCGTGGAATACGTTTGAACAAAAGTGCAGAGTGTAGTCAAAGAAGCATGGCGAGCGATCGTGATTTATCGTCGGCCGCTTTTGAATATTAAATAATCTTTAATGGGAGCGCATGATCGGCCCATTAGCCGACGTCCCTGCTTTCACGTTTAATAAAGAGTCATTTATAAGCCAGCGACGCTTTTCCCTTATCTGGACGAAGTATGTCTCGCGTCTGAGAGGTGCCGCCCTATCAGAATTAATTCATATTTTTTATCCTTTAAAGGTATGCACAGTATAACGTTTATCTACAATATATTGTATTTAAAAACGTTCGGAAACATGTAAGTACCTACTTTACAGTACCCTAGAAATATTTAGAAATATTAAAGATGAAAAAATGTATAGATATATCATATCATGTTAACGTACTCTAGTACACCTATATTTTTTATGTGGATACTAACAAAAATTAATTAATTAATATACGACAAAGAAACGATAACAGTAATAATAATGATTTTTAAATAATGATTGCTAAGTTTAACGCTACGAGAATTAGTTTGATTCCCACGGCGGTTAACTATCACCTCATTGAACCATTAGGAAATTACCCCGTTCTCGCCTCAACTACGACTGATCGTCCTTAATGTCGTTGTCTGTACCTTCGATATTATTGTGAGAATTACAAGGCTATACAAATTCCTATAACATCAACAAGTTTTTATTCCATGTCAATGACATTAAACGAACAGTTTTTGAAGCTAATAAACGCAAAAAGTAAGTCTTCGATGTGTTTATTAATCATTAAGGCTAACATGGGAATATTGTTATGGGGCTACAAAGAGTGATGTAAGGATGTAGGTAATGCGAGGGACGCGTAAGTACTCCGGACGCATATCGTGGGCTACGGCTTCCTAATGACACTTCGATCGCGGCCGGCGCTCATTATCGCGAAACATTCGATCGGTTGCCTCGAGTTATTCCTCTTAATATCTGAGCGGCGTGGGCCGAGAGCCCGGAATATCGTCACGTATGCGCGGCCGACTCTCGTAATTATATCGGCGCAATTAACGACCAACTAATATATTATAATCGTTCTGTTAGCAACAGTTGTTTTTACCACAGCATCGAGCCGCCGCCGCGGTGCGTTTTGATCGCGTTCTCAGCCTCACAGTGACACCCCATTACGTCAAGGCGCACTGACCAGCGTGATTGGAAATGTTCTACAAATAACATCACATTATACACTATAAACTCCATATAGCTCTCGCACCCAACATTATAACGAGCATTTTTATAAAAGTGACAAATGTTCATTAAAACACATGAGTCAATAAATTAATGTAAATTTTGCATTAATTGTTGACGGTAATGAAGTCTTCCCCTGACAAATGGGGACGCGAAATATCTAACTTTGAGATCTATTTGATAACTTTATCTTTAGAGAAAAAGCTTAAAATATTTTAAGGTCACATTTATACATATTCTCTGTAGAATTACCTTCGATATATTCAGAAATTCACCAATCTAAAAATCTTTTAGCTTTACTTCTGCTTTAAGGAAACACTTTAATTATTTTGTTTTATCAAGTTGGAAATAAAAACTATAATCAAGCACACATAATAAAGGAAGCAGCGTTTATTATTTTAATTGTATCCACAATAAAACAATACTTGCATAATAATCTTAAAAGATAGATGGAACATTAGGCAGTCACGTCCGCGTGACTGCTTAATAAAGGGGTAGGTTTGATTTCCTTGCGAATCATGAGAAAATTATGTTCAAGCATACGTTGGGATGTGTGGCAGGCAGCTCTTTGAGAACATCCGACGGATAAGAATAATTACTCGCAACGGTTGAACCCTCGGAGAATCTCGATATGTTATCAATACCAATTCGGATAAAACCGGAATTAAATGAATGAATGGATGAATGAATTAAAACATACAAATAGAGAAAATAATAAAGGTTCCTTATAAGTTTCTATTTGCTACCAGCTGGTGTAAAGTATAGTATGTGTAGTATGACTGTCCACAAAAAAAGAATAATAAGTTATTAAATTTGTATTAATTTAATAACAATGAATTTCCGCAAAGTAACGCCTGATACTGTCAACTAAAGAATAATAAGTCTTTATTTATTATTTTAAGATACTTACACAACATGTTGATAGTCAATTACAATATATAGCAACAATCTTGCAGACCCCCTAGTAATTTGTTCGCCGATCGCTGTAGCGCTTCAATCCTCGTCGGGGGTCATCAAATATATATATATATAAATATATATAAATTGTGTCTTGTTTGCCTATAATATTTCAATTTTGAGTGGGCCTTTATCGGAAATTTTATTTTGACACGTACTGGTTCCGACTACCACACTATGAAAATTCTATTGCGGTAAAGATGACAAGTCAACGAGTTTAAGCTTGATGCTAACAAAACCTTATTATTTGAAGTAATACGGTCGGCTGCTGATGTATAAGGGATCTCCCTTATAGTCCGAGTTTATATAAAAGTCGACAGATGTTAATCGGCGCGCTGCCTATAATTACGCTTCGATTTGTGACGAGAAAAACGCTAAAGCTCGCCTCTATCCAAGAACACTCGGATAGCACAGATAATGTTGCAACAATTACTGCCAAAGATTTCACTTTGATATTTTGCTGGAGGAAGCGTAACAAAATAAACTGGACTTTATAGTTCACGTGAACCCGGTCTTATTGGAAAGTTATGAAAATTGACTATTTTGTATTTTTACAAAGAATAAAAAGATTAATACGATAGACTGACAAACATGTGGAATAGCATAGCCAACAACACGAAGATCTAAATATTGAGACTTGTATTGTGACATATGTATATTTAAATAACACCGATATTTCAGCATGTTTAGTTAAGCCAATTTTCTTTTCTGATTTCAAATATAATGTCTACAGTTGTGTTGATGTTAACATTGTTCGGCTACAAATTTTTGCTTCAAATATTCAAAGCTAAATTTCAAATAAAAAGATGTAAAAATCGACGCCCGTTCTTGGCTACTACGTAATGTCCTACCATGTCCTTAAGCCACCCAGCACAATTCCAGTGTTAATTGCTATCCATATAGCAGTATGTAACACATGTGTGATAATTACTTACCTACCAGTCCTAGCTACCACCTTTCTAGATATAACCGTGCAATTTATACATTGGATCGTTTGTAAGGTTAGATTATTTGCTACTTTATTATATGTATGGCAATACATCGATGGTGTGGACCACTCACTCAGTCATTTGCTCAACATTCGAGCCTTTTCTTTTTTTTAAAATAAAAATATAACAAAGCTTAACGTATTATTTTCATGGAATACATTTTACATGCCATCATAAATCTGTAGGATTTATAAACCATACAAAAGTCTTAGAATGAGCCAAAAATTCCTCGCATGGGAGCTCTTGTAAATGAACTTGGTTGTTTAATTAGCGTTCAACACGACGTGTCGGCGTACGCGGTTTTTTTACAAAACCGTCTATTGTATGTAAAGCAGGCACTGGCGTTCGTCCATCACATCATAGGCATGATTTTAGTTAGTTAATTCGGCTGATTTGTAATCTAATTATTTATTTAGGTTAGTATCCATTCTTCATATTTTTATTTATCGCAAGCTATGCCCGCGACTTCGTCCGCGTGAAATTTAACAAAAAAGTTATTTAGTAGAAATAAAAGTAGCATAAGTTATTTCTTATTACATCAGCTACCTTCCAGTGAAAGTCCCGTCAAAATCGGTCCAGCCGTTTTGGAGATTAGCCGGAACAAACAGACAGACAGACAGACAAAATTGTAAAAAATGTTATTTTGGTATATGTGCCGTATATACTTTCATATGCATGTAGTAAAAAGCGGTTATTTCAATATTACTAATTATTAATAATTTTAATTAAAATAATAATTTTATTTATTAGTATAGATAATTTAAAAAATATATGCACAATCCATCTGGTATGGTAATTACAGCCCGTGAATAATTAATTTTAATCGATCTTTTCTTGGTCCTGTTGAAATTGGTGATAAAGGATTATAAGAAGAAGAGTGACTAAACCTTTAATATTTAGGTAATATTTGCAATTTGGAATTGTTAGCTTTAATTAACTTCGGGTTATTTGAGTTTCGAATAAGAGTATATACAATAATACGACGATGGTCTTAGCCTCAGTAAAACTGATTAAAAATACCAGTACATGTTAACTATATACTATGAACAACTCCTGGGTAATGGTGCGAAAAACATTCTTGGGTGGTCATAGACATGACAGTACTAGTACACTTCGGCATTTGTTAAGTAGGAATATAATCAAGTGTTATATAACTTGTAATAAGTAAAAATTAAAAAAGAAATACATGACCTTTGAATGACTTATGATGAATATTGATTGTAAACTATCCTTCGGTTAATCACATGCAACAGCAATGAACAACAAACAAAGTAAAATATCTCTAAATACTATAAAACAAAATCGCGTCCCGCAGCAGTTTGTCCCTTTGTACGCTAAGATCTTTTAAACTACGCAACGGATGTTGATGCAGTTTTCACTATCATTCTGATAATTTCTTCCGGATGCTTTTATATTTACGGAAAATATAAATAAGTCAACATTTCGTAAAAAAAAAATTGAATTTTGGGAACTTTCATTGCTAACTAAACTATACGAGATAATATATATATCAAAGTGTTGCATTATGCAATTGTGTATTTCTAAAAATATCTACAAATAATCTGCGATGACAGATATACATGGCAGGTATGCTCTACAGATAACCTACAGTGATCATTATCATGTAACTGAATTTTTTTTGTGGGCTATATATTCCAAACTACCTTGATCAATATAAATATTCACCTTTATTTTGTCAAATAAGTTGATTACGTCGAGCGTTTAATATAAATAAAATTATCTCTTTATAGCATATCATTGTCATCCATGTTTTAGAACATAGGTAATTCTACTATGATTACTAATAAATCGAATATCTACTCATATATATTAATGATTAAGCTTTGCCCATATACCTAATCAGATATGTTTAGAAGTGCCTACCTTCAAAAACCTGGTATATAAGTTACTGATGCGTCTATAAATATGATAATATATTCTAAAGGTTCCAGTTATGAAACTAATTCACCTAGTTTAAATAGAAATCAATAACAATATTCAAAATAACTTTCTATGAAATACTGTTGAAACATTTTTTATTGAAGTATAAGGTTACTTATATAATTCCGTGATTTGCATCATTATCTTTGCTTTAATATTTTGAATGTTTAATTTAATGTTTATAACGATGAAAGCTCTAAAACTAAAATTAAAACCGGTTAAGTCCGACTTGGATACGCGTGATTACTATTCCGTACTGTACATATATTCAGAAATATTTTCCGTTGTCTTCATAAATTTATCGACTTTTAAACATTTTGTAGCCGTACACACCTTGTAAACTATCTGTGAGTCAAATATTGGTCAATATTCTGTAATTTTCTTTAAAATTTCAAAGATAGGTCATAGTGATGAATATATTGTTACGAATTTTCTCAAATCTCTTTTGTTTGAAAATATTTAGTAAAGTAGTGTTTTAAAATTATAATCTTAACCTTATTTCAGGTCTTTTCATATACCACATAATGCATTAAATAAAAGATTAGCGGTCCGCCCAGACTTCGTTTGGGTTAAACAAATAATATATCCATCTAAATAATGTACCTTTCAAATTGTAAAAGAATTTTTCAAGTTGGTGCCATGGTTCCGAAGATTATCTTCCGCATATATACAAAATAACAAAATTCGCACTCTCTCTTTATAATATTAGTTATGATATATATATTGTATCTAATTTATGCTCCAAAACTAACTTACAAAATCAGAATTTGTTTATTCAAGATATACATCTGGCGTTGGGTCAAAACACTTCGTGTGTCCAGTATTGCGTGTGACATACAAAAAAGAAAGTAATGTGGATAAGGGTTCTGTTTTTCTATCGTATTTAAAGAACCCTAAAAAGACAAGACGTAACATACTTTACTAGAAAATGTATGGATCATTTAGATTTTGATATCTCTTGTGATACCTATATCTCTTCTTCAAAGATTTACGACGTCTGCTAATATGCATCACCAACATGGCAAGTATGATCTTTAGTACCTACCCCTTATAAAGATTATTGTTTTTATCCAAGTTCATATACAAACTATGGTATAATATTTTTATTTAATTTTACTTATATGAACAGAATATATGTGAATTATGATACCAGCGAATTATTGCAACCAAAAATTTATTAAGAGCACATAGCTTTTTTCTTCAAATTATCTCACATTTTACATAAGTTTACGATCGTATGTTGAAAATGTTAATAACGAGTTATATGATCAAACATACGTGATTTCAGCACGGATGCCAGTCTGCGTCCACAGTGTCATAATCCACAAGACAACGCGTTGCCAGTTTGTTCATTTTGCTCTGGAGTCAAATTATTCAAACCAAATTTTGGCTGACCAAACTGTACTGTTACTATTTATCACTACTGGGCCAAGGTAGTTTTATGGCCAAGGCAAGGCAAAACTCATAAACGATATCAGACGATGTAGTGACTCCTAAATAATCGGAAAAATACTATGTTCAGGGCTGAATTGCAACCTGATTAAAGGGCTCTTATAATGCTTTATTTTAAAATTGTGTACATTTTATTGTTCTTTATTTATTTATAATTCATTTATGAAAAAAAAAATATAACGCATATATCTTTAATATTTTAGTGACGTTTCCTTGCTACTGACTCACGAAGGGTTCGAACGAAATAGAATACCGTCACGAAGACTGCGACAACTAGTATATATACATACATAAGTTATTATTGAAGGAGTTCTATTTAATTACTTTCTCTTGTATGAAAGCCGTCAAGAAAAACGATTTTAATATATATTATTCCGTGTTGTTATGTGTAACTATATACACACATGGTGGATTATACGACATACTCCTAAAGAATAAAAGTAACTCCTATCGTTACATTGAAAAGTGATATCGGCAGAGTTGATTAAACCACAAAAATACGCCCTAAAACTTCACCGTCTATTAATTATATTTAGACGACACCTGTTTACTTCAGGTCGTGAATTCAATCTCCACTTTAATTAAAAATATTCTTTGAAATTTTACGCTCTTTCGATAATTTTTGAAACAAAGCGAATTTTTCATTTAATTATACGACATCATATATAATGGTGTACAAAACTCCGAAATCGATTGCCATATATTTATATTTAATTTTATATTCTTATTATTTTATTGGCTATCTATCCCGCGGGAATAAATCCATTTCCTGAGATAAAAAGCATCTTAGATACAATAGCCGTAACGTTAAGTAGAAATATTTCAAACAATAATTAAAAAAAAAAACTAGTTTTAACCTGTATATCTATATAAGAAAGAGTTAGTCCGGTTTCGCCCGACGGAGTAAATTCAACTTTAATCGCTTGAATCACTCCGAAGTTACACGATCATAAATAGACGCATTGAGGATTAAATACATAATTTAATTATTCTATGGTAAAGTGGTCGAGGAAAGCAATAACAATTAATGAATGCGGCATGAGCATCCTGTTACTGGCCGCATGGACTTGACTTGTCAATATTCAAATAATGCAGTCATAAATGCCATACGCGTTCTTGTAAGCGCGCATTAACGAGTATATTCTAATCCTTGTTGCATGTAGAACGGGGCGGCCCAGTAATTATGTGCTTTCATTTATCTGTTTCACGGAACAAACGAACGAGCATTGCCGTGTAAACTCCCTACATGTAAAGCAGTTAGCAGTACTCTAATCTTGCAATCCCATTAATTTAAAGAATAAGTCTGCGCAACCAACTACGTCGACGTCTTCGAAATACAATTCTCCTTCACATTTTCTTATTTGCATATTAAAATAATTTGGAGTACATAAACGTAATACGTAGAGTCGACTATCGTCCGCAGTTAGATACGATCGAAAAAGCTCAAGCGACATTTACATGCCGTTTAAAAGTAATCTTTAAGTTTTTAACCTACTCCTCAAAATACAATTCCTTTAATCTATTACTTGTTCATCATTTGAAATGTAGAAAACGATGACAGATAAAAGCAGCCCGAGTTCCCAAAAAGATAAGCTAGTGTGGAAATTAATGTCTACATATTTACTCGTGCATGAAGTTCGTTGTTAATTATAAGTTTATTGCTATTCACATTTTTAAACGGGCATTTGTACTACAAAGGGTAAGCTTTATCAGTTTTAAAGGAAGTACATATATTTACCGTAAGCATACCGTGCATATCGTGAGGTATATCAAAACATTTATCATTATTTAAATGGGTTAGTATCTAAAGGCGAACCGTGAAAAGTATATTTTAAAATATGGTTTGTTGAACAACTGTCAGGGATATTTTTATACTAGTTATAAATATTAATGGATGACAAACATTACTATGATGTTTATTCAACTTAGAATGAACAAAGTGTTCAGCGAAGCAGCACTTGTCATATTATAACTAGCAAACGAGCAAAACGGTCATCGGTTGTAAGAAGCGAATTTGTCAATTCACTAGTTTAAATGGACAATGGTGACTATTTCTTCGTTTGTCACTTCTGTTTTCTCCAAAGAAGCATATTGATGATTATTAAGATAAAATTAAGATATATCGTCTCCACGGCCTATTTATGCCTGCAACAATAAATGCCTCAACTTCTATTTCAATTGCTTCTTAAGTGCTCCACAGCACTTTAACGGAAAGATATTTAATAATTAGTTTTTAATTAGGCATGTGAAATCTTACCATCTGTAAGAGTACCTACTTTTAGAATTATACTGGGTTTAAAAAGTTCGCTGTTGATGTTGATAAGAACAGTCCAGGGTAAAATCAAGAGCGTAGGTTGCACACCGGTAGGTAGGTATAAACTGACAGAAATAATAATAGATTAAGTAAAATAATATAATTACTCTAAGATAAGTGACTATGACGACTAGACACACCCTTAAGAGCATTAAAAAGAATTTTCAGATGTGCATAATCTTAGCGATGCCTAAAGTTTAAGTTTTTATTCCCCGCGAAGGCCTCTAACATGTTCTAATAACTGTCATCTTAAAATATCCATCGTGACAGATTTATGTGCTCCCAAAGTACGGAAGGGCTCAACAAATTTTACCAATAACGGTCACTCATCCTACTACTGGCCGTACCCTCTACTTAAGACCGACACAGGTCAACGGGATATGAGCACTTCGAAAAATTTGAGATACAAGCAAGATTCGATCCCGGACCTCACACGGGAGAGTCTGAATCGATTAATACTAACAGACTCTGGGTGTGTTCTTGATGATTAATTGTAATAAGAAATCAATTGTAGATTTATGTACTAATTAACATAAAGTAACTATAAATGTAGTGTATATCTCGTGTTTAATTATATGATTATAAAAGATTATCTTTGCAGTTACGATTGAGAAATTACTCACGTTCGTATAATTACGTAGAATTAACTATTAGATTCAATAATTATCCTAAAACGGTGTTAAATCTGACTCTTCAATATCCGGACATAATATTTCTTCTTTCATTCTACGTCCCTACAACGTCCATAAATTATGGTTATAATTATAATGTCATAACATGACGTGATTAGTTTAATTGTTGAGGGGAGGCGCGTGCTCACTCACCATAGTGGCAGTTTACTTTATGATCAAATTAATAGTTACTATACTAACAACACCGCACTCCCATTAACGATACACCATCTAAAACAACACTATTATGAATAACTAATTTTATGACGAGCGTTTTACAACGTAATTATACGTTATAATATTGTGATATGTTAATTTTAACACTTCACACGTTATCTCCTAGTAACTACAAATTGTTGTATGTTTAAGTCATTTACAACAACTCATAACTACGAGGGCTTGTGTTTAATCTTGTCGAGTTCCTGACAAATGTATTGTTTGTAGATTTATTTTTGGGTAAGTTAATAAATATGGATAATTTTTAATTAAAGTACAAAACGAGATATTCACTTTATTATTTTGTAACGCTAATGTCTTGTCTTCATGAAAACCAGGGGACTCATTCATGCATTGCCGGTCAAGCTAGAAACCATGAATCCGCTTCCTAACTGGCTGCGTAACTATGGCTCTTATATGATATTTGAATAATATTACTTTATCTTTATACCTTTTCTTTAACTTGTTTTATCTTTAAATATCTATCCTTCCCCGCCTTACCTTAATCCTTAATCGCACCCGAAATAATTATTTCTCGTGTTTATCAGGTGTTTTATATTGTATTCACGTTTACCTCGTAGGTACATCCAATACGTCCTCAATTAATGATTAAAAGCGTATGACAATCCGTGTAATAATTTTGAAGTTAATCACGTTGAGACACACATGCAAATTCTACATTCTTGTATAATATGTAATAAAATTCATATTTACTTCTTAAAATATAACGTATATTTACAACAATACGATCAATCGTCTTACTTTTGGGCTCGCGTTCTTTAACAATGAAGGAGCAATCGCTAAATTAAATTATGAAAAGTTATAAATTATTAAAAAAATTACATAGATCATATTCTCCTGAAGTACTTTTTTAACTTACCAAGCAAAACTATTTCAATAAATCCGAGATGCATACAGGATACGAACCAGATACTACCACTAAAGTGATTCGATCCTAATAAGTACTTAGTAAATATTGAACGAATTAAACGTACGCAGCAATAAGATTGGTTTTTAGCTTCTCGTCACGATTAGTACTCCAGTACAAATTGCCTTTCCCCCTACACCGTGTCCCTTCGTTTTTAACACTTCAACGGTTTTTAACGCTTGTAGTATCAATTAATTAAAGAACATTGGGGGAGAATTATTCAATAGTTGCAGGTATTCGGTCCGCTTCCGTATCGCTTACGTGAAGTCTACCCCGTGACGAATGAGGTATGAATATTATTTAGTTGGTAATATCGATGGTGATTTAAATTTTTTTCACACATTCCTAGCGGGCGGCGCGGTGAAACGGGGCGGGGGGTTGCCACCCGACGCAAGGCGCTCGCGCGTGAAATTATTATCATATAATACCCCGGCTTTGAGCTCAGTGCGATTATTCAAATGCTTATAGCCCCACGCCGTCGAGCTTATACCCCGCTTTTGCAAGACATTCCTGAATACTTCACACCATCGCTTCTACTAAAATTTGTCAAATATATTCATGTATAATGCGCGAGTCTTGTCATGTGAGCGATAAGCAAATGACAGAAAATGTTATGTAAATTCAAAGTGCCTATAATCCTGAGCAAACACTCTTATAATGTGCGCCTGCAGGGGATAATGGTGGAAGCGTGAGTTACCTCGCAGATAAGACAGCACGGGGCTAAATAACTATTATACTGACTTAAGGTATAATTTTGTTGCGTAATTGTAGTTTTCAATATTACAAATTTAATTTTAACCCTATACTTACCGAAGAGATTAAATATAGTACAGATCGTGATTAAAATTTAAATATCGTTGCTTGGTACCCACTCCAAGAGGTTAGGTAAATATTACAATATTAATATATTATATTTACTTATTCTTCATTATAATATCTATTTAATATTAGTCAACAAATAGATTTATTCAATCGATCATTCGAAATAGTAGTAGACAAACATCTTTGTTACATATTATTTTTATTTTATTTCGTGTCGCACTCAATGTTACATATACTGTATTAGTTTTGTTCACCGTACCATTATCGTAACAATTTTAACCATTGTATCCATTGTACGTAATCATTGTAATTCTTAACAAAACATAACATTGATGTAGTAACCAAACCCAATGAAATTCACGAATCGAACACAAGTTTATAGATAGATATATATTACGAGAAGTAATTCAAATGATTCTTGCTGTTTATAAAAAAAACTTTCGGCAATTTTCCAATGCATTGATGTCGCGGCAATTTTCCTTTTAAAAACGCTGTCGATTTTTTTACACTACTTATATATAAATGATGTTTCATGATGAGCTGCCTGGAATGAGATTTCATAGCCAATATTGTGGATCCGGATAAAAATACGTCATTTTAAATTCCACTCATCCTCGTATTGAAATTGATTGTAGCAACAACCTCGCAGCAATCGCCACGCAAGTCAACAGGTACATTAAAACTTACAGCAACTGCGATTTTTATTAAACTACTGCCCATTACATGGGGATGGCTTTAAAGTACGTCTACATGCTTATTATTTCCTCCTTGCGACTTAATCTCAGGTATTTAAACTATAATCCGAACTGGTATTTCTGAGCCGTAGAGACTAAACCTATCGGCCAAGTTATCGTGACAGATACTATAAGCAGAGGCATTAACTCGCAGACCCAATTGTAAAGTCGAAATTCTATTATAATAATGATAAACTTAAATAAACTTGTTAAAGTTGACCCTCCCGTGTTACAGTCTAAACTTGGCAAGTGGAAAAGGCCTCGAGACGTAAACTTAGCGTTATCTACGAGTGTATTTTGCTTCGGACTCTTTATGAGTTTCAAACGAGATCCGTCACGCAACGTTAACTCGGAATAGAAGTGATAAAGTGGTCGCTAATCTGTCCTATTCGGGTCACACTTAGTACACTTTATTAATCACAAACCTTACAAATTACACCTTACTTCCTGCACCGTGACACCTCCATTCGGTGTATGCTAATTTTATCGTCGCCTCTATTGGACAATTTGGACACCATGACAACTTTTGTCGGGGTTGAATCATTATCTTTATAATTTAAAGTTACTCATTGTTTTATTCAAAACACCTCCATTAATATTCATAAACGTTTTCTAACGAACATTGTTTACTTTACTGTATTTTCACGTAATTGGTACGTATTATCACCGTAGGTAGCAATCAATAATTATTTCTTATAAGATAATACATGTAAATTAATAATAAAAAGCATTGAACTAAATTTCGAAATCAAAATTTTCTTATTTTAATTTTTTTAGTTAAAATAAAATTCTGAAATTTATGTTTTTAGAAGAAACGTTTTCATATCAAAAAACGTAATACATACAAATGAAGTATGTCGACCCAACGAGTGATACCCAACAAATGATATTGATAGTTGACATCAAATTGTTATTCATAAGTCATAAAAAAGTAATCGTAAAACATATATAAATAAATAAAGGCACCTCTGTTCGTCCTTGCAATAGAAGGTATGAGTAATATGTGGTTTCCTTATTATTCTTATCAAAACACATTTTGTTTCCCGTATTTATGCTCAATTTTATACTTTTAATCGCAAAATTTACACTTTAAACGTGGGGTTCTCGCCATGACGCCTTATGCAAAACAGGTGCTACCTGATACGTGATCGTGCTGTACGGCTTTAAAGGTGTCAAGAGCCAACAGAACTGCCAACTTAAATTGAATCTTATCGCTTTCAAAATGTATGCGTTGTAGTGATCAATTTCAAATATCGTGCTACCAGTATCAAATCACCCCGCAGCGAAACAAATTTAAAACATTATTAACATAACACCGACACGGTAATAATAGAATTGGTGTGTGACAATAAGTCACATTTTCCTAAGTTTTTATTCGCATTTACCCTCGTTCACCGTATTAAACTTATCGCATTGTAATCGCGTAACGCCATCATAAAACGGTCATATCAGGGTGGAAATTAACAGGATGACCAAAAATAAAGTGGAAATAAAACCGAGTTACCGAGTACGTAGGTAGTAGTACTTATTAGTATTTGGAGATAAAATGAAGTTGGCCCGCTTTGGGCAATTTATTGGGGTAAGTTATGGGCGGCGCGCGGGCTGAAGCGGCTAATTTATTCGCCGTGCACATAAATTACTTGATTATGAATTCAAGTTAACTCCACTGAATTATTCGTCTGTTGTTGTAGACAGTGCTTTGTGTAACAAACAAAGATATTAGATTGAATCTGTTCTCTCTTCCCAGAAAGTTTATATGCGTTCATAAATTACGCTGTAGTCATCTGGGTATTCGTATATAAAATATATTAGTCACATACAAATATGGTATCGGTTTCATGACGCTCGAGAAACTTTTGAACTGAAACATTATTGTTTAAGCGACATTACTTTAAAAATTAACTTTTCGAAGTACAAGCAATTTTACTCGCGCTCATTATATAGAAACGTGGATGTAGACATGAGAAGCGAAAGAAAGCAATCTCATAAAAAGCAATAGTAGGGATTATGTAGAACACCGATGGTAATGCCGAGTTGTTTTCCGAGCGGCAGTAACGCGCCGCAAGTCGCTGCAGCGCGGAATAATCGCGGATACCCATAAAAGATGTAATTTCAGATAAGCTGAAACAGACGAGCACCGCCCCTACCACCCGTCCTCCCCCTCCCCGACTGCCTACTTTCTAATGACTAATTATTATGCTGTGCGTTGCGAGCTTTAATGTCAGTGAGGCTATATGTACGTGCAAGTTATTCTTCAGTCGCGTTTGCGGTAGGTCATCCATCTACGCCGCGTATCATGACTGGTTTTATGTTACTTATTACTTTTGGTTCTTTGCTTGTGCAATGTAATTTAAATGTTCAATAGAAGTTTGTTAGACTAATTTATATGTATACTCTTATAAAATATATATATATATAAAGGGTTTTTTTTGTTGTTGATTTGTTTTTATTTGATACTTTATAATATAAAATTGTGTTTTGTAAACTTGGAGAACAGAATAATATTTAAAATAGTCATCACATTCGAATGCAATGGCGTGACTGCAATTATATTGTAGCGCAATAATAATCTGCGGCATTCAGTGACCTGATGGAGCGCGATGTTGCTCTTATTGTGTATCAAATTTGAGGATGGAAGCTTAAAATAATCGTAAATACAATTTTCAAATCGAAACAGTTACAAAATAATGAATAACAGATTACAAATATATTTGTATTTATTTTTCTTTAAAAAATTCCCAATCAAGTTACGAACTAAGGAGGTTAATGAAACATTTGGTGTTTGGAGCAAGGTTACAAGCATGAAAATCGGGAAGTCCTACGCAAATTGGGACACTTAACAAAGTTAAAATAACTATGACCATATTGTTAAAGAAACGATTCGTATCTTTCCATGTATATTTAAATTCGCATTTTAGTACTTATAACGAAGATTTGATGTACAATAAATATAATACAATACTTTATCTGTTCACTGATTAACGTTTTTTTCCAGATATTATACGTAAATGTTGAAAAAGATCTGAATAGATAAAAAATGTAACTATGTACATATAACAGTACCTCAATAAATACAGCGTTCTAAAACTTAACAAAAACCGTATGAATAACTTATAATATGTAAATGTACATGTGATTGATAAACAAAATGTAGGCAGTACGGGAATGAATGCTAAGACGTGGGTCCGGGCGGCGCCGGCGTGATGCCGCCGATAGAGGGCGCGCCGATGTGTGATACTCCGCATTACCATACTGTTCGCGCCGAACTCATTATCTGCGATTAGCTCCATTACTAAGGTTGCTACCACTGTATCGCTCTTTAGCAAGCCGTTACTAATAAGCTCGCGCCGAACGGGCGCTCAACAAAGTTTGAAGCATTTTTTCATTCTTGTGCCAACGTAAAACTGAAATGTTCCCTGAATTCTTTCGTACAAAAGATGCTTAAATGCTCAAACATTTTTTCGCACTAAGATTCCGTGGGATGCGGGTGTCATGAATATACATAAATGACATTACTGACAATATAGACCCGAGAACAAAAATTCGGTATTTATCTGTATCACAAACATCAGTTGGGAATCGAATTGGATCTTATGCAGTCAATATGTAACATTTTTAATTTGTTATTTTAAAATAATGTTATTTGTTAAAATATATATATAATTACACTACCTTAACACGCTTCTTATATATAGCACGGCGCTGCAATTGTATGTATTATGAATTTCTATGGATATAATTGTAATATTATCTAATGGATATTTAAAAAACATTCATGTTAAAGTACGTAATAAATAATATGTTAATTATTATTACATAAGAAAATTAATGAATACATTTAATTATTTAGAACTTCTTTCTAAATAGCATATCTACTCGTAGGTAATACTAACCTATATAGAATATCATATTTAATAATAATATCATATCTATCATATAGAATATCTATAATATTTTTATTGGTTCAGTTTTACAGACATCATTAAGTCTTCATGAAGTTTATATATTAAAAATTAACTATTTAGGATAATAATACTCTTAGTGAAGTTTCCATTACGAATAGGGCCGATGGGAATTTAAATAACAAACACTTAATGATGCCCTGATGGAGCAGGTAATCGATCGGAATTATACAAATAGTGTCTAGTGTAACGGTTTCAACATATTGGCATATGCCCGTGACTAGTTTACGAGAAGTACGACATTGCATATTAATTGGTG
Organism: Megathymus violae; assembly: GCA_003671415.1. NCBI lineage: Eukaryota > Metazoa > Arthropoda > Insecta > Lepidoptera > Hesperiidae > Megathymus > Megathymus violae. Next base: position 4,965,700 of record PDGT01000005.1, on the reverse strand, counting down.
CCGCTATCGAACTGCACATCGCTGCGAGCTGCGAGCTAGCTTCCATCAGCACTACACATCCACAACATACACTTGATCGCTCACGGTGTTGCCAGTTGTCATGTTAAAATTTGCCTGTATTTTAAGTAGATAAAACGTAACGAGGTAAACTAAGCCGGCTAATTAATAAAATAATCTAATAGACGTTTCATCTCTTATATCAATGACATGAATTTGGTTACCTATAAATCAATATAAGCAATAATAATATCACGAGTCTTAATCAGAACCGCATATGATAATGTCGGCACATTCATTATAGCTAGAAGCATTTGCAGTTTCATGTAGTATATTAAAGGCTCAGGATTTTTGTTAACATGTTGCTGTAAGCTATAAACTGAAAGCAATTACACTTCCATGTTTATCTCTTTTATTTGTTAATTAGAAAAATGTTTTATGCAGTTGTTCCCTGAAAAATGAAAATATTTTCTATCGCTATAAAAATTAATGAAAAAAACCAAAAGGAACAAATTTTCACACTATTGACCCTAAGATATTTATAGGACTACTCGTTTACTGGTCTACTGGCAACACAACATTAAAACTGTGCAAGTGTGCAATAATGTTGGTACGTGTGTGTGTAGCTTTCTACCCTGTCTGCCGGGTGCCGTAATGGGAACAACCACTGCGATGATACATCGCCTTGTAAAGGCGAATGTCTATTTAAACTGACAATGGAAATCGCCAGCAATTTAGTACGTCCTATATATTTATTAATAATTTTAGAAAACTTGATAACAATGGCAAGTAAATCTTTATATAATAACCACAACCGAAAGAAACCAGTCATAAAAAATTAAGGTTATTTTGTCATATCTCACGAGTCCTGTTTAGTACCTACCTAACACTCAACCATGGCTTTATATTATGCAAACGCATCTTGTATGACAGCATGCTTGTCAACATAATAATGTCCAACTCCAAGGGACTCTGTAATGAGTATAATCTAGTCAAAGATCAATCACGCTCAGCTCATATTTTATGACGTGTCCTGTTTCATAATACGATAAAGGAGGTAGGTAGGTAGGAGCTCATGAATTAAGAATTCGAATATTATATCAACGAAATTTTACTATGTTAGTTTATTTGACATTTCTTGCCACTGTTAAGTTACTTTCTATTTGTAAATAAATGATAACACAGGATTCCCAATGATTATCTATTTCATGACCCGATTACTGATGTTATCAAATTGTTCGGTACTTTGAATAGTTTAATCCCATAAAGTTTCTTGTTTACTGAATTACTGTCGAAACAGATGAAACTAAAAGGTTAAAATTTTGATTTCAGTTGTCTTTTAAAGCGTAGACATTTACTGCAAAAGGAGTTTTAGAAATTCCTAAGTAAATTCCTAGTAAATGGGTTAGATAGGGGGTGCAAGATTGTATGTATGATTGTAACTCAGTAATTATACTATAAAATTAAGTAATTGTACAGTAAAATAAATGAACTTCAAAATCATCAGTATACTGTTAAAACACTTTATAAACGTGCAAGCAACTTGCCTCTATGGTAACTCGAAATCATGCAATGCGTTCAGTTACCACACTCCCTGACTATACCGTGCCGATAGAGTGAGCGCATTCTAATATGCAAATGTATTTAAATGCTGAGCCCTCTTCATTACGCTAGTATCGATCTTAGATACACAATTTGTTACTTGATAGGTACCAAAAGTGTACAAGTACTATCTAAGTTGATCGGCAGTTCGTGACAGTAGTTTACGGTAGTTTATTCATTAAATGATAAATATGATTCATTAGTAAAATTAAATTTAATCCCTGGAAAATTAAAGTATTATAAGTAATGTTAGTATTATTATTAATGTGTATATGTGTGTCTGTATATATAAGTTATTTTTCACATCATAGATGATCTAAAGTGCCTGGTAAGTAAGTCACACATACCACAACCATTCCAC
>PDGT01000005.1:4887387-4963576 GCA_003671415.1 Megathymus violae | reverse complement strand
TGAATTAAGCTTTGTGAGAGCCTGGTGCCTGTGTTATATATTTTCATTTATTCATTTTAGCACAATTAACACTGAACAATATATACTGTACATTTTTATATTAATTTTCGTCCGGCCACGTACCTACTTATTAACTTCAATAATTTCAACGAAGGCCCACCAATAGCAACTGCATCGATCAGCGATCGGGGTGGACACGTAGAGCGTACTTCATCAGCATAGTTTATTTTGCGACAGAAGACACGACCCCAGCATACTCATGGTTTGTGTTGATGAATTTCGGTCAAATGTTGGTAATAAATTGAACAGCAGAGGATTTAAGTGTGGCTTTAAAATGTGTTACAATTCACAATATTCAAAATAACAACACGAAAGCATATATGTGAAAAGTCCTTGCTGTATGAAATGTTATTTTCACCATTATTGTATGTTATTTTGAAGTAATATCAAATTTAATATCAAATTTTGTAAACTTATTAAAATAAAATTGTTTTACATACCTACTGCTATAATAAAAACTTGTGATTGCTTTACAAGTTGTATAACAAGATTATCTGTATATGTTTAAATTCCTATAAATTTATTTAGAATCATAACTTTGTATATCAATTGACAGTAAAGACCAGCAAATGAATGCTATGCTTAATAAAATATACCCTACCGCCAGATCCAAACAGTCCAGTGGTCTTAAGCCATTGTTAGTATTCTCTCTAACTACCTGCAGTGCCCAATCAGATTAATCTTAAATATTTATTGCACATAGCCCATTCGAGGACGGAGTTGTTAAATTAGTATGACGACGGCCACACTGATGGTGAAGAAAACGGTGGTACCACCGTCGGTCATACGTGGGTGGGCTGCCACAAACTGATTAAGACCTGATGAATATTAAACCGCCACTTTGTACACAAAGTAGTGATATTGAAATTATAATGGCGAAACTACTGTTTAATGTTTCCCAAATGACGTTTAACGTGGGAAGTTTAAGTACTCGGTTTGTAGCGGTAATGAAAATGTGGTTGATAATATTGATGTATTCATTCAATGTAAATAAATGGTTTCCTGTGGACAAGTTAACTGTAGAGCTTAGTGGCCCCGCATTGTCTTGATAATTTTATCGTGAAATATCGCTTGAAAAACTTTGAGTGTTTATTTAATATTAATATTTTTTATGAACTCAAATGTTTCAGTTTGTTACGAATGAGTAACATTTTTCTTACACCCGGAGTATTATCATATAATATATATATTTGTTTATTCATTACAAAGTTTATGAAATAGTGTATAAATGAATAATTTGTTTGTGTGAAGTTGTATGGATAAAGTGGTCGTGGCCGTTCAAGAGTAGGTGTATAGTGTTAGTTCGGTTTTGGTTTAATTAAATATACCTACGCAGTGCTGTCATTTTTTTAGATATACCTACACTACATATATCCAGAAGATTAAGAAAATTTCATTTTACATTAAAAGACAAGTAATGAATAATACTGACCATAATATTTGTTTTGATTTAATCCATCTATATCAAGTTGCAATACTTTATTTTTATATATCATATATTTTAAATGATGAGGTGCAATTGTAAAAATACCTAAATATTGGAGACTGTGGTTTGTCAACACCATGTTTTAAGTGCGATCCCTCTGTATCATGCTCATATTACACCAATTGCATCATGATAAAGAAGCCAATATGGAATAAACATTTTAAGTCACAATTGTTTTTAGGTGCCTAGTTTTGTAGTAGTATGTTATTTTTTTTGCTTTTCTCTTCTTTATCTGTTTCTTCTTTTTTTTTCGATGATTAAAAGAATTTGCGCTCGGACGCAAATCATGCAATGAGAATAATTTCACATCTCCTAAACGCATTACTTCATCAAAATACCTAATTACTTTAAATCACACTTGGTTCGGAGCAGTCGATATGGTTTTATATTACGGAAACCGTCGAACAATCAAAGTTTGTGTAACATAAATTTTCCGCCTAACCTCGGGATTAACATTTTTTTATTAAAACAAAATAAATGTAAAAAATATCCAAACAAATTTTATAGTGCTAGACAAAATGGTGGTGACTATGAAACTAATAAAGCACTTCCCTTTCCGTATCGGAAATCGATTAGTCGCTACTAATCCGTAACCTACAGCGATGCTAAAGTGAACAGAAAAAACAAAACTGCTCCACCTGTCGAATCTGATAAAAGTGTTTTATTTAAATTTCTTTGGTTGGTGAGCCAAAACGAACAGAAAGTTGCATTTGTGTCTTATTAAAAGAAATTTATAGTTGCAGCCACTATAGCTGATTGACCTCGGTCACTGGAAGGATAACAGGTAACCACGAATACTAAATTTTAATATGAACCCTTCGATATCCGCTTTGAACAAAATTGTCATGCAAATATTGTAATTAATGTTACATTTGCGTACCAAATACTGTATTGGTAATTTTGATTATATTCTGAATGTCGTTTATTTAAATCGCTTGTTTTACATTGAATAAAAACACACAACAAATCATTATATTTTAGAAAAACTAAAAAAAAATTGTAATGATGCACATTTTTGTTCGTATTAGGAAGTGATGGAGCTCCTTAAACCACTTGACTTAATGAGCAAACTTCAAGTACCTCAAAAATGTACCTCTGTTTGCTTGCTTGCTCGAAAGTATTCTTTAGTACGTAACACAGCTAAAGACTTTGTCAGGTATTATTATTATGTTTTTGATATAAAATATATAAAATACCAAAAATTTTGACGACCCCGTAGCCCAGTTGGTAGTGACCCTGCCTGCCGAGCGTGGGGTCCCGGGTTCGATTCCCGGCCGGGGCAGATATTTATGTGACAGATAAATGTTTCTTCTCGGGTCATGGGTGTTTGTGATGTGATAATTGTGTAAGTCCATGCCACCCGCAACACAGGGAATCCTAGTGCGGGGGTGTGAGTTTGTAAACGTTTATTTTATTTATTAAATGTAACCGCTTTTGCATATTTTAATTAAATATACATTAAGTACCTACCCATGTCCTGTGAAATGTGTTTTTTGTCTGAATATAAATAAAAAAAAATCGTAAAATCATTAATTTCAAAGCCCATTTGAAAAAACCGAATCCAAGTACAGTATATGAAACGTGTTTTTTGTTATTTAGTAAAATATGTATTATCGATTGACGTAATTTTAACCTTCAACTAGTATATCGAAAACCACTTGTCATAAAATGGATAAGATGAATTTTTAAATGAACGATATCATGGAGAAAAAATACCCTCTCACATAAAGCTCATTTATTTAGTGTCCAGCAACAGAATGTTGCAAGGTGCGCAAGCGCACGTGCCCGCTGCCCGAGGCTTCCAGTTCTTACGTCTGTTCTCGATACCAATGTCATACATCTTTACGCCTAAACAACAATAATGCGATGCAATATAGACCTTCGTACCTTACGCCACGTATTATAATAATAACAAAGGAAATGGATATTCAAAATAATATCACCTCAGGGTTAACGATTACCGGTGCGCGCTTCCACTCCAGATGGTTGAATAAACGGACCTTTGTTTCCGCAGTGATATCTGAATTAACCGACGTAAAATACTCAAAGGTGTTCATTAACATGATTAATTCAAGATACATGTCTTGCGTCCCTGTTGTTTTCCTCGATTACGATTGGATTCAAATGCTGAGTGCTTAGTTCAAACTTATGTTCATGATGGTAAATGATTTTCACATTCCTCGTAACGGGAACGCATCACTGTCAGGCCTGGTATTGCTAGAGACCGTGGACGATATGACTACTTAAGATAAGGTGGGTCGGTCACTAATCTGCTGACTCTAAAAAATTGCATATTGTAATGAGTTCTTTGGGGTCGAATGAAAATGAAGTATAAATCGTTGTACAAACGGAGTCTTCAAGAGAGTGATTAGGCTTTTATAAGTTATTGCGTTCAACATCACCACCGCTTACTATCAGGCGGGATTGTTGCCAAGCATTTTATGTAAAAAAAAACGGACCAAGATTATATGGACGTGATCTTTTTGAGGTTCAATGACAACTCGATTAGAATCTGGATCCGTTGGATATGAATCTGGATCCGTTGGACATTCGTCAACAATAAGTATGACGGCGACTCCATACTTCGAAACAAAGTATTGTTTTATGTAACAGTTATAGAACATGTACCTACGTTAAGACAAGTTTAGTTTTTCTTCCTGTTTTGTCTGCTGTCACGTTGTGTATAGAGAATTACTACTATTACTACTACTAATGTCCTATGGCCTCTCGGTGGGACAGAGGGCGTCCACAGTATATGTAGAAATACACTGTATCATAATTGGTGACATCGTGAGTAAGTATAATTTATTGTATTATGTGTAAGCGTGAAACACCGATAAACAGAACAAAATAAAAATAAAATGAGACCAAAAAAGTCTGTATAAAATAAATTAAATAATGTATTCATAGGATGAGGTATAATAAATACACTCCAATTTTTATCACAACAACTCAAACGGAACAATAACCCCACTAAATTTTTAAATTATCTTTGCAGTCTTATTACAATTAAAGTAATTTGATAATGCAATAAATAATGTTTTACTTGTAATGTGCAGTAACCTTACTTACTCCCAGTTTACCTCGTGTTCCATAGGCAATTAAACCAATATCACCAGTAACCTGCACCTCAGCTCAAACAGTTAACCTTAAATAAGCAGAACAACATACTTTTTACAGGTATTTAAAGTTTGAGAACACTACGCAGCCAAAGGATATGCATGGGCATTAGCTTTTTGCGAACCATTAATTACGCGAACAAAATAGTTATTTCTCGGCTAGATACTGTCGGTAAGGTGATCGCCGACAGCGGGCAGCGAGGATGCGCCGCGGCTGTGAAGCCTGCGAGGGCACCGTCCATCTTGGCGCGCTCGCTCACTGAGTACATTCCCGTGTAAGTTTTTACACCTATTATTTTATGTGTCGGCGAGTAAAGTTCGGTACGTGAGTTATAAACTCGCTCGCGCCTCTCTCGCCCCTACTTTATAGGTATTAACGACTTGTCCGAGAGTTTTCTTATAAATAAATTTGAAGGGTAACAAGGCTCGCTTTTGTCGGATTAGTAGACTGGATCTTGTTTCACTTTGTTGCGGAGCCTCTTCTATCTTTTTGTAAACCGGAAATTCACGATGATATGCCTCGCGTGGTATCGTTTAATTTGAAAATGAATATTCGCGGTATCAGCATTTAGCTCTCGAAAATTCTTCATTTAGGCTTTTATTGTATCGGCTGAAGTGTGCCTATCGCAGCTTGATTTACTGAAATCTGAGGATCACGTGACGTACAGCTATAACGCGTAGAGAAGTCTATAAAAGAGGTCATGTGGAAGTTAAGAGCGCTACCTGTAAAATATCAGAGCCGTAAAGTAAATGCAGTGGTAGTGAGACGCGCGGACGTGCTCGCGACTTTATTTTAATGAAATAAAACATTCTCCACCATAATATCCACCAATGTTGTCTATTATATCTTAGTTTCGAGTTTTATTGTAAATAATAGCAAATATAAGATTAGGTAATAATCAATATTCCAAGAATTTTTTAATTTACATTCCATAAGGAATACGCGAGGAGTACAATAGATATTCTTAGAACACACGTTATTACTACAAAAGTCAATTTATGACTGCACTCTCGAGGTTTCAAATATCTCTAATGGAGTAAGAGTGAACCGTTACACATCTTCCCCCACAAACTGCTTTATAATGTCTTTGCCGAAAATAACCGCACATAAATATAAAACAATGTGAAACCACTTAAAGCGAATAAAATACACGTCTACTTCAACTCAGTAAAATGAATTTATTAATAACGGAGACAATGAACGTCTGAAACAAATGTTTCGATTTTTGTATTTTTAATTGTTCTCCGGACGACACCGAGGACGCATTAGAAGAACGAAAATAAATCCCGGATCATATTCGACACAGGCCGCTCGTCTCGCGCTCCCGTCCCGCCTACCTCCGCATATTGCATTATTGGCTGTTCTTTACATTTTATCCATAACACTGTCTCAGTGATTACAAAACCGTCGCAGACTCCAGCTTTCCAACCACATTTTACAATACCTTCTAGAAATAATTATTGAATTGTAATTTCACGACGTGTCGCGAACTTATAGTGGAGAGTGCAGTTCTTAGATGATATCTTCGCCGTAATTAAAAATCTTGTCGTGACATTCAGAGCCTCGTCCCGCCTCCGCACACTTCTGCCTCCTTCAATATTGTTGGCGATTGAATCGCAATTAAATGTAACGAATCAAACTACACTTTATTAAAGGGGTCTGATAGCTCAAAATGGATAATGAGTATATCGCCAGACAAAATCGAACGTGCTCCCGTCGAAATGCCAACCATTTTATTTATTCGCCTTAATTATGTATCTTGTCTTAATTTACGATTGGATCATACGATAATCTGAAACGTAATTTATTATAGATGCTTAGGTATTCCAGTCATTTCCATAACAAGATTTAGGATTACAGAGAATGATGTCGAGCTCGCGCTCGTCGCTCGGGGCTTGGAGCTCCGTGTAACGATTAAAACGTATTATCGACATTTATTCGTATTTCGCAATTAAGTGAGCCCGCGGATAGCGGCAAGCGCGCGATGCGCGGCCTTCGATATCGTCATCGCGTTTAATTTTGTTATGTGTCGATGGCATGACGGCCGACGTCGCGATACGACCACTGTCCGTAGATAGCCTTAATGAAAGTAATGGAGGTTTATTAACGATCCATCGCCCCTGTCGCACTCCTACCTATCTCGGTATATTCACCGATAGATTGGAAACCAATGCAAAACGTGCCAAGAGAACAAAGAAAGGCACATTTGCTAATTACCTACGGTTTTGCTCGTGTCGTGCACACAGACGCCGGGTCGTGAGCTCCCGAGATATGACGATAACACATTCATAAATAATTAGAGCGAAATTTTCTCATTTGTAAGACGGTAGTCATGATATTTGGTAGCAGAGCCCTCTGTTCTCAGAATACCGAGATCTAGATAACTGTTGTACGACACGCCTGTTCTCCTCTTATTTTTCTACATATCGAGATGAGTCGAAGACAGCGATGCTCGTAGTATGGTCTAATAGTGACTGTCAAGAAAGGCATTTTATTTCACCGCAAGACACTTGCATAAGACTGTTGGGTCTACAACGGATAGTGTTCATCAAAAGAAACATGAATCTAGAACTACGAGGTATATAACTAAAAAAATATGTGTAAAGTAAATTATCAAGTGTACTGAACGAACATATTTTTTGAATAGAACCTAGTGCTGACCACAACTAACCACGAAGTTCGTGGAAACAATAGAAATATACAATGACAATATGAAAAAAAAACGAATGTAAGTTGTGTCGACTTTAAACCATTTGTGGGTTCAGTCACGGTTAGAGCATCGCATGCCAGGGTTCAAATTTCAACTTCCGTTTGATTCACGAACAATCGATATTGTTATCGCCAACGCTTCATTATAAGCCAAACAAAAATAAATTAAGAAACGTAGAAACAAGTACACGGACGGCTGACAAAATTCGTGTCGACAGCTCGTCTTTCTATTCAAAAGCGCAGGATGTGATAATTATACGCATAGTCGTTACAGTGAATCAATAAAATATCTAAACTCATGCAGGAGATAAATGGTTTTAGTTAATTTCACGAAATCCGTAACAAGATTGCTGCAGGATTTCGCTGAGTCACCGTTCCTAAATTAGAATTTTTCAACCGTACGAGCGTGGCCAATCGCTATGAGCATAATGTTATTAGATCCAGATATTGAGTCAATTAACAAAAATTTAATAAGAAATATTAATTATATCAAGTAGGTAGCAAAGACGGCAGCTTTGTATACCTACTTATCAACAAAAAATAATTGATATCTCTATGAGTTATAACAAAATTTTTGCTTCCTAAGTACAATAGGCTCACAGCGTGGTTTGGATCATTAATTTTTGTCATTATCCGAAAACTAGCAAACAGGCTGCCTTATGATATTAGCTTTCGCCGCAATCAGACGTCAAGAAAAAAAGCACCGCCGGCATCACCGTTTTCAACACAATACGAACCCAATTGTTGACTAGGTCTTAAAACATTGCAATCCAAATCGATTTAACGATATATTTTCACAAGTGTGATAGACAATCTGTTAAATAACCTTATCACCAGGTTATCATCTAAAATATACTCAATACAAATATTATTTATGGTTTACACACACAGGTAATAAGAAATGAAATAGATATAGTTACATTCTCACAGATAACGGCCTTCTCTCTCAAAAATGATCTCAGCGTAATCTTTGAAAAGAGGGATTAAAATCATAGTACTCCAAAGTATTCTATACATCGCGGATTCCACACACATATGAGAATTTTATGAATTACTACCATTCCCCACATAACAGTGAATAATTAAAGATAGTTGCAATATCGAAGCTAGGGGGCACTCAAATGGATGAATATGGAATCGATAAACTATAAATCATATTCATATCACTATTAAGTAAACAAAAACAAAAAGAAACAAAAAGCAGGCGGTGCCAATTGTAAATTTAACTGAAAGAAAATTATTATCATTGTAGATAGGGTTAAACTACTTTATTTCGATTTGAAGATAGATATTCAATTTCAATTTTAATAACAATACTAGACCCGAGTTCAAGGACATTAAAGAGTCTGTCATTATTAAAAAGCATAGATAATTAAACGTCATCCGATTTCAATAAAATTACAGTACGACTGAACCTTTGAAATAATATAAACATTAACGTGGTTAAACTAATCAGACGTATAGTTTGTACTTGAGTAAAAAGACGCCGTATTTTATATAATATTCGTCATTCAATTAAATATCGTTATTGTCGTCGATTGTAGACTTCCGCAATCTAATGAAATAGGGTTTTTTCGGTGTAAATACAAAAAGTACAGATCTCATAAAAACAAACAATCTTAAGCGCATAAATTAAAATTTCCGCCTACCAATACCAGTGGTAAATCAAGCATAAATAATAATACTATAGGGGACTGGATAAAGACTTATACACACTTTCCGTGCATGCATCGTATAGGTTCCTAAATGAGTGTTATTGGATCTATAAAGTCCTAAAAATGCACCTTGTTACACGACAAACCGATGGACGGTCGTTTTCACTGTACATCGTTTATCATACTAGAGTGAGTAAAATGGGCAATACGGTGTATAAAGGGCTTAACTAGATCGATATTCTGTTATTACGATTGTTACGATGCCAAGTTTCACGTTAATTTATGGTATGAAAATATTGTTATTACCTGCTGAATTTTGTAAATGTAACAATAAATTCTGGTGGAACTCGCGAACGGCTATATATGTGAGAGTTTTATCTTTGTTATACAGATTGTAAGAAGTCAACTAATCAAAGAGAGAAATAATAAATCTTAAAAAGTAATCCGACCTCTTGGGGGGAATGACACAAATTGCTTACCCAAAAGCTCTATAATTCACCAAATATCTGTAAAGTTTATCTATATACACTTGGTGAAGGGAACGGATTATTAGATACTTAATTACTCTAAATCTGAGTGTACACAGTGAAAGCAATAAAATGGTCATAGTTTGTAATGATGATTGGCTTTCTAATTTGATCATTTACTTTTGACTACAATTATTCCTATTGATTTATTACTTCCTATAAACAAACAATAAATTATCATTAATGAGAAATACGGGTATTGATCGATAGAAGTAAAACATTATTTGTTCTTCAAAGTCAATTACTTTATATCATGTTATATTCATTGGACAATGCACTCGGGCTGATTAGTGGAATGCTCTTTAAGACGCCATCAAAATAAATAAACTATCCGAAGCAATTTGAAGTGTTAAGTGACCGCTGGCCATCAAAAATTACCAGATAAAGGGTAACAAAGCCGGACCAGTGACTTATGAAGTGATTAAAAGAAAGTAGGGTTAGCAAACAAAGTAGCTAATAATATTTAAGAATAATACTTTTTGGAAAACTTCGAGAGGAAAGAGTTACGATTCACGTACATATTGTAACATTAAAGTTAACATGTTAAAATTGGTTACGGAATGCTTTCAAACTCACTAGCTATGTAATTAGGATCGGAATTTGTAATCCAAACTATTGTATTACTATTACATATTCTGTTCGCATTATTAATCTGTAATATTTTAGATTTTTCATGATATATATGGAACAAAAGGGGTTCCTAGCTATAAGGTTAATAAGCGAGTCCCTCGACCCGTACGTGATCACTAACCTAAAAAAAATAACACAATGTGTCTCATAATTATCTTTTGTTTGTAACAAATGTGAAATATTTTTAAAGATGTGTCTATCCGCCAACAAAAAAATAATGACTTAAAGAACGTCATGATACGCTATCTTCTATGATATCTATGCTTCACTATCCCTGTATTTTATTAACACTCTACAACTCGATTCACGGCCCCATCGATACGTTTCATGGCATATTGATTGCGTCTACGTTAATAATGGCTCTGTCTATAAAATCGATAACTATTATTCATCTTTGAGTACCTGTATTACTGTAAAAATGTAAATATATGTTATTAATATTCGGACAAATAAAGACTTTATTATATTATATTTGTATAAATGAAGGAAATTAAATGACATTTAAATATAACGTTGCACATAGGTGTGTCACTTGATTTATTTATCTATGAATTTCATGCATTTTTAAATTCTAAATTTTTCCAACTTGATAATCTATCTATATATATATGTAAAGGCATCCTCCATCTCTTGTCACTAGTGTTAAGCTGTTTAGCATAAAAAATGTATTGACTTATTGATCTCTACATGACATCTGGAAATGTGTAGCCACACTGTACCCACAAAGCCACGCGCTCTATTACACTGCACTGATAGCTACAATCAGGTAACAGCTCATGTGACATCTTTATGATGTTTCAAAAACCATTACTAACGACACCTTTTTAGTTACACGCGATAGGTGCAGGACGACTCGGGACAAAACGGTTCGGAGTCATTGGCACCTGTGAGGGCGCTACATAACAATCGTCCATACCTCTGTTAAGGCTACAATAATATATTGAGATTATATAGACTTAAACATTCGCAACAGGTTTTTCTTCATAAATACTGTATATGCGGTGAAAATTGCATTAAGACATAAAACATATGAACATTCTTGAAGAACATTCTTGAACTTGAAGGTTTTGTTATGAGATAAAAATGCGTGTTGGTTACTAGGTGTTAAATAGCCACTGCAGCTCAGAGACATCTGTAACTAGTGCCTGTCTGGGTTTTTCATTATCATCATTACATAATTGTCCCATTGCTGAGCTTGGATTTCCTCTACCAAGGCCCTCTATTTTATGGTTAGTCATGATATTGGCTGGATTTGTAATGACATGTTGGATTATCAGCCCGCTACCCCGACTTTGTTCGAGTTTTTAATTTGTCCGTATTTTATATAAGTTTTAAAAATTATTATAAAATAAGGTCAAATTAAATATATTATTTTATGATTAAATAAATATGTGTACATAAAAAGAGCTTCAATCTCGTTTGTAATACGCAGTATATTTGTTTTAATGTATGTCAACTTTTACTGAACTTTTTTATTATTTCATGTTTCCAGAATAATCGCCTATAACAAGTTAACCACTTACATCTTTTATATTCAATACTAAATCTTTAAACTATTTTTAACAACACAGTTTCATCAATCTCATCTCAGCTTACAATTAATCAACAAGAAATTAAACATACTTTACATCAAAACAAATTTCATGTTTATTTTTTAGCGCTGAATCAATAATGCTCTTCAGTGTAACGTAATGAATATGCTTCAATTCAGGAGCGGGTTCCGTATCTCACTACATTTGATGTGCACTATATCGCGGGGGCAGAGGGAGAGAGTCGGCGTAACCAGAGATTTATGATCTCATAATGCGCCGTTCCTCGCCCACCATACATTTATACGTATTGATTTCATTTCGACATACATTTTTGAATAGCTATGCTCAAGTACGCTTCTAGCAAATTTGATCAGGTGATGCACTGAAATTAGAAGGTACAACTTAATTAAATTTTTTGTTACACAGTCATTGTCATTTGCAATTCCTATTGCAACGAATCTAGGTTAGCATTTTAGAATAACACGTTATTTATTTGATGACAGTAAATTTTAAGGATCTTTTCGTTTTTGGGACAGGTATCGTATAATTCAAGAATTATCTTTTACATTCCCTTTTATTCAAAAAGGAAATAAAAAACCGGTGAATTCTGAATCGTTGTTGCTAGGAAAGGATTCCGAGCTGTAAATATTTACTAATATTGCCTAAGGTATAAGTTATGACTAATGTTTAATATTTTTTTCAGCGTATCGGAATCTTAACGTTCTGACTTTTGGTGGCTCAGTGGAATGGAATAGAGGACGGTAAAAATGCATCATAAAAGTATGAAGGTTTTGTTCTTTCTTTACATGTACCTACAAAACCGTATACACAAATGAACTATGACAAGATACTTATTTTTTTGAAGTACTAGATTTATTAAATTATTATAAGAAGTATTGTTTAAAGATTATATAAAAAACGTTGATTGTTACGGTAGCAGTTATTGGCAAAGGTAATTAAAAAATACACGAATACATAACTGGATTATTGAATCAACTTCAGAAAAGGAAAAGGTTTTATGTTCGCCTGTTGGTACGTATTTTTACATACGACGTCCCTATAGCCTAGTTGGTAGTGACCCTACTTGCCGAGCAAGTTGTCCCGGGTTCGGTTCCCGGCGGGGGCAGACATTTATGTGACGGATAAATATTTGTTCTCGGGTCATGGGTGTTTGTAATGTCATATTTATGTGTTTCTATGTCACCCGGAACACAGGGAATCCTAGTGCGGGGGTGTGAATGTGTAACATTTATTTATATTACTTATCATATACACGTTCAAATAGGGCTGGACTGTAGTTGTGTTTTAAATTTAACCAACAAGGGAAGGATGCTCAATTCGTTCAAAGTAGACAAACTCTGTGTATTTAACATATTTAAGTCTATACAGTGCGAAATAGGTACTTTGTCACGTATTAAATATCTCGTATGAAATCTCAGATACAAGATAAGCAGACTAGAAATGTAGAACCAGATAAATAAGTCATGCTATCTGATACCAAGCACGCAAGAATAAATACATGAATACATAGATTGAACAAATTCTACAATCATCTTGTATTTACCTTACAGCAATAAAGGAATAAGAATAGGTACTATGTATAACAAATACAAACAACTATAGTTTAATAAATTATATTCACTAATATTACATCTCAGTTAATATCTTAACGTATACCATTAGATGAAAATTTCCTCTTAGAATATAATCTAAGCTAATAAGCTGTCGCTGCTTATAAAGTATCAAAGATAAAATCAATAAGACTTTGAATGATGACAAATATAATTTTATGATATCCATAAAATGTTATTTATCACAAAAATAACAAGAAATTAATCCGAATGGAATGATGTATCATTATATTTTATACACGACCAGCTTAACATTATGTCATGTATTTTACATATCAATTTTTATTAGGCTTACACATTCCAATATTCAAATTTCCATACCTGTTTAAAATAAAGTATATCAAAACTGCTAATGGTGTAACCTATTAATGTGTTATTGACTATTTTAATATACATATTATTATGATGAAAATAGCGAGGACTGGACTCACATGGAAAATTCAGAAGGTTGTTATTATAAACAAGTAATACCTCCGTGATATATTGAAAGTAGAATAGGAACAGTGTAATATGAAAGTTTGCAAATAATGCAAACTAGTTTAAGATGTTCTTTATGGTGCGATTTTATCGTAAATTAATATTTTAATGCAGAATATCTATTCAGTATATGCGTTAAAAACCAAGTCATCTCAATACTAGATATGAGCAGCACGGCCAGTTATATTTTATCAGAAGTAACGGCGTCTAACGTACGGCCAATTTCATAATGCCTCGCCGCCGCCCGCCCGCTGCGAATGTGCCTCACTTATCAATTTGATATCTCCATCCGGAAAAATAATGCACCCGCAATGAAGGCGCGATCAATAACCGAATGCCGGATAAGAAATCAGATAAAATAATAGTAATGATAGAATTTAAATCAATAAAAGCACATTGAAATTCATGCAGTAGTATCGCAAAGAAACGAACATCAAACATTATTTATATTCGCTTCTCCAGCAATAATAAGGCAGTCCTTTATTAAAACAGTTTATTTATAACCAAATAAAATTATCAAAATCTGTCTGATAAATAATAAAATCGTTTTCCTATATCTGACAATTAAGGATAAAAGTCTCACATATGGACTTCGCTGGCCCAAACCCTGTACCTAGCTACTGAAACACAAGTTTTGAAACATGCTTGAACGGAATCAATAACGGCAGAATTGGTAAAAACTGGTCCTGCTTCAGATGAAGCACACGAAGAGAAATATACAAAGATTTAACAGCCTTGACAGATCACAATCTGCTTAATAGTATGTCTTATCTTTAATATAACATCCTCTACGTTCGCCTCGTTAAAAAATGACGAGCGTTATACACGTAATAAACATTTTGACGTGATCCGTTAAAAGGAACATAACATAATTTTACTGGTAGGGAATAGTTAAACAAACGACTCACTCTGTCAAATAAGTCATCAGTGCGTCAGTTAACTCAATTACACTGAGATCAACACACGACTACCGTGCGTGATAAACAACTAAGCATCACACTCAAAATCACACCCAACTCAGATGAACTTAACTGCTAAAATCATTCACAACCCTTCACTCCCAACAGCTCTCCTCCATAAATCATTTAATAACACAAATGTGCAGCCACACACTGAGCTGTTCCTTCCGTTGTTGACGCTGACATGGTGTTTTTCATTCTAAATGCAACCTAGATGTTAAGTACTAAAAGTTGAAAATAGATATCAATCACATAAAATGTAAGGACCTTTGAATAGCAAAACAAATGTTGTTTCTTTACAAAAAGTAACAAGTACCAATAGAAAATTTGAATATGATCCAGTATCATTCGTGTTTAAAAATTGTTTTCGAATACCACTTTAGAAGTTTCTATTTTGGACATAATTAATCTTCCGATACAACCACGTACCATCATCCAATCTTTGACACGTAGAATAAGTTCCACAGATTATATAGAAAAATGATTTATAGTATGCGTGAACTATCACTAGTGACATGATACCGGAATAATATACAAATAAGTCGAATTTCCCGTTAACCTACCGTGTTTAATAGAAGCTAATAATTTTTTAATTTAAATTTATTGGAAGATGTTCTAGACAGTTTCACATTACTAATTTATTTAAATTATTGATAAACAACAAGACGATAAATATCTTCTCATTTTTGTTGAAAGACAATATTGGTTTTGTAATCCTATAACAAGTAATTAGTAATAACAAACCAATTACTTTTCAGTCATCACTAGTCCAATGTTAGCAATTCAAATACCTAGTACATTAAAGCACCCGGAAATCAATCGTTAAATTGTTCTTAAAATTGTAACATAAATTAATAATAATAATTAATATAACACCGTTCAAATCAAATAGTAATTTTGATTTTTATATGCTGTAGGAAAAATAAACAATTAATAGAACTTACAATAGAGCAAAATCATTCAACCAATACAATGCTTTAGATTATCCCAATTTTCGGAAACAGATAAGATAAACGGATCTAGATCAGATCCAGAATCAGCGCATTTGGAAAAAATATATACATATAAAGGAGATGCAATTAGTTTGTAACAAATTAAAAGGAGTTCCATCCATTTTTACGATTTAGATATGGCTTGAACAAACAACTTTGAAGATTCAAATGTTAATGTTATGACAAACTTTCTTGGAATGAATGTTTTGAAAAACTAGGCGAACATAAATAACGGATTCAAAAAATGTCGCCACGGTCCACCGGTTGCCTAAACCCTAAAAACTATAACAAAAAGACTCTTGTAATCAACGAGGTGATCTACTTCCCAATCGCAATATTCAGTTGTACAAAAAGAGATCGTTAATAATTATTAAAACTCCATGCTTTCTGCCGTCTGTGGACAGGTGCGCCTTCGTAGCGCATACGCCAAAAAAGCATGACGCAGCGAAGAGTCGACCAAAAAACTATAAGAAACCGTCACATTCTATGTAAAAACAAATTATCCAAGAAGAAATAAAGATCTATCGAGGAAGCGGTCACAGTTGACTGTTCATACAGATTGACCATAGCTCTATGATTCGATTCATTTTTTATTGAACAGATGATCAGAATTACGGAAACGAATAACTAATACAAAACGTTTGCAAACAATTTCGTAACATTTATTCCATTTGTAAACATCTATAAAATGTTGGTAAGCAATCTAAGTTTCCGCCGGTATTTCCAAAAAGAAACTGTTTATTCATTTATGTCTCAATGCTAAAACATAATCGAATCTTTTATTACGATCAATGTAAATGTTTTATAAACGCTTACTCTCACTATCTCGCCTGCATCGTTAAAGAGCCCCTATAAGGGTCTACTGAGAGACTAAATTTCAATTTCATTCGTTTTGGAATTAAACTCAAAAGTAATGTTTTGACGAATTTTGACATGAATAGTTACAAATTACTCGTCCAAAAATATTATTTAACTGTAATGAGTACTCACAACTTTACTGTCGATACCAACAATTTGTACCAACCTAATGACATAGATCACGCAAACGATGAAAGTATTCGCTTATCAGTCAATAAAATAACATAATAGTAATAATTCGTTACAATTAAAATGTAACCTTTAAGATGTATAATGGGTACTAACGGTATAATATATACATCACCGTCGTATTTTGTATGTCGTATTTGGTACAATACACCATTCAATTCTGGCACGAAAATTATACGTTGGAACTATTTAAACACGAGCGCTATTGATGATGGCATATTGTTTCATTAGGTAGTGAAGTTATATGGTGAGGTGAATCATGCTAGTTTTATTTTGTGTTTTGCAACAACCTTCAACAATCGCGTAAAATAAAAAACTAATAGTTACTAAGTACATTATTGTTTTAGTCTTGTCATTATTATCAGCTACAAGGAAGTCAATTCTGTTTCAAGGTGAGCAATAGCAATATCTGTCATTGATTCTTTGTTTAATTCTCTTTATGTTTAATGAAATCTTCAGTGCGTAGAAGGTCAAATTTTTGCATGTACTTCCTTCCACATGTCCCTTAATGGATGTGGCTTTGAGGGACCAGATTGATACTTTGTTTTCAAATAGTATTAGACAAGCAAAGTATGAAGAACTTATACCGCGTTCACATTAAATATTAATGTCAAACGAAAAGATGGGGCCACTCTGCAAAATTTATTTCACATCTCCACTCCACCAACGACAAGAAAACTGTTACGGTTTGCAGCGGTCTGAGTGTAACATTAAAAATTCAACTCGTCTTACCCACTTGTGTGAGGGATTGCTGCATACTCGCCTTTGGACATCATTTATATTTCCTTTGATTTGTGCTGTACATTTTTCTTTAGATCGAGGCAATTTTTTTTTCTTTTTTTTATAGCGGAAGTGAGGCCATTGATATATATCAAGACTATGTAAGGGTGTTATTACTGGTTATATTGATTATAAGTGGCCTTATATAGAACCATTATGGACAAATTCGAATACCTCGAGTACCAGAACTAGCGTTAAGACTAAAATATGTGTAATGAGAAAAAAAATTATTTTGAAGTGTCATCTATTTGGACGGTGAGGGTCCAAGCGAATTTGAAAAGGATAAGCGAGGCTGATAAGTTTATGGCACTTTGTTCTATGAAAAGTTTTTTACATGTTTCTGTTCATGTCGGAGAGCTAGCTAGTAACAACAGGTTGTCACATCGGTGATCTCTTTGATGTTACAGATGTACCTAATATGAGGGACAGTGATCAGTGGTAATTTGACATTAAAGGCTCATCGATTTAAATGAATATATATCTAATGACTTATAAAAATCTGATTTATACTTTGTCGTTCCATATAACATTATTATTTATTAACTTCTATAATATGTCCGCAACATAGTGCTTAGATTTACACAAATATTTTACCTACTCCCGTACATATATCATCGTATTCAATATAAACACAAATTATTGTGAAAAACGGCAAAAATCGTTGTGACTATAAAATGTAGACTCACGAGGTGCCTGAAAACGTACTCAATAATAATTAAATAATAATTAATTACAACGTAATTAATATTTTTTATATTCCACCTTTTCATTACAATATTGAACATAACACTAACGATACCTTTAATATTGTACAACTGCACCTGTACGCACCTAATCAACTTCCTCGGTAACATGAACACAGTAACCATATTGTACTTATGAATATAATGGCGTTGACGAACTCGATATTTCCGTTTGATATTGTATCTGTTTATTATACGCTCAGTACAATCATTGACGAAATTCATTTACTGCCATCGATTGCTCACGATTGGATGCCGCGATATAAATTGCAGTAATTTACTCATTTTCGATAGCATTTGTAACATGTAAGGTCTGTTTAGTGCCTATTTGGATTCAATTAACCTAGATTACGATTATATTGAGTCGTAAAATGACTATATGTTGCCGTTACGAATGTTCATGGAATTATTTTTACGATGCTTCGACAATTAAGTGGGTGAACATATAAAAGCTAGGTACAGGTAACATCATAAACTTGAGTACGTAGGAACAAAACCGGGAAATAGGCGTGCAATTTTTCTACAAAATATATTGTGATTGACGGATCCGTGTTACACATTGAAAATTGTATCATAAATCTTTTGAAGGCCTTAGAAAAACGTTTCCTTGGTACTTAACATATTGGCATTCTAAAATGGCTTCCATGTATTTGAGAGCAAAAGGTGAAATTGCTTTACGATTGATATAAGTAGGTCTAGAAAATATTCATGGCATTAAGATAAATAAAACAAAGAACAATAAATAGTTGCCCACCACACCCATACCACGTCGAAACAACAAAACGCGGTGTCGCTGGTGACCGCGTTATGGGTGCGATGTGGTCAATATCGCCGTCAGTATTTCAAATTCAAATTCAAAATCATTTAATCATATAGGTATTCAGTAAATACACTTATGAACGTCATTTTTTTGCTTCTACCACCGTTTCGAAAAGGTGCTTTAACAATGAGGAGAAGAAACGGCGAAAGAAACTCCTCAGCACATCTTTTAAACAACATATGGTAATTACAAAAGTTTAAACCTGTGCGGAACTGGTATCGACACTAATTTTGTCCAGGCATCCTTGTCAGTTTTACTTACAGTTACATACTCTTAACTGAAAGATTTGGTTCATGTGAATAATACTGTTAGATATGAAGTTATATGTATATCCATCATTACTAATACCATCATTATCATAATACCATATACTGTGGTGTGTTGAAGTACAACTACATGTGTGCTGTTATTATTTTTTGATGATTTTATTTACGACATTTTAGTTGTCTGTTTTGATGCGTAGTGGATTTTGACAGTATTTGATAAATGAAAGGTTCTTACGTACATACGTAATCAACTTTATTTTATTTCAGTCACCTTAACATAAAAGTTGTACCGTAGCTAAACAAATTACACAAGCAGTGTCATCATAATACAAGTCATGAGCTTAAACTACTTCCGAGAAGATCAATCATTTCACACCCAAAAATGAAAGTGCCAGCTGAGCAAAAAGATGATGCCGTTTTCATGGTAAATAACATCTCGAGCGGTTTTTATTTTTCTTCTTTTACTATCGCCGCAGAAGTTGTCCGTTAATAAAAGATAAACTAAAACAAACTACATGTGACCTTTTGAAGTACATAATTTTTACGTACTCCAATGAGAAATCTATCTATGTATGTACTTGTATAAAAATGTATGTATGTAAAAATTATGCACTTAGGCTTAATTTAAAAACTGACAAAAAATATTAACGCTCTGTAAAAGTTTGCGAGGTTTTCCACAGCAAATTTAGAATCAACATAATTTTTATCATCTCAGTATAATCTCCAGTCAACTGTGAACTAATTCACTTCATACAATCATCACAAAAGAGTATTGGTCACACTTCGGTTCAGGTGTATTTAAAATCTTTCCCTAACGACCAAAGTGTAAAAAAATGTATCAGTACCTCTATTGAAACGTTTCGAACTTCTTATTAGAATCTCGATGGTTATAAAAATATGAATGTCATACTTTTTTCGTATATTAACATAGCACTTCCTATATCGACCGCATAAAAAAGAGGGTTTTTGAAAGCAAATTGGAAATATTAAAAGTATATTAAGAAACAATTGATAAAAACTAGCAAAAACTTTATAAGCTATACTTACATACTTTATAGGCTTTGTCTTATAAATTATATTAGCCAGTTGGCGAACGTTCTTACTAATGTGATATTCTTTTAGCTATTAGGTTTTGGTCGTATTGGGGTGGCCTAGAATATTGACCCCAATCCCATGCTGGAAGAATAGTGTCGTAAGAAGTGACAGAAGCTAGCCTGCTTGGTGGTATGGTTTTTCGTAATGATTATATTGTCAATATTATTATTAAGTCATTAATATTATTACTGGTATCTTTTTATAGAGTCTGCTTGGCTATTTACCACCCTCTTGCTTGGGTCAGCTGCGAAATGATTCGTCGTGTTCCGGTTAGACGCATGAGAGCCAGTACTTTCTTTCTTTCTACTTCTTTCTTTGCCGACACCGCATTAGTGATACCTTTAGTGTGAATTTTATTTTAGTTTTTAGGATTATTGCATTCAGATAGAGAGATTTTTTTTGTGATATAACATATGTCCAATCGGAAAACAGTACCTTTAAAATGGTAAAAAAAATCCTCCATATTACACGCACAAAATTTGCACTCCATCTTTATTATATTGTGATAGCTAGACATCAAAATGTATCGGAGTTGGACAGATGGTATCACGAATACAGATTTTTGGTAATTTTACATCTGTGATATCTTCTAAAATATTAATGATAATGTTTTGTTGTAAAGAAGTTTTATCTACATTAAATTCCCAACGTAACATACTTATTTAATTAAATAAAGATCAACATTATATTGATCAAAATATCTTTGAAATTATAATCCATAAAATAAAACAATCAATCACATAAAAATATAATCACTCTAGGTTATCCATAGGATATAGATATCTACCATCGTGGATTTTTTATAGATATTTTTAATATACACAATTTCATAGTACAACATTGTGACATTAGGACAACATCCAGTAAAGTTTACTCAGTGTTAGCCAAGAAATTTCTTTTTTTTTTGCAAAACATTGACCTTTTTTATACTTTCTGTGAATATAAAAATATAAACATAAATATAAACACGTATACCTACAAACCATCCGAACGAAATTATCTGAATGATAGTGAAAACGACATCAAAATCCGTTACGTACTTTAATAGATCTAAGCATACATAGCAACGGACAGACGCGAGAGGCAACTTTGTTTTATACTATGTAGAGACTACAGTATGTGTTGTATGCATGTAAAAAATCTTTGACGCTTGGAATATTGAAGTATGAATATTGTTTTTTAAATAGTAGAAATAAATATAATTGACTATTATTTTAAGGTACAAAAAATAATTTCACAATTGAAATTAATACTTTTGAGTGGGTATATTTCTTACTAGTCTCTACTATTATGAGTGTATCGGAAATCTTAATTTCTCCAACAATAACATCTATAAATACTGACGTACAACTGCAAACAATTTTTATATTCAAGTCATAAGGTTCATTTTACGTATGGATTTGTCTGTTTTAATCACACAACAGGTCTGCGCACGCGCCGATTGTTATTGACAAATCGAAGGATGGTGCACATGTCGAAGACTTCCGTTTAAAGTTTAACGGCGTGGTTGACCCAGCTTTGTTTGTTGATCTGTTCACAACTGCATCGTTCATGGTCCTTCTCGTAAGCTATTAATCGCCGTAGCTCCGAGCAATACACGTACCCGCGAACATTAAAGTTTACAAACGGGCGGTTTTGAAATGTGTAATCATTGGGATTCCATTATTTATAAATTTTATACAATAACAGTTTTCGTTCTAGCACTCAGCTTTGTTAAGTACTTAATGAAGAATCATTATAATGTTTTCAAAAAGCATATGGTTTTTTTATTTCATAAACAACAAGTCTCCTCAATAAATGTTACATTAATGTAACTCGCTCTAATTTATAAACGGTGCAATGATGTGTATACGGTAATCAAATACATCCATTTGCCATAATGCACTATCTCACATTAAGTTTAATTAACAGAATGTTGTGAAGCCGTCGCTGCACAAATATCAGAGCGACTTAATCAGGGGATCACATCTCTTAATATACGGCCAACCGACGAGTGAGATCTGACATGAAATTCCCTAAAAATAATATTTAAAATGGTAATGGGTCTTTGGCTTCATAAATTGCCGCGCCATATGTCCCCGAGCAACGCACCTACTGTGTACATAAATATGTCAAGTTTTGAGAAGACTGCGCCTGTATAATTTCACGGACTAAGTTTCTTGATCTTTGATTTTGTTATTACAATGTCGATTAAGGAATTTTCAAAATTACAGTAACATCAAAAATTTATCAGCTATTACAACTTTGTTGTTTATCTATTATATCTTATACTCTGTAGATCTTGTTTATAAACTTTCATTTGTGCATCAAGAAAAATCTATTATAAAGTTTAGCTTGATTTTGAATATTAAAATTACATGTTGATCAATATCAAAATTGTATAGGTACATGCTGCATTACTTATACAAACAAAACATGTCACAAAGAGATTGAAGTACACAAAGCACGCCACAAGGTTCTGCTTAATGGTTTTCTATAAATCACATAGTTTTTATCACCAAACTACATATGATTGAATTGCTATCAGTATTTAGTTATTTCAAATACTAACATAATTTGTCAAAAGTTTTCTTCCCTTGGGTCACGTATGATTTTTACATTACCTTCTATACTATTAAAAAAATTCAAATTATACACAGAAGTTTTTTTATATAACGTAGTAACGGGTAAAAGAGTAATTTCTATCAGTTTTAATATTAAAAGTGTAATACTCCTATAGGATAAAAAAATAATGTGTAAGAAAGTATATTTGGTATATTTTTTAATCTGTGTAAACATTTTTGTGGGTACTCATGTTAAATAAAATATACGCCATTATTTTGGTTTATTTATACGAATCGTAATCATGACTAAACTCTTGACAATTTGGGATATGATAATTGATAGTACTACATCATTCTATGTTCATTGCGTTTAATTCGTTTTTATATATTGGAAATATCAATTCATACTACACTAACAACTTGTTACTGCAAAACACTGTACTTTTTGGTCTTTACTAATTAGATGACTTATATATCTCTTGTTATTAAAACTAAATATCGTTGGACATTATACTTACAGTATACCTACGTGCCACAGTAAAATTCGTTTTACAATTGAACAACAATTAATGCATTTACAGAAAAACTACAGGAAAAGTTAATATTGAATAACAATGTATAATTATTATTATTATTTGTTACATTGATATACTAATGTTTAATTCTTTAACACAATGAAAACGGTGAAACATTTCAAGTATCAATACTATAAATTCGTCAATAGTAAGTATGGATACAGTTAGCCCCGGCACGAGTCAAATAGAATTTTTGACACCTACAATTTTGCGTTTCCGGAGGTTTGTGTGTGGTGAGATAAATATAGTGCTTCATAAACTCCTATTTATATATATTCCCTCGCGAATTGAATACCCCATAAGCAACTATTAATTCCGTTTGGACTTTAGGTTCTTAAAATAATAAAGCCAATTCATGATTACCTATTTATACGATGGCATCAGATTACTGTCAAATGTTAGTTATAAAAAGTTTAATTATTATTGGTAAAATTTTGTTCCAATTTTTATTTTTTTTATTCTTATAAATTTTACTCTCTATGTAAATTAGTTCTGGGGGCTTAATTAAATATAATATATATTTTTTAGGACATCGCATGTCATCTTTAACTTTTAGGTACTTATTCTTGTTTACAATCCGGAATATGAATAATTCAATACAATCTAATAGAATATTTGATTATTTTTAAGTCTCTACTAATTTTTTTCCTAATTAGTTAATTTTGAACTCGATTTGTTTAATGATATTTTTCTTTATTGGTTTAATTAGAATTTGTATTAAATAATTGTTAGATATTGTATTAAATAAACGTACAGATATACTTTTAAATTCATTAAATATTAATAACGACCCGAATCTTAAACGATTTTATATGTAATACAAGTAACGGCCACACCCAATCAGTTAAAATTCAATACTATACTAAATTTTGTACGCAGATACAATTATTAAATGCAAAGTTTATCGATCTGAAGGTCGACTGAGATCAATAGTTGCACGTGGAGCTAATAAGCCAGCAAAATATCTATATACATACCTATCTCCTTACTTATCCTTGTATGGACATACAAAAGTTTTTTTTTTTGTTTATTCGCTAGACTAATTAAATTTACCTACTTTTTTACTTTTCATCTACCATATCGACATAAACAAGTTGGTATTACTCATTAAATCGTGTAAGGTATCGTGTAGGTAAGGTATAAGTGTAGGGTTATTATAAAATAGATATTTATATTACATTAATTTCTTTTCGATCGCTAAAATATACAGATTCTGCGATTTTATCTATCGTTCAGTTTAATGGTGCGCGATGATATAACTTTTACGGGCTTGCCTAGCTGTTATTATTATTATTTAATAATTACCTGCTAATGCAGGTAAACAATGCTTCCATCTTGACGGGCAACACTTGCTTGCCTTTTATGTCACGGTGTACATATGTACGGTATGCCGTATGCGGCGTGGGTACATATATACGAGAATATATTGGTGTTTATTAAGGTGTATACGTCGAAAATGCGATAAGACTGCAAATGATTTACATTTTCAAATAGAATATTATTTTATTGCTCTGTTATATACATACATACATCTGTTATATGTTCCATATTTTTTTAATTTTATAAAGCACCTTGCCAATAAATTCCTATAAATACAATAAATATAAATAAATATTTTATTTTACACGATACCTAATTTATATTAACTACGAGTACATCAAAGTAACGATCACCGAGCAATCTATTAAAATAAACATTGGAACTCGCGTGCTATAGCAGCCATGTGTGCGAACTTCTAAAAATAATAGCAACTCACAGTCGCTACCAAAATAAAAGGTAGTAAAAGTTCTCACTGATTAATACAGAATTTTTTGTTCAACCTCGATTTGAATAAAGAATTTAAATTTGAATCCACTTTTCATTTAGTGCCGGTCCCAGGTACTTGATTATAATAAATTGTAGGTCAGTGTTGAGATTTGCCTAAAGTACACTAGTGCACCTGCTAATATTACCAGAAGAAGGTGCTTAAATAATATATTGTTTCCATTTGAAATGTATTGGCTCCCCCTGGCCTTCAGTTTTATTTATTTACAATGATTTGTTAGGACATTATGAAATTATTAACAATTTATGGATATACGGATACAAGAGAATCAGTAGCTTCCAAATCAACAAGTGAAACTCATAAGTCTCTATGTGAATGATTAAAGGCCGCTTTCAATAACACTTACTACTGGTTAAAAGTCATACTATAGTAGCTGTTAGGCCTAGTAGCTGATAGGGATTTCGCTTACGAAAGATAAGTACCTGGTGACAAATAAGTTCAAATAAAAAAGGCCCGAACTGTTAACCAGCAATAAAAGATAGGCGTTATTGAAATCAGCGCTAATAAACCTCTGTTAAAGCTGTGATTAGGGAGTTGTAGTAGAATGATCTAAACGTCGGTCTCTCACTAGAAGGAACTTAAAATTAGTTATTACTAAGTTAGCTTAATAAAAACATGAAAATATCTGCATACCTGCTCCTTCATAACGTTTTCAAAGTTGTTTGAACGCATTAGGTCACTGACGTGATCCTTATCTACCACGTTTTTACAGGAGACCCAGGCTCAGCCGTCGCACAGCTATCATTGCAATCGTAATGAGATGTTAAAATTAATCAGTCTATATATGTATATCATAAGCAGACAATAAATATTATAAACTAAAATCATTTCATTTCATAAATTGTGGTCAGCTGGCCTCTTAAAATCCCACTAAGATCAATGTAATCGGGGTCCAAACTATGGCCAAAGAAAACAATAAATCCTAATGACAGCGCGCCCCTTGGGCACCCTCGAAAGTTCGCTATTTTGTACTATAAATAAATGCCTAGATGGATTGATAAATATAAATATTAGGGGCGAAACGAAGAAAAACAATGTTTATGAAACTGGTGTCGTTCGCATCATAACTGTGAGTTACGACTTCCGACGCCTGCCAACATATGGGCGGTATGCGGAATTTTTTTCTAATGCTACTTGAACATCTATCCCTATAGGCGTAGGGACCTTCATTGTTATCTTTATGTCAAAATCTTCAAATTTATCTATGAATACACTTCACCTTTCAAAGCGCCATAACGTTGACACATCTCGCAGCAAGACTTGTATAGAAAAAAATTGGATTTAATTATAGATCACCAGTGAGATTTTCCAATTTTATCTGTCAAAGAAGTTCCATGAGAAATAAATTTTGCGAGCATAATAAGATTAACACATTGGAACATGCGTATAGCCGCCGCCGCGACAGACGGGACGTTAGTCACGAGTGCTATACTTAGCCGATTGCATTGTCTTCTGAAATATCTATTAACAATTATTGACAAGGCATCGGCATGCGAATTCTCCTCGCAATAGGTGCGTCGAACCGCTATAAATATACTTTATGTGCGACGCAGCGCGACGGGCGGAGCAGGTATGTGCCTTGGGATGACCTGGGATTCGAAAGCGGATGAGAAAACAACTATCTCGACAACAAGTAATTTCAATCTAAAACATTTATACTCTCCGAAGTCCAATTTAATATAACAATCGCATCCTATGAACTGTTGCAGTGAAAGCCTGGCATTCAATTTAAGAATCCTACACGTATCTACAATTTTAGAAAATTATTTGCAATAAAAACTTGATAATCGCTTGCCTCGATTAAGGAAAACCTTAGATTTTTCCAAGATGGCCTGGAAAATTATATGAAGCCCACCAATGCGAACTCGGCCAAATTAGAATGTAACCATATTATATTGTAATTAAATTTAAACCTCTCTAATTCTGCAAAAAACTTCAAAAGTTGTTAATTTTTTTTCCATCTGTACTTACCTAAACGTTTATATATTTTTATTTGCCTATTTGGTCAGTATTATCTCATAAAGCAGCCGAGTTACACGCGTTAACAATATCAGCTATTGTGAAGATTAGAGAGCATAAGGACACATAATGTATTTCTGTGTGAGCTACTATTATGTGTATATTTTCTTCTAACGATAATGTAAGTGGGTTCCATAGTCCAACTATGTTCAGGCAACTCAGTCTAAAAAATATAGATTAATGTGCAGTTGTAGAAATACAAACATATCGCAGAGTAACGAGCTTGATTAAAAATAGCGAGAAGGCTTTAAAAACAAAATGTTTGCTCTACACAGCGAACGTATGCTCATATTCAAACAACGATTAAACGAATGCGCATTACGAATTCACTGCTTCTGTCCTAACAAATTAATGAATTCACGTCAAAATTGCAAACTGAAAGTTCAAATTGATGCAATTCGACAATTGATTACAATATGCACACAAAGCACTATCGCGTCCACAAACACAGGCGAGCAGTCAGTCGGCCGCCATCGATTCATATCGAACGAGGGCAGCTTTTCATTTTGTATGTTAAATTAA
Source organism: Megathymus violae (assembly GCA_003671415.1). Lineage (NCBI taxonomy): Eukaryota > Metazoa > Arthropoda > Insecta > Lepidoptera > Hesperiidae > Megathymus > Megathymus violae. The sequence continues at coordinate 4,935,563 of PDGT01000005.1, read as the reverse complement.
ATTTCCATGAAACAAGATTGAATTTTTCGCAATCAGTACGAACGAGGTTTGCCCAATACGTGCCACTCGTACGTACATTTTATTCTACGCATATATACCACTCCCTGTAGCGTAGCACCAATTTGTGCTTACAGTTTTTTCGGACGATGCTGAAAATCATGCAGGTAAATATGTCACTTTAGCTAAATGACATGACATTAGTAAGTTTGTATGAAAGTAGCAAAGAGCTAACCACGGGAGCTGCGGTCGTTCACGAGACCGCAGCAGCGCTGGCAGCGAGGTGGCGTCGGCTTAGCTAATTTACAATTTAATTATCAGCCTGGATGATGCATCGTTAGCGCGCCAAACCGAGTTTATGCGACTAATCAATTGTTTGACGCGGCCGCTGCAATCACACGCCGCACGACGCGTCGGACCTGCCGACCGGCCGCCCGGTCTGCGGTAAAATTTGCAATAAATACCACTATTGGATTAGATGTTTGTTACAGAAATTTACGTGTATTTGAATAGATAATTTACCTTCCATTTTTTTATACCAAGGAACGCGGCCAATCGACGGTTTTCTTCACAGCATAATATGTGTACACGTCAACGTATATAATTATAGCGATTTTGTAGATTCTTGTGACCTTGTAAAAAAGCATGTTCGAAAATAATTCACTTATATAAAATTAACAACAGATGTTAATTGTTATTCACCGGAAGCTATGCGGTACCTAGTAGGCTTTATAACAAACATATGGTCACAACAAATCGTTCTATGATCATATCACTTTCAATCCATTAGTGGCCCACAGCAGGATACGGATATGGGTCTCTCCTCCTAATGGAAGAGACCTACCACGTGCTTCATTAAACTACTCCAAGTCGGATTGGTGGAAGAGTTTGACCATCCTAAGTGTTGGAAATTCTTATGCCGCTCGAAGGCGCCCGACAATTCATTACTAGCTACTACAAAATTGAATCTAATTCAAGGTGAATTTGGTAAAAAAAATAGTGTAATCTGAACATATGTCATATGCCATAATTATAAACGAAATAAAAATATCCAGATTGTTATTCACGCTCTTTGCCTGTGGAAAAGCATTGTCTGAAAACATGAAGCTTACTCAAGAAAATATGTTTCAATAGGTACCCATTATCTACAATCCAATCGAGAGAACAATGTGACGGCGTGTCGTGCCGTGTTGATTAAATATAGCTCAGAATCCGTCAAGCCGAGACTTGATCGAGCGGTTGCTATGGATTTATGCGCTAAATATTCGACAGGTGCCAAGTGTGTCGATCGAAGAGTTCGACTGGCGATGACTAACTACGCCCCAAATTTTATTCCAAATGTCAAATAATTTGAGCTAGTGCCCTGCGCCCAGTTTGAACACCGTTATATGCTCATCAACTTCAAACACTGCTATGGCTGTGTAACTTTAATAAATGCCTAAGTATGTACTATATCGCTACGCAACAAGCTTTTCAAATAATCGTAGTAAAAGAGAATAAAAAAGTCACCGAATTAAACGGAACGAGTTTAACGTTGTTAATTTTAATAAATAGGCATTTCAACCGCACACAAAGGAGAAGCTTTGTACACAGACATAGTATGAACGTTTACAATTCGCTAATCCCGCGGCGCTACCGTTACATAAGACAGCTGAGTTGAATATAAATGTAAAACACAATAAATTTCATGCCCCGTAGGAAATGAATATTCATCACGAAATCGCCATGCATATTCTCTTTTGCTACAGAATTTCGTGTTCTCTAACAACAGGGTTGAATCTACAAGAAATTAGACCTTACTTCGTGTACCTATTAGTGCTAAATGGCTTGCAGGCGCAGTGATGTTAAAGTGCGGCTCGGCGCCTCGGCGTGCTGGTTCTCGTAAATTTCAACATATAGTAAAGTGATTTACGAATAATTGTTGTGTTGGCGTATAACTAGAGAAATCTTTCCGCTGTTTGCCGTCGGTTAATTTATATTATGAGGCTTAGGTAATTCGCGAGCTACGAGTAATTGGTCTACAGAACAATAGCTTTTGTCATACTCTTATCTCGCATACAGCGTTTGTCTCTCTTCAAATGCCTCCTTAGGAACGTTCGCATGACATTCATTTGAGTAAAGCTACGCTATTGAATAAAATTTCTCTTACATTAAGACGCTAAATATATTACTGTAAATATTGCTCTCCGACTTTCACTGGAAATAAAATACGTAACTAATTGACAAAAAAAAATCAGACTATAGACTATTTAACAAAAAATTACACGCAGATAACAATATAAATACTATTTACCGTAAATCTGTTTGGAGACCCATCCGGAATTGTATTTTTTGTAATAAATTTATTTGCTCTGACTTACAATGATACTTACATACAACAGATAGAAAAATGTGCTTGAAAGTAATGTTAACTACACCAACGAGGCGTTACCCACCGGGCGACCTTTAATCGAAACATGTGTTTATCGTAACGTGCGAATCGGCCTAAAGCGAATTAGTTCTCGCACAATGCAATTTGAATGCACATTACACAACGGACGAGCTACGAGCGCTTTTTATTGCGGCATCCTGAGATCTTATCTTGGAACTGCCACTTCCAGCAGGCAAATTTCAGATTCTCTCCTCAACACTCACAATTTTTAACTTTACTACATTACACTAAAGAATACTATTGCTTAATGTACTGCGTTTAAATCTAATGTGTGCACCTCCAACAACACGGAATACAGACGCACCCCAACACAAGTGTTTAAAGAATTCAACATAAAATCAGCAGTAAAATTGAAAACATTTTGTTGCGTTTTAAATAAGTTTAGCAGCGATGTCTGCGCGAGCTACACGGCTTTGATCTTTATTATACCACAGAAATGTACAAAGTCGTATCCAAACATTTATTTTAAAATAATTTTGAATCGATAACAAGCGTTAATTTTACGAGCCAGTGATAATTTGCTAACTTCCGACAGATTATCGCCCTAGTTGAATCGTTCCGAACACTTACCGCATAAAATTATCAGCTTACATTTGATTAAAAGGGTACCCACCCTTAACTATAACTTAACTAATTATATACCGAGGTACAAGTATATATAGCCATAGCGCCCTAATTAACTTTTAATAAGTGTTAATAGCTGTAGCATTTCCTTAGGTGGTCTAGATTCGATGGTACTGGACGCATTATTAAATTTTCAAAAAAGTTTCCAAGGATCTTAACGAACATACCTTTCATACTTTTCATGATGATTTTAAAAGTTCTACGGTATTACTTATGCAATTTTAATGAGAGCCAATTTCTCGAAAAATATCATTGTCCTCATATAGCTTTACTTTTTATTTGTTAGTTTTTTTTTGGAAAGCAAGCAGTATTGTTATTTTATATACGTGTGCAATATAAAGTTTTTGTTTGTTACTGTGATAACATATCATAATTATGTATTATACGGCCGTTTAATTTTATCCTTCAAGTGACCTTGTTTCAGTTTAAAAGGATGCGAGCTTCGCCTACAAATATGTCATCTGATCCTAGACAACATTACAAAAAAATAAATATAAAAATACATGATATTGAAAAATATATATTATACATGAATATATAGTATAGATGAATGTATTAATGACAAGGACCGAAACCAGTTCCGCGTAGGTTTAAACTTACTTTGTAAATAACTTTCTTTTAAAACATATGCTGAGGAGTTTCTTTCGTCATTTCTTCTCCTTAATGTTAAAGCACCCTTTCGAAACGGTAGTAGAAGCAAAATAATTAAATACTTTTGAATTTGAAAAATGAAATAAAATATGCTTCACAACGTTCTACTTTCATTGTAGTTAGACACGCATGCAACATTGAAAAATTATAGGCGAACGCAGTATTCGAACCCAGATTCCCCGTGCAGAAGACCGACTTTGACGAGGCCATCACAGTCATTCAAACATATTCAATCGTAAAATATTTTAATATGAAACTCATAATGAATTAATTTATCACACATAAATGACAGCTGTACCTACTGATGTGGCTTGGTCGAGTATGTTCTTACATTTAATTGTAAACTGATACTTCTTCACTATCAATATTTACTTTGAAATATTTACGTAAATTGAATGTTGGCTAAAAAGTACGTCCATTTAGAGGAGTACCACATACCTAATGGTCCGTGAAATTAATCATAATTATGTTTTTGTTAACCCTTACAAATCTGGCCGACTAATTATGCAAGTCCGTTTAGGCAATCTCCTTTTTTGTCGATGAAGTATCATCCACTTTATCGAGATATTTAATTACCACAGTTTATTTTTTATTTTGAAGATTTGAATGCTATTGGAATGGCATATGGACTTTTACTAATTGCTCTTGTAATTCTGATTACTAATCACTTATGGCATTTATCGCATTTCATACTCAATTTCATACTAAAAACAGCTTTTTGAGCATCCAAGATTTCAAAAAAAATTCGTTTTGAACACATGTAATGATGAATGATACAAATACATAATTTAAAAATTAATTCAAATTATAAAAGGACATCTTTAGTTATATCTTTTTCTGTCGTGAAACAGATTGGCATATTGTTTTTAAGCAATGTAGATAAAGTTTAGTGTAAATGTCATAGAAGTCTCAGATAAGTGTTCTCAGGTAACTTTCAATTTAGTTACATTGTGCTAGAAATATAACATTTAATACATGTGACATTTGCAATCGCTTATTCGAATAAAACCCATAAGATTATTTAATAACATGCTCTCTCTCTCTTATTCCGTTTGTTATTTCTTAGTAAGATCAATTGAAGTGTCTCGCCCATCTATATTGATTTTACAGCAAAGTCCAATATGGCGATAGTATGCAAGATAGCATTTGCAATGTATTGAATGTGGTGCAGCCGTGTAGTTGTGTCGATAGATTATTGCAATTCGAGACACCTAGACCGACGTAACTATACTCATGCAGAACGTACCATTACATATAGACATATTATTAACAATATCTCACTGGAATGCGTCTTCTACTTCCTGCATTACAGCAATTAAAGGTTTAATTATTAAACTTTAAATGTATTTATAAACAATTTTGATATGCTTTTCTGGTGTAAATTTTGGAGTAAACTACTTGGTAAAACGAGGAAATGCTTTTTTTATTTGTGTGGATTTGTGAAGACTGAAATGAAAGAAATAATTTGTAGCGTGATTTGCATTAAATTTTTTAGTTGAATGTTAATTACATTTGGAATTGTCAGGTAAGTCAACTCGTAAAAATAACAAATGTCTATCTACAACTTTTAAGCCACTAAGTGTTCCATCAATCTATACTTGAACAGCGTAGTGAAGTGCACTGTACTATTTCTCATTTTCAGAAAATTTGAGACCTTAAGTCTCTAAATGAGATGGTGACAAAGAACTACCTTGACATTAATTTATTTTCCATTAAAAAATATAAATTTGAACCATTGAAATGACAAACCGTAAATAATAAACGCACATAATATTAAAATTATTGTTACAACTATATCTGTACTCGGAATAAACTTGACACCGAGTATTGGTCACACAATTCTAGTACAGGCTAAAACATGACAGATTTGCGAGCCCCGGCCGCCATAGGTGCCGCCTGACAAGGCCGCAACCGCCTCCTTAGTTGATACGACTTGTTCGAGTATCGCCTTACAGACAATTCAGGCTACGGTCAGTTATATATTGAGCTATTCGATGGGCTAAATTACAATAGGTACTCCTCTATTTACATATTCTTCATTCTTGTGTATGTTATAAAATGAATATTAATTGGAAAAACTGAACTAATATGCGACAAATTTCCGCACTTTATGATGAATGATTCGTGCAAAATCTTCTAATAAGATTATTATCCAATTATACAGATATTAAAAGATGTACTCGCTATAATAAGTTATAAAAATCATGCATCAATAAATTTTAAAAGCAAGGATTGAAGAATTACATTAGGTATTCTTAAATACTTATGACACAAAACATAATGATGTGAAAATAAGTAAATCGAATATACTTTACATTAATAAGAATCGATCGTTCGTGATTATCATAATTTTCATATAGTTTTTTAAATAAAGAAAGACGGTTTTTTTAATAATATTCGATTGAAGTTTCATCATTAATATCGAAAGACATGAGGCAACACGCGCTCAAAAGCTCTCTCTCTGCCTTCGGCTCAAAACAATGGCCAATTATTTTCCTGCAATGCTTTTATTAATTACCAGCCTTATACTTGCGAGGCCTTTGTATTTTAATTTTGACAAATTCACAGTTTTCTCAGAAGAAAGAAGGCCTCGGTCATAGCGGCATTCTCCGGCTGCTCCGTTAATAAGGAAATCGCTTTATTATGTCTTGTGTGTACCCGTTCCGGTGTTGTAATGAATACGTATGTGGCAATAAAAGTTTTTTGTAATCTTACATGAACAAATAGAGATGTCTGGTTAAGTTAGTAATGGTTGCCATTATCAAATTAAGATTGCGCAGTCAACTGGCCATTATATTGGTCACGGCAGCTGGGTTTGGTTTATAAATGCCGAAGTATCTACTAAACATTTTTCTTTTTTCTAATTATCGCAATATCCGACGTGTATTAAGAAATCATTCAGTAACAGACTTGCTGTTTTTGTTCAGACTTAATTAATTCAAATTGAAGTCCCGAATAATAAAAAAGGTAATAAATCTGTCGTCATTCACGTGGATTTAAAAATTTAATAGTTCAGCAGCAACTGAATGTAGATGACTAAAGAGTAAGACGGGTAGATACGAATGCTGCCATCACCAAGGGTTTTTATTACTAACTAAACTAAATTAAATACATTGAAAAATAAAATGAATTATATATGTTACTAAATAGTTCTACATACAATAATTACAATGACAGGAATTAATATAAATTAACACAATTTCATCTCTACTCTTTTCAGGTTTCTTTATTTCTAAAGTAAACCAGAAGTAACAAGTATAAGCGAAACCATAAGCTATACATAGTTAGCTTATAGCTTTAAAGGCACATAACAGTGATAGAAACATCTAGCGGGCTATAATATACAGCGTAAGGTCTCACTTGGTGCGCTCCTTTATATGGTACAATTAGACGTCTAAAACGCTTACCTTCACTAAGTATTAGTGTACAACCTTCAGAAATAACTCTTGTCTACATAAACTTTATCTCAATACCCTACAGACTGTTACACAAATAATAAGTTAATAGACACACTCTCACAAGTTATAAGAGAAATCCTTTCTTGCGGATGAAATCGATCACTCCAAATGAACTGATTCATATCTGATTGAACAATTAATTGGAGTGTCCTTTTATTTGGGTAGGCCTGGATTCTACTCCACTAGACTGCTCCAGTGCAGATTATTGGAGGTTTTGTAACCAACTCAAGTATCGAAAATTTTATTCTACAGAAGACTTCCAACGTAGCTAACGAAAACTGGCCACATTTAACGAATGGCTAGACTTGCCCAGCGAATCACGGGTATGTTTTATTAGCTAACTTCCGCGCTTCGTATTCCTTAATTTATCATATTACGATTGAGATAACTATACAGCCCTTATGCGTTTCATGTTATATATAATAATAATTAAATACTAAGTGCACAGCTTTTACATATTTTGTTATTCTTATCTATTAATCATCATTAAAGAAACTGCAAGAAAGAAACAAAAGGAATCTTTTGCATTCGCTATTCAATTGTACAATGTAATAATATATTTGACGAGTGACATTGTACAAAGTAAAACAATAAAATTGCGCATAATAGTGATAGCAAAGAAATGTTGTCAACAGATGATACACGGCGAAAGCTCAGCCGCGGCCGCGGCGCTTCTGGCGTCCCGCCAACAAGGTGAATGCCACGACGGTCCACGCACTGGGCCACGCAACCCATTTAACCCAGCTCACGGAAACATTTGTGTCCTTCATTGTAGGTATACAAAGTTATCCTCAAATGAATCACCACAATAACTGCAATGTTAATTAATGGTACTACCGTTATGGTGGATAAGTACTTAAACTTATCCACCAAATAGATAACGCTCTTGTCTAAAGCGATCCCCTGAAGGCACGGTTCTCCTAACACTGAGACTGCAGTATACCTAATACCACACTGTTCCACTACATATTGGTAGAGGAAACTAATGAGTCACTATCTTGTATTTCAGAAGTTCCTAAGTCACTCGATGTCCTTAACAAGTTTTAACCACTGCTATTCAACAATGACAATGAAGAACGACTGCGTAAGCTACCTTCTGCAGCACGTAACAGCACGGCAATTGAAGCAATCTAATTTTGCCACTAGCTGTCGGTTATTCAACTCCAATTGCGAGTGATGTTTCCAAACTCAGTCGATTATTAACAACGGTCACAAGCCGGTAAAGTTATGAAAATTCGAAATAAAGTGCGAATATTAAGATAATACTAACATCTAATTGTGATGTTTAAAATATTAAGCTCCTATATTAAATAATCTTAAAATATTATATTACAGTTTATATAACGTACTACGTCTACGTGTTGAATCTCATAAGAATCTACTACCAACATGAGTTTTATTTCACACGTCATATAAGAAAAAAAAATTTCAGAGAGTTCCACAACAATCATATGTTAAAACTTTCTTGTCTATTGTTCGGTTTCCTGGTGTATAGGATGTATGTATATTTGTACAAATGGAATACGTTGCAGGATATTTAATATATACCTGTAGGTATACCTGCTGAAATGCAAATTGATATAATGCAGGAAACGTCTGAGTGGGTCTCATAGCGGGCCCCTATACCGCATGAGTAGCATAAGTTCGTTTACATACGACAGTCTGCTGTATTTGCATCCCAAATGCTCGATGCGACCGCTCGTTTGCTCGACTTATGTATCTGTGTACCAGGCAAAATATTACAGTTTGTGCATCGTCACTCACAATGTGCATATCTGAATGTCAATAAAGGATTAAAAAAGACCACCGGAGGCGTTCCCGCACCACCCGAGGCGGATGTGCTTTCCACCAATGAGAGAGGGGAGCGCAGCATATTCATAACGATATTACCGCCGACGGAGAACTGGCGTCATCATAATTCATATATAATAACCCTTTCGACGTCGGCCCGACGCGGCGCGCCGCCTTGCGTCTCTTTCCCTCGCTTGCTGACTTCTTAAGTGCAACAGAGAAACTCGTCGACATCCGTAAAATCATAATTCATAATTTCATTCCTTGCATCGCCAACCACACGCGTGCGTAAAAAACTCTCATTTCATTCGCACTCGCCAAGACTGGCCTACATTTCCGCGAGAAATGAGAGCGATGAACCATCTACGTAGTGTAAAAATATCTGGAATCAGATATACTTCAACATGGAAATCGGTACATGGGTACGTGGAGATGATGACAGCGACGTGTAATTGGAATATGACGGGACGCGTGCGCGTGCGCTCGGCGCGTCTCATTCGTCAGTTTATAAATAGAAGGCAACGTCTGCGTCGTGACGACTTGCGCCATTAATTTATATGAAATAACTGTCGGCAGTCGGAAAAATAAGTTCGACTCAGAACGGCCTTCTAAAAGATAATATTTGTGTTTTACGAAGAAGCAGACGATTTCGGTTCGAACATTGATATACACGCTTTAGAATTATTTACGTTAGAAAAATCACCTGTATCAAATAAAGTTCATCTATTACTCTTTAATATTAAAGTAATAGTTTAGCCCTAACATGTTATACACTTGTAAAAGGAACGATCAGATGCAAAAAATAATATGAAGCAATCACTATTATTTCGCAAGTACTCTCATATACAATGATAAACAAAACTTTAATTCACTTTGAAACATTTGTGGCATCATTCAATAAACAATTATAAAGGTTCCACTTTTCTTATTACACTTTATAAGCTTCACCAAATCCACTTTCACAGTCCTTTTGAAAACCAATAAAGATCCGAAAATACTGATTTCAGACATTATGATGGTCGCAGTGAGGGCGAAAGACAAGTGGGACATAAATTCGTTAGCGCGCATGTAATCGTCACAAATGTACTAACAATAACTCACTGCATTAAATTTTAAAGTTGACATCAGAAAGAACATCTTATAAAGCCGTTACTTAGCTCGGTTTTAATGACTTCATTCAAAGGAATGTGTCAAAAGTTCAACGTACAGAACTTGGTACATAAAATAAGTTGTAATACGATTAATAGAAAAGAACAGAGGACAAGAGTTTTATTTTAAATCTAGTAGTATTAGTTAAGTAGCATATTACAGTTTACCAATAGAAATTTGCTTAATTATGTGAATACCTACAACGCTGCGCATAGGAGCCTGACAAATATACAGTACAAATATAACCTGAACAGTCAAAATCTTTTACAAGTGACAATATCACTAATATATTCACGCACAAACTATTACTATGATCGCTTCCTATCAGGTACATTTTCTAAAGAAATGAAATAATGATACTTGCAAATTCGTGGAAATGAAATTTACTACACATAATACATTTCTTGTTTCGTTCCTTTACAACACCTGCCTTCTTATACATTTCCGAGCATATTCTTGAATTTCCGATTTGTGAACATAAGTATAGGTCACCTACCGCATGAACTGAAAAAGAAACATAAGAAGGATGTAGTGAAGCAACGATTTACGATTATGTATATTCAGCAGTCGAGTTACTAATAGCTCCAATAACAGAGCTTTTTTTTTGTCGCAGGGGAATCCATTTACGGATGATATCCAGGACGCCCGGGTGGCAGTCCTAGACCTATGCCGGACTCAGCACTTTGGGAGTGCAATACCGTACTAAACCCCTGCGGGAGCCTTCAGCCGCTTTAATTGGAGGGTCCCGGATCTGCAGGCAACAGGATCCCTCCAGCGACAGGCTGGTCTCGGCGAAAAGGCCAGACTTCTCCTCCATGGGGACTGTCCGGCTCACCTCTGAACAGTCCCAACGACGCCGTGTCTAGCAGGGCCGGGTTCCCACCCCGGCCCGACACGACCAATAACAGAGCTAGATAATATTTGATGATAGTATGTATATGAAAAAGATCAGAAGTCATGATGTAATTTGTGGGATTTCCTTCAGCTAAAAAATAAATAACAGCTACAAACTTACATTGTACTAGTAGATTTACTTAAAAAGCATAGGAAGCAAGGCTAAAGTCACTATATGTTGAACAATAAATTTAAAATAATTGCAATGAATTATATTAAAAAAAAAATCTCACAAAATGTTAAAAGTTTCACTGTCAAATTGTAAATTAATTTCTAGTTAACAATTGAATTACATTCCAAAGACATCAAAGATTAATATTTCACTATATAGTGATATCTACTAAGAGTTTCTAATGTTCTGTAGAAATAAGATCATAACTATTTAATAAATTAATCCAGCTACATGATACATTTAATATGGTAATTTTTTTATTATAAAGTTATTTCCTGCTCATAACAAGATAGTGAATATTTTATGCGTGTACAAACAACTCTTGAAGGGTGTTTTTGAAGTTGAAGAAACTAGTGGAATAACTAATAACTGTGTTATACAATGGCTATGTATTCTCAATTAATAATTGTATAAATATTATTAAATTAATACCATGCTATAGACGGATTTGTGAGTAACTTTAAAACTTTCGAAAAAGTTGTTGTTGATCGTCTAAAGGAACTAAAACAAACAACCGGAAGAATTTCTTAATACAATTGCTAAAAGTTTCCAAAGTCCCGTAAAATGTTAAGGTACTTAACAATTTAAAGTGAAATTTAATATTATCATGAATAGAGCTAATTACGAACTTCCTAAGCCCTATTGGGTGTGTTTTAAATTAATTATAATAAAAATCTAAATTGTTATTCATTAACGTTGCTGCCCGCTTGTAATGTGTTCTAAAGTCAAAAGCAAATTGTATTTTACTAGTTTAAGAAAAAAAGTTAATTTATCAAAACGAACTAAACCCGATCCAATTATTTAGACATCTGTAAAAATAATTACTAATAATAACTTACTCTTTACAATTACATAGGTAACTGATATTAACAAATGGATTCCAGAGTTACTGGAAGTAAACTCGTATTTAAATCTAAAGATACATAAACACATCGCCCTCGCGCTCCTCTCTCCATAAATAAAATAAATACAAATATTCTCACGTAAACGAGTAAGTCGAAAGCGTTCATTTACATTTGTAAATGTTGGTAATAAATGGGGCATCCTCTAAATACCAAATTAAATTAAATTCCAAAAAATAATTTGTTTTAGAAACTGTATAAACAGTTATAAATATATTTTAAACAAAAGATAACTTTAAATACATACGTCATTTCAGTTATATTTGTCTTTTAAATAGCTTTTATCATAAATAATATAATAACAATCCTACTCCTAAGAAAATAAACTTATTTCAACAGTATTTAATATTTGTTTATTATTATAAAACTAGCAAACTGCCCTCGCTTCGCTTCGGAAAAATTACGCCTTACACAAAGAAATAGTACCTATATTATTTTAAATTATTCATAACTTTTTTATTTATGGACAGATTGAAATGAAACTGTTAATATTAAATGACGCTTACTGCAATACATTAGTGACATCCGTTATAAAATCGAGTAAGCCGTTTCTGAGATAAGCGCGAAAAAACGCACAGGCAAAACAGGCAAACAGGAAAAAATTCTAACAACTATAGTTTTAGGTTCTATTGCTTCAATAAAGTCCCCTAATAATAGTTTTTCTCATATATCTTTAAGGTACATAAAGCGACCAGTTAGAATTTTATTATAATGTACAGATACTTAAAATTAAAATATTAAAGTTGAATGTTCTGCACAATAATTATAACACAATAAACAGTTATTCCGTAATAAGTAACCTACATGATTACACGTTATGAAAATGTTGCAAAATATCCGTAACATCAATATACACGTGTATATAGAAGAATATATAAATAACACTTGAAAGGGTTAGCACACCTGCGTATTCCTTGTCCTGAACAGATTTACGACCAGGTATTGAACCAACAAATAAGATCATCCAAAAAATGCCACCAAAAAATATAATAAGAGCATTACAAAAAGTTCGGGCATAACGTCAACGTCGAGCGAGCTCCATTGGCTGGGCGAACAAAGAAATACTGCCGCACGTCTTTCCTCTCTTCCTATATTATTATTAAACATTTAATTTAAGAAACAATGACACTTACGAGTAACTTATGAATCTATCGAAACTTTAATGGCAACGTAATTTGACTTCACAGCCCGCACACGGGCCCGCAGTAATGCACAGGCCACGCCTCGTAATTCAGAAGAACCGAAGCTCAATCCTCCACGCTACTGTGGAGATGAGTGGAGGGGTTAGCGGCTAACCCATACGAGTATGTTCGAAGCTATCATACCCCGAAGCGCTGCATATAAATACGAGTATATACACCACCGTATTACATTGTTACATTGATGTAACCTCTAAATCTAAAACATGCAAACGCTCGACAAATTAAATCCGTACGTCTACGTAACTTATTAATCAAACAACACTCTATGATTGTACGAAAAAAATCACATCATTCTTTCGTATATTATTCGTATAACTTTTACGTAGTTCGAATGCAAGAGAAGATCGAACTTCGAAAGTAAATATTATGATACTAATTATAAGCAGCTTTATTTAGATTATACTTATCTAGTTTATAACATATTTTAGTGCACCATAAACAAACATAGCAAGATTTTACAGCTCCTGACGGTCCCGACTCACATTGGAGCCATTGTGCCTTTTATAATTTTTATTAGGGGCAATCCGTCCGCCTTGATTTACTCCTTCCCGAACTGATGGATCTTTCATTTAATTTACGATTTTACCCCTGTGTTCCTAATGTAATAAAAAGTTACAAAAACGAGCAAAATTTACATTGTATTTGTTTTTTCATATTGCCAAGAGATCACAGCAAATAACAGCAAAATTGAACCTAGCAAAACTTGCTTAAATATTTTATAATACCTTAACAGGTATATATCTAAAATAGCTTGTAATATTCATTCATGGAAAAACCTAAATATTTTAAATTTTAAAAGTGTTTACCACAAATTTATTTCAGGCCTTTACTTGCTCAATTCCCAAGCTCTGCGCGGTATTGTTTGAGATTTAATTTGCAACATTGTTGCTGAAGCTATTTCATTAAACTACAATGAAAAAAGTCTTAATGACTGGAATTAATATCAACACGCACATTAATAAATAAGAGGTTTTGTATTGTCCAGTCATTAACAGCCATGAAAAAATGTCCGTTTGATTGCTTAAATAGAAATGAAAATCTAACGTAGGTATTTAAATTTAATTGAAACACCAGAGTGGTATGGAGCCTGTCTATTATGTGAGGGGTTCCAGTTTCGAGTCCCGGTTCGGCTTGGATAAATTTGTGATATTTCATTTCTGTACGTCCACAATACCTGCTACGCGTTTATGTAAAAAATAATAACAGTCACCCTTAATACACATATTACCTCACGGTGTGATTTGACTTTGTACCTACTTGCATCTACTTCTTGTACCAGTCCATGGTATGGTATTATATTCGTAGGTAAATCAGAACTAAGTTATTATTGATATTTGTAATAATATGTTATATATCAGACGACACGAATAGACGTAAAAATGTGTTGTTTCGAGCTTTAAAGACCACCTACCATTTCTTGTAACTTTTAAACATTCTTCATAATATTTAGAAATCACAAATTTTTTCTTGTCTCATCGTATCTTGTCGCTCCCGACGTCCATTTGGCAACGAATCAGAAATTGTTATTATTGTAATGACGCTTCAACTCATAACACTACTGTCTTGGCAAAAATGTCTTCAAATCTTCGATAAGCCATAACTCGTCAGAACATTAATGTCAAAATTGATTCAACATCTACGCTGTCTTTGATTTATAGACTGATTATAAAAATACAGAAGAAAAAAGCTATGCATCTGCTTAATGTTAACCAAATATTTTTATTGAACGTTCATTCTCTTCAACTCTAAAGCTACAGCTTCGATAGAAAAATTACGAGAAACGAAAATGTTAATTATTTTTAACTACGTCATGACCGAGCTAACCCAACACGTTCCCGGGGCATCTCATTTGCAAGTAACAGAACGTGTATTATAGACCCACGAAGGCAATAAGATAAAAAGGCTCTCAATAAGGCGCGATCACAGGCAAAAATGAAATAAATTGCCAGTGAATAAGACTGCCGTGTGTAATTGAGGCGAACACGCTTGCTCATTAGACGGGCGAAGACGCTACCGCGCCGACCGCCCGCCGCCGACCTTGCGCGTTGCATATTGCCAACTAACAATAACAATAAATACTTACTTACCTTTTGATTCTTCCGACATTGCCCAAAAATAAACTATTTCTATCGTAAAATAAATACATTCGGAATTCTCAGAACGTTCACATACTTCTTCTAAAAGTGTAACAATGAGTACCTACGCCATCCCTTTACAGGAAAACACAGTAAAATTTAACGCATTAGCATTACAAAGATGACGAGTTGTTTGTCAGAGCGGCTGTATACACTAAAATATCACTTTCACTGAAACACATGAGCGTCGTAATGCAAAAAACAATTTACAATTACTATTATGTTAGTCAGAAGAAACCGCAGCCTGTAGAGTGTAGACAATGAAAACCTGATGACGACAGGACTACAAGACTGAAGTACTTCGTTATGAGACTAATAACTCTAGGAACGACACACATGAAATTGGAAACGAAATATTAGGTAAGACGTATAGTTTGCTTCAGCCAGAAAATTAAATTTTTAGTTTTGCTAAGCGGAGAAGTTATAAAGATCAGTGGAGTAGTATTTGCATTGTTAGTTTAATTTTTTATCATTTTTATATTCGGTTAATATTAATTTAGAAACACATTTAAAAATTTAAACATATTTTTTCTATGGAAACCGACGGGCCGGGCCAACCGGGAGACATTTCTGGGTTTGATGAACAAGAATCAAAATTTTAAAAATCGTCTTTAGAAAAATATTCTCAAAAAAAAAAAATTTAAATATATCGGCGGAGAAACAACGAAAATATATTTTTTATATCTAAGTTTAAAAAAAAAGATGTCTTAATTTTGGTTATTAATAATATTACTATTGTCATCGCCGCGATACATGGATGCGTTACCGTTTTAAAAAGATGCGTTAAATTGTTAGTTAACTTTTATTAGTATTAGTAGTAATGTTAGGTCTTACACTATTACATAAATAAAATAATTACAATCAATATTAATTTATAATCTATTAGAATAACAATCAATATAAATAATTAGAATCTAGTAAATACAGGAATTAAGTTGTCAATATTATTATTAAGTCTTTTATATTATTAATAGAATGTAATGAAAGGAATGGAAATTATCTTTCCGTGAAGCCCGCCTGACTAACTACCCGCTCCTGCTTAAGTCAACCTCCAAACGACTCGTCGTGCTCCGACTGAGGGGTTGACAGCCACTACGTTCTTTCTTTCTTCTTCTTTCTTGGTCGACAATGCATTAGTGGAACCTACGGTGGGTAGCAGTGATCATTTAATTTCAGGTGGCTTTTCGGCTCGTTTGTCAGCTATTTACATAAAAAAATAAGAAATATTTTAACAAAAAAACTGACTTCAGTTTGAAGAAGGTGAATTTCTTGGTTTGATATTCTATTTTTCGCTGTATGTCTTGTTCAAAATCAAGTGAGACCAAACGGCAAGTATATACTCTCAAACAAATTAGGAATTTTTCAAATCGTTTAATAAATAACGGAATTTTGAGGTAAAAAAGGTTGAGGTTTTTTGGAGTCTTTTAATAAAATATTTAAAAAAAAAACATTTCTTTGACCACAAAGATTCTCTAAGCCATTCTGTGTACGTAACGAAGGTGGCAGACGAGTGTGAGCGAGTCTACGACACACATCTCCACGCACCATTTGCATGCACCCGAGCGCATCACGCCGCATCCCGGTGCATCCCGCCTCACAACAGAAATAGTATAATGTCATATCAAATGTCTAAAGACGCGTGCCTGACGTGTAACGCGCTGTGCACCCCACCGCAGTATGCAACCCAAAACCACTAAACCTTGTAAACATGTCTAAGTCTTTTACTTCTACGCGCTCTACTATGACAAAGTTCATACAATACTAACTATAATTTCGCTTCGTTGAGATTACATACCTTTACATGGATTATTTATTATCTACACCTATCGTGCTGTCAAGCTTCATCTCATCTAAAAATGGACAACGCACAAACAATGTCGTCAGTATTAACATTTTATTATCATCTCAAGATAACCAAAACAAAAACTTTACTACTTATGGGTCAAGCCATAAATTTACATTTTAAAACTGACAATTTTTTGCTTGCGCCTATATAAATATGTTTAAAAAAATTCGGTTCTACCAACCAACATTGTCATGACTAATTGGCGTTAGAAGCAAAGAACGGTAGGGTGCACGACGAACTCGTTTTCGGGTATTGCAAATATAATAATAAAATTTTATTACCCCGTTTCTCAAAGGGTTTGTTTCAAGGCTGTAAAAGGGTAGTCAGTGAAACCTCGTTCTTTGCCTATCATAAGTCAAAACCGATCGATTGTTTCGTTGCATATCGCCATAAATCACCCTTACAAAAATATTCAGTGAATGGAACTCGTAGCCTCAATACAAGATCATTACACAAATATAGATTTATGTCATTTGTGCACGTTCCGTTTCATTGTGGGTGGTTAAAAAAAGGTCTTTGCAAAATTTCTCGTGACATATTATTCTGCGAAAAGAAAGCTATTTGTAAATGTACGCTTCAATTCTCGTCACCTGCCGTAAAACAAATGTTGATATTGCAATGCGTTTTTAATTTTCAATATTCTTAAATGTGTTTAGACATAATTTATTAGCGACCGGAATTACCTAGTACCTGAATGTATAATGTAATAAATTGGTTTCAGGTTATCTTACTCTACAATACGTATAGTATTAGTACAAATATTACGATGGTGGTAATATTAGAACTCGAGACATGATTGTCGTGTGATTTAAGAATGATGGCCTGGGTTAGAGCAGGGGTCAGCTGCGCCGTGTGTCATTGCTAACGACGACAAATGACGTGAGGCGACGCTCCTGGGATTACTGAGGCGCGTGACGGTATCTCTTATCTCTCACCGTAAAGATACGATATACTATTTTCATATATTTTGCATACAACCTATTAAAAGACATCATAGAAATGTGATTATTTTTGATGTATAAGAATAACAATCACGATGGCAATGGACAGTGGGACGTATCCCAGGAAATTGAACTGTTTCCACGAAATAAATGTCAGTATGGAAATTCTGTTAAGAGATTAGTTTTAAATGTTTTATTGTGTTATTCGAATACAATAATTAAATATTTCGTATTTTAATTACCCTATAAAAATAAGTATCTAACAATAAATAATAAACGTTTACACACTCACACTATCGCACTAGGATTCCTTGTGTTACGGGTGGCATGGACTTACACAAATATAATATCACAAACACCCATGACCCGAGAACAAACATTTATCTGTCATATATTGCACATGACTGCCCCAGCCGGATATCGAACCCGGGTCCCCTCGCTCGGCAGGCAGGGTCACTACCAACTGGGCTATGGGGTCGTCAATACAATGTTTTGGTATCATTAGGTACGACTTATAAACGTAACGATTATGTTTCTCGAAGTAAAATGAGAACTAATTACAAGTATTCAATTATCATTCATGCCGATAGTTAAATTTAAACATAATTCCAGATAAAAAAAAGTTAATTATACGAAAGAATTGTTGAATGGTTTATTCTCTTTTAATTACGTATGAAAATAATTTAAAATTTAACTTCATCTGTTGACAATGCTGACATGTCAGCGGTTGAAAGATCGTAACGTTTTTTAAGAACCAGAAGGAAGGTCTCACTCGTCGGCACTATCTATTAAACCATTCGTTTCCTTTTGTCAATGACATACAAATTACATTCATAAACTGTAATGTAGTATCGATACATATTGAGATAAAGTTAACAAACAAGTTTTGTTTCATATATACGTATCTTATACTAGCATTGTTGCAGGTGGAACGGATATAGGTATATAAATAAAATAGCACGAATAGTTAAGACCCGATAGCAAATATTTATCTGTCACATAAATATTTTCCGCAACCAGAATCGAAACCGGGACAACAGGCTCAGTATGCAACCACTATCAACTCAACTTGGGTTGTAAATTTTTTAATTGTCAAATTTACTTAACTTAACATTTCCTTATCAAAACAGTATTGATGTATAATAAATCATGAAAAATAAATACGTTTTTCTCTTGCAGGGTTAGAAAGTCTTTTAACAAGTGGATTCCGTACTCTCCTTGACCGTCATACTATGGTCGGACAGTAGTAACCATTGACTATCATGCGACCTGTTTATTCGTTTGCCGATAATAGTATAAGTTATTCGATGATTATATTTAATACTAACAATGTTATTTATGCCCAGTACAATAATATTTATTATTCAATTGTCACACAATATAACTAAATAAATTATGTAATTATGTATTTTAATTACTAATAATAACAATGTTATTATTTGTTTCATGGTACGAGTAGATTAAAGTCATACTTCGCTGTTGTGAACAGCCCATAAGCTGTTTATTAATAGATAATAAATAATAGATAATAGATGTTCATGAACTTTATTTCATGCCCACATAGATTAAGAAAATAGTATATTGTGCAGATTCGGTCGAATTACAGTTTTATTATTATATTATTAACTAACGCTCCATCGGTCAGGATCAACAATTAACATTATAATACACTTCATATATAGCCTATGTCCACCCGGAATAATGTACCTTTCAAGCTACAATACAAATAAGCGTTGCCGTAACCCATGAACATTTTTATAGCAATCAAAATAATAAAGAAACAGTAAACGCACAATACATAGAAAGACTAGTTTCCCACAGAGATTTAGCATCGAGACAGAGCCGGCTGCACGCGACTCAAAAATAGCACACATTTGTCGAAAAATAAAATTTCCCCAAATAGACGGAAATATACAAAAATGTGAGCTGCGGAGCGAGGGGCGAACGTGATGGCGTGCCGTAATGTGCGCCCCTAATTAAAACGTTAAAAACCAACCGCCACTGAAAAACGTCAATTCTGAAGAGAAATGGACCGCCTAAAGCATCAGTTATATTATTTTTATAAATTAAGTAGCGAACAACAAATTGAAAATAACATTGAGGTTAACGTCTTTAAAGTGGTCAGAACTGACTTATCTTAAATTAATGTTTACGAAAATTTTAGGTAATTTAAGATATCATATTTTGATGTTTGGTTTTATAACGCGGGGCATCGAAGAAATTATGGGTGTTGTAAATTAATTCGTCGAATTTTGAAATTTAACAACGTTTTCGATGCAGACAACGAACGAACTGATAAATCTAGCTGTAAGACCGATATGCAGATCAACATCGACATTCATTACCTAATTAAAATCGCAAGTCCCTTCCGTTCGCTACATTTCTCCAGCGCGCTGCCAATAAATTTCATCCGCCAGTCGCCCCATAACGATAACCAGTTCCTCGGGAACTATCGTTCAATCTGCCGTCGATGCCGTATGTTGATCCGGTCGTGTACCCGCCGCTCTTTGCAGACGAGCCTGTCGATTCCTATGTATTATTTAGTGCCGTCACTAGCGAGTGCGGACTGCAACGACACGACGCGCGCGGTTGTGTGCAGCTCGCACGCACACCGTCACATGCGCGAATGTCTCGAGCCACGTCAGCCCGGAGATAACGAGCTCACATATTCATAAAGAATAAAGAATTATCCAACAACGGCAATAGACTCTCCACTCTCCGCGCCCGCCGTAACCCTCCTTCGTCGTAATGCTCTCATTCACACTCTCCGCTCGATCTCGATCTACCCGTTCCCTTCTAAGGGCTCAATAAGATATGCTCTCACATCGACTTGGCCGGAATTGGATTATGGACTTTAATTTATTCCGTCGAAGAAATATTTCATTTTTGTTCGAATCGCGTCTGTGAATCCCTTTAGATTCTTGCGAGGTCGATTTGAGTGGTTTCTAAAAGATCAGTGTAGACTGAGATGTTGCGACCAGTTTTAATTCTTATGGCGCTGAATGAAGGAGCGATTCGGCCGCCGGATCGCATCGGACAAAAGCTCGTTATCGAATTAACAGGTTCGGAGTCCAACCCTCGGGCAGCATCTTTATGGGCGACATATTGGATTCGAAAACTTGTTATGCTTCGTCCTAAATAAATTATAACGAGAAATTGTAATCATTAAATGGATATATTTAATGCGTGTAGATGTCGGCGCGGCGCGATGGCGGTCGCGGCGCGGCGCGTCGGCGGCCTACTCGTATCTCGGCCTACATGAATGCCTGCACCCCGGAGATACCGCGCGCAAATCTTTTCAACCTTTGTCACTGGTGCATTTTGTACTGTTTCATGATGCATGTTTGTAACGTATTTGAATAAACATTTTATATCAAACTAACGACTCGATTGTGCTTCGCAATGATGCAACTTACTAATCAACAAAATGAGAAGTTCATTTACCAATGTCAGAATTTTTTATTGACATTTGCATACAAAACTACCATGCAAATTGTGTACCGTGCAATGCAGATTTTCGAATGGTGGATTGTCCTGAAAGTTTATTTCATGCAAACCTTGCCCTGACAATTGCGAACACGATACATAAAAATCAGCTGAATCGGTAGAGCTATTCACGAGTGGCGATTTTTCATACATGCGGCATCGCATAATCGAAATTTATTTGTATGAATATTGACAACAATCAGTTACTGCCGACAAACAACGTTACGTGTACGTTCTAAAACTACCTTTCAGCTTTAGAGATTATTTAGCCAAATTACACTCAAATTAGTTTACAGATTCATTCACGTATACTTTATTGAACTTACGTTTATAAAATTCCTTTTTATAATAATTTCGTATCGTTGTTATTATTATCTAACCTAAAGGAATTATTTATAATGAGAGAGTAATATTTTGTTTCAAAAGCGTGATTAATAAAAAGTAAAACCAACGATGTGTTGAATACAAAAAGCGGCGCGTTGAAATAAAATTTTATTTTATTTTATATTGTGATCGTTAACACGGGCCGTGTCCAATATTAAATGGACACCGGTGAAGGAGTAAAAATTAAAGACAAACATAAATATTAAAGGAAAAAACTTTGATTCAACATTGAACCCTCGGCACACTATTTGGATTGATGATTGGAATGAAATTCGATATTTTAAGAAACTGTAGGCGGTTCATTTACCAGTTATAGTAGGGGTATTCACGAAGCCATTTTACTATTCTAGATGAATGAAGACAGAGAAGTGGCAGCGTCTAGCGTGATCACCCTTCAATTAAAATATACTGATCGGTTTTTAGAATAAGTGTAGGTACTTTGGTATCTATTTACCTTAATTGTAAGATATATTATACTGTCATAAAGGTATGAACACATTAATGTGTGTTTAATAAATACATAAGAGTATAACTTACTGTATTACAACAAAACATTCAATGGCTCACTAAAACCAGCATCTACCAGTAAACGTTGTATAAATCCAAAGTTAATGTGTGTTTTGTATAACTATCATTACCTTTCTACGCTCGGTCGGGGGCGGTTAATAGAGATAAATTTAAGTATTCTCCTAAATTATGCATAATTACGGATATTCAAGGTGTTACGAAGGAGGCTGCATGCTCCATCGAAACTGGATTGGGAGTGGAAAGGAATAAATTAGAAGTTAAATTATGAGCGGTCCGATCTAACAACATGAATGAAACCGCTCCCCCTCGCTGCTTGCCCCTGGCCTGACCGCGTGTGGCCTTACCATGGCCGCCACAGGATCGGACTTGGCTTACTAATATTGTATAATATAACTGATAACGTCCGCGTAAAAAACAAATTGTCAGGAATTCCTTGGTATTACCGTTATATAAAATCGTGTCTAATATATTTATTTTATAACATATTTAATAACCCTTGTTAAGAAATTGCAAAAGAATAATACTATATATGTACCTATATAATTACTCAATAATATATGTATTTTTTAAAATATTTCAAAATTAAATGACATATACCCAATATTATATTTATTAAATCTAAGTAGAACCGGCTCTGGCAGGAGGTGAGATGACGCGTTATCGGTGCCGGTAATCTGAACCCAAAATATTACGATTCAAAACTTGGTCAAGACCTTATATCCCGAATATAGTAACTTTGGGACCATTAAAGGGAAAAGTGGCCATTTATAACCCCGACTCAGAATACTTTATTTGTTTAGTCATAATAAACCGTTGTCAATTAAGCGGACTTGAAAATTAATGCGTTTTTATTTTTCTGTTCCGAACTTTAGAGATACACCGGTAATACGTTGATGCAATTTACATAATTTATGTAACATCTTTTACGTTGATAAAAGTCAGATACTTGTATGCTTTAGAACCGTGGATTGTATTGTATTAATAAATTAAACCAATTAATTACACACTTAGTTATGTCATCATACTCGTAATCATAAAATCATGAAAAAATAGGCCTGCTATCAGAGGCCTGGCTTTAACCTATTAGCGGCCCATGGCAGGGCAGAGTGTAATAAAAATAATACAGTAATTATGTTTTAGGAATCTTAAAAAGATACTGTTGTCTAAATTTTATTGCTCATATTAAATTAAAAACAAATAAGTATTGAATGAATATTATATGAATAATAACAACATAAAATTTTTAAAAGTTGGTTCTTAACATTATTATTAATGGATTTAAATTTAAATATTACTTTGCGATATTTAGTATTAATCATTTCATCTTACTCAGTTGGAATTGAAAGGTAACTTTATAACATAGAATAACTTTTTCCATTGAATGTGTCATTTAAATGTTAATATAGATCATGTGTGTGTAACTTAAAAAGACAATAGGCACTATAACAGCCTTCAGATTTTGGTGAATAAATCGGAAAATCTGCATAAGACTCGAACCAAACTTGGCCCCTTTTTCGACGTTTAATGTGTTGGGAACGAGTACAGCATTCGTGCAAACCTTTTTTTGACTCACATTTTGTCAGCTAGTCGAACACATTCTGACTTGTCGGGTGCAATTTATATATTGTATGTGTGCGTACAAAAATTCCGCTCCTCGTTATGTGTCGCAATTTAATTGAGATCTTATATTAATTAGGGTGGCGATGTGGCACGGACGCGAATGTGCCCGCCGCACGCAGCCTCTGCACGCAACTCGGCAAAGACATAAATATTGACTTCTGTATGAGGTGTTAATGCATGCACCTACTAGATTGATAGCATGACACGATGAAATCCATTTGACCCTATATTTTGTTGTCTTCTTGTAGTTGTATTTTTCAAATGTTTTGAGAAATTGGCGATTATTAAACAACCGGTTTATAAATAAATAAATTGAAAATTTGCATTGACATATACTTTAAAGACGTCACAGAAGCGATGCCTTCGAAGAAGTAAATCGTAAGCCTCTTTGCTAAATGGCTCGTCTTTATTGCAACCGACACACGTAAAACATTTCATAGATGAATTGAGCAGAACGGTGCTATCTAAACAGGCAGAGATAACTATACAACTACGAGTATGAATGGTGGGAAAGCAATCTTTAACATAGGTGACCTCGCGACATTACATCGTCCGTTGATTAGCAGCAGTATAATATTTAAACGACGATAGCTTGAACTTATGGATGAAGCCGCTTACACCTCAAAATTGTCTCGACCTATAGTTTGATATAATATAACAATTACTGATCGGCAAACATTACTAAACAGGCCTCGTTCTATTTTTCGTCTTAATCAATTTCTATAGAAATACATCAACTCCTTCAGGCGATTCACATGGAGCGATACTACCACGCACTTATGACTATGGATAGCGACCGCAAAATATTTTTATTCTTCGAGATTGATTTCACCCGTTCAGTAGTGAAAGTACATCTCAATTCGTACACAAATGTTCAAAGGTGATTTATGCAAAAAATGAAACGATTGATTTATGTCTGCAATTGGTTGAACTTTACATGTGTGCAACAAAATGTCTGCTAATTGAGACAAAATAACAAGACATCGTGAGGTGAATTATATCAGTTCTCTAAAATGTCACGTGATAACAATGATTATTCTCCCAAGAGAGTTATAACACAGAATAATTCTTAATTTTATGTTTCTAGAGCCAGCTATAGAATTAGAAACTTACATTCACTATTCAAGACATAGAATATGTAGGTATATATTAAATGGACGATGGATTAAAATTTCGATTCCGAACATGGACTTTACTGTTCTTCCATCTATTTATAACATTTAAAATATTAATAAAATAAATGTAAAAGAAGATAAAAAAAATACAAAATATTTAATAATTAACTCCATTCGCCAGCAGCTCAAACGAACCGAGACGTGTTATTAAAATATTGCGATAACTCGTTAACATTCAATGAAAAATCAAGACACGCGTGTTGTTCAATCAAGGATATTTTTAAGTTGCGAGCGGTCGGGTGAGTGTGGGATGGCAGATTTATTGTTCCAGGGACGAATGTAGGGAGTCATCGCGAGCTCGCGTGCGCGATGACGTGATATCACGCCGTCACGCGTGTTTACCACGTTATAACAACTTGTACGCGAAGTAACAAGCCACCGATGTGCATGCGTTGCGTCTTTCTACTTGACGTTGTAGAAATATGCAAAGACTTTATCGTACGATTACAACAGGTGATATTTTGAAAATTACAACTGACCACAAAATTAAAGTTGTCAAGAAAGATAGGTATTACAAGATTACTTCATGTACTACTTTATAAAGTACCAATTATTTGAAAGTTATCGTACGTTTAATTAATAATTTGTAACTCAGCAATGAAAACATTAAAGCTGTCATGTTGATTATTATATTGACCAATCATCCGTATTTATCTTTATAAATAAACTGTAGATAAACGTAAGTAATTAATAAACACTCGCATCGTTGAAGGTGAACCAAACCAAATCAACCAAACCATAATAGCAATCTACTTAATTTTCTGTAAGGTGTGTGAGTCTTGCATGCCGAACTTGGTCAGCGTTTTGTATGATGTCCTTAACTCCTGTCATTGTGAGATGAGATCCGAGTTGACCAGTAAGACAAATATAATGGTAATATTGCAAATTTGTTATGATTATATCACTTAGTATGCCAGATTTACTATAAACTTTCCAAAATACACGTATTCATAATTTAATAATTCAGGAGTATATATCTGAAATTTAAATTAATTTTATCATAATTTGTAAGCGCTCATTTGATTAATAACATTTTACAGCGCCTGATAAAATTTACTACCATCTTAACTCGATAGATCAATAGTTAACACAATATCAAACTATTCGAAGCCAAGTTATTCTTGAATATGGTGCATCCTATTGACAAAGGACATAACAAGATTACCCGGTTCTTCTTCTTAGAGGTTTCTAGATAGATATTTACTATGTAATGTTCTTCACGTGTTCCGACTGTAGTCGTAAAATGGCAGTTATCAAAAAACTTTCTTCTTGGTCACGAACGTCCGAAATGCGCCTGGTCACACATGTGTTTCAACAGCAATAGCAAACTACCATCATGTGGTTTTCTACATGATGGCTTCAATTGCGGCTATTAATCAGCTTCATTACAACCCATAATTATACCACCACTAGCCTCAGGTGTCCTCACAATGTAAATGTTTAAGGCCGTAGTCTGCCACGCTGGACCAGTGCGGGTTGGAAAACACCACACTTCTTTGAGAACATTATAGTGAACTCTGAGTTCAGTAGATGTGCTCATGATTTTTTCCTCCAGCGAACCAAGTGATAATTAATTTGCCAAACGCACGTAATTTTAAAAATTCGAAGTGCGTCGAGGATTCGTACCCACCTCTCCCGTGCGGGAGAAAATTATTCAACCAACTAGCACAAGTTATCTTTTATATACAGAATGTACCAACACATAGCATGTGACAAAGCTACCTATCATTTACGTGGGCATGTACAGATGAAAATCCTTTAACCTAAGTATTGTTTGCCTACAAAATTTCAATTGTTCGACGATTGTACGCCTTGTTTAAATCGTACCTGAATGATTCACAAAAAACTATCGTCATTGTCGAGCCCACTAATACTTCATACTTAATTGTCAAGTTATTTCCTTCCCATTGAATTCAAGGTCTTTATCAATAATTTCTCTTGTCAAACTAGTAGTACAAAAATTTACTGCCACACGATGTGATTATCATTGGACGTTGCAATATAAAACCTAATTATATTTCCGTATCCCACGTCGAATTCGCTGAATATTAAATGGAATGTCTAAATGGTACTCCATTTTACGTGTTTAAATAACTTATCGTAGAACATTACTCGCGTAGCTAATTAAAAAATATCAATTGGTTTGACAATTTGTAAATTGAAATAAAGAGAAAAAAAACCTTACGTGTTTCACAACATTTTATCTCTTCATTATAATAATGTGGTTGTCAAATGTTGATGACAGTTTGTTTGATGTCTTTGTTTTAAACTTTATACCACCGTTTATTGTTTTTGCTAAAATTTCTAGTTTACTGTTGGTATTGTAAAAACAGCTGAATATTTGTTTCCATGTTACCTAATAGTTAATATAATGAAAAGTGATTTTACAAACCACCTAATGTGTTTAGCGTGTCTTAAAAACGTGGAAAGGAACAGAAAAAAAGAACAAAATAAAGTCCCCTAAATTTAATATTATATGTCACGAAACCAAAGCTTTATGAAATCGGATATTTTTGTCATATCTTGTTTTATTGCATCTCAATGGAGAATTACGGCTGCCTCAGAAAGCCATTGAATATGGTACGGTAAATGCGAGGGTGGACCGAACATCACAAAACGACCGACGCCGTTTATTATAAAAATAATGAAATTATTATTCTGAGGCATATAGGTACATAAACGTTTAATAAATTTAAAACACAGAATAATACCTTACATAGTTGTTAATAGTATTTTATTAGCGATATTATGAAACTGATCGCAGTTAATAAATACAGTATGTAAATTTTAATTTCAGCAATAGGGATACACTACATTTTCATTGCAAAGTTATTGACCTTTTTTAATCCAATGAAATGTGCCAAACCTGCTTAATTATATTAGATTTTGGATTCTTACTCTTCAAACTTCAATATTGTAATACAAATGATTACCTCCCTTGAATTACAATTTACTATCAAATAACTTAATTAGATAATAAACAACTTTTTTATCATTTTATTATTTCACAACAATTATTAACAATTATTATTAAGTATTAACAAACCGTTCAGATGTATACGTGGCCACGAATTACATTTTAACAGTACATAACAATGAAATTAAAATTTAGAACGGAGACATATTCAATATCATGCAAGAAATGTATTAATGCTCGCAGACTAATAGAAAACCAGTGTGCGTAATAATTTGAAATTTTGCACAAATCTAGTCGCATTTAAGGTATTGTGTTACTTGATGTATTAAATAGCCGGTTGACAATGTCGTGCGGATATTAACCCACAAAAAATGTCCTCGAATGTCCCGAGGATTTTCCGCTTCACGCAGTGGTGCACTCTCCGCGGCCCGAACTCGACAGTTGACAAAATATTGCATTGTTCCTATTATCTACGCAGTATTTATTTAAAAACGTTATTTAAATGAATGATTTTAAGCCCATTCCGATCCAACTATTGTCATCGTACTAATACTGTTACTCATCGTTCGCATATTCAAGGAACACGAATTCTATTGACATGAATCGCGACCATGTTCGGACTATAAGGAATTTATCGAGACGGTGGTAACACTACTCGATGATCCTCTGCGCCCAACTAAAATTAATAATGGTGGACACCGGACGATAGCATGCAACCAATTTATTACCTTTATTGCTTTATTCACTTTGTTATGGTCATCAAGCTATCGGTGGCCATAAATTTGAATTCTCCTTGTGACATTCAATAAAGGTAATGAAGGCAATCATCGACCGCCGAACCAATAAAATAATAGAAATAAATTTGATATGACCGACATATGGTGACTTTAATGCGTGGCGAACCCTGTTATTGCTGTCAAACATGCGACAAATAGCTCAGAGTTTGGACTCGATTTCGTTTTATCCACTCTTTGATTACACAGTATTGGTCCGTTTAATGACAATGAAAAATTTCTAACAAAACCGATATGTTCACACCCCTTTCTCTGTTTCATTCAGTCCGATGACCAAAAAGTAAATTCCAGTTTATTATTATTCCATTATCCGTCGCCCCATTTTAAATATGTCAACCGATGACGAGTGGGGAAGATCGGGAATAATCTGGCGTAGCGAGGTCGCGACCCGGGAATATTCAATGTGTTTATATAAAATAATTTTCATGTTCGACAACTCGCGACACAATGCTGTATATTTTTTGCTCTGCCGATAAATTGGAGGGATTATCATTTAATGGAGGGCTCATGTTTGTTGGGCTTGTCCCGATTCCCTATGACTGACGTGATTTTATTAACGTAATATCGACATTTCAATATTCGTTCAGCGCTGCTTTGTGACTGCGGCTACCTGTCAATTATGTTAACTCGATTGCTGTGTACCTAATTTATATTAAACACTAACTGTTTGATTGTCTGATTAAGGTTCTCATTGTGATATTTTACTTTATGTATTTATTTATTAAAACCCTTTACGTATTAATCTAGTATGTGAACCTAGATCTTACAACAATATAATCTTATAATCTTATAGAACATATAGCAGAACAATAACTTTTTATTTTTAAAAAGACCGCAATTGTGCAGTCATCAAGGTATAATAATTTCATTAACAATTGTGAATTGGGCTGTAATATTGTTTGAAATTAGCTACAGGTATGCAGAGATCATTAATTTCACACCAGGTTTCTTCCTCAGAATAAACATAGTTTTAGATTATATAATAAAGAAGAATGATGCATCGATCACTTATCAATTTTACCGTTATGACACTCTGACACAATAAAATCGCCAGATTTTCCCATCAATTTTTAGTCTATTAATACATTTGCGGCAAAAACTACTAATCTCTATTGTGGCCAAAAAAATGTAAATCCGCTGGCAAAAATATTTTTTTGGGCTTTTATTGGGCGGTGTGGTACGAGTTCTAAATTGAAACTATGAGATGTTATCACGTTCCCGACGGAGTCTCCCTGTTTGTTTACACTAAATATTTCGCGACACAATAAAATTACATGACATCTGTACTACAAATAACGGGAATATCTTTATTCATTCCGCGGCGGGCAAACAGAGTCCCCTCGCGTTTGCATTGTCACTGCTCTGAACGTCTGCTCGGTGTCTCTTTGCTCCCTGCATAATGTTATGCCAATACTAATAAGTGCTCCATTGATAATCCGATAACAAAAATGTTATACCTCATTTTTGTAACAATAACAACTCGAGATTTTTTATTTACGCATCGCACCACTCAGTTATGGCGTTTTATTAAAAAAAATTACAAATCGATCACTAATCAAATTTTATAAATAAACACTAATTTAGTAATCTTAAAACAAGTAGGTATGTACCTAATAATTATTTTGAAAATTTTGTATGTGTAATAAAAAAATTAAACCTTTCAAGCTGTTATTATTAGCTTGTCTGTATTTATAAACATATCATACATAAAACATACTAGATACACCAAAAGAAAAGATAAAAATCGTCAGTACAGCTTACGTTATTATATTTGTTTAGCGGTTCGCAAAAAGACGCATCCAAAGAAGGATATTATTTTATTGAAAAGGGCCAAGAAACGATTTACAATAAATAACTCTAATATTAAAGTCCTCCCCCGTATTGATATCAATAGTGAGACGAATAGTCCCGCACGCCTCCGGCGGCTTCAGGTACGCTCAACATGTTCTATTTCGTACACTTTTCTTTTTTTCCAGTTACATGTTATCAATGTTCATCATGTTATGTTTTTCATAGTTATCATTTATACATTTATCGTGCCATTTATCACAAAAAGAGATTTTAAGAAAATTAAAATTCCTTTGTAAATTTATTTAAATTTATCGCCTTCACATTTTTGTGTATATTAAACAATTAATAATATTATAATTCTTATTTAAGTCTAAAATCCATACAAACCAAAAACTTTACAATTGTCTCTTCTTGTAAATATAACCTAATATATGAACAGATACACATGTGTAAAGTAAAGCATACCCGTCATTGGTGATCGTGTACCTTCTAAACAACTTTATATGTTTTTTTTATGTATTTTTATTATTTACCTACATTTATTAACGTTGGCCGTACCAATAGTACTATTTGTGTATTTATATTTTAACACACCAATATATTACTTTATCAATACGGTGAATATTAGAGTAACAACATATCTAAGCATCAGGGCAAGGGGTGAATAGGGTCTTATTAAATTAGTACTCTTTACCACCCTGCCATACTAAAAACCAAAAACCATAATTTTTACTATGAGCAACTATATCTACTCCAGCAGTAATAGTATAAAGAGTGAAAAAAAGAATTAGCTATTCAAGATAACGATACGAAATCGATATCTCTATCTCAATATTATTTTTACTGAACACAAATATTAATGTTGACTGTATTGCAATAAGAAAAGGTTCACAACTCCGACATTCTTGTAAAAACGGTAAAACAGTCGTAACGGGAAGGAACTATTAGTTTTCTTTGCAGTTTATGTTGACAATAGCTGAGATGCGGTATCGATGTACAATACATGTGCCTGCCTACCTGCTTTCACTGAAATGTCAACAAGCAAATACACCCGGCTCGCCTTAGTTTGCTTATCAACGTAAAAAAAATAACCACTTACTCACATCCACACTGTAGAATTGCCTGTGTTGCGGGTAGCTTGGACACCATTTAGACATTATTATTTATGTGTATCATATGTGCCCCATCCGGGTATACAACTCGGACCTCTTCGTTTCGCACGTAAGTTCAATTTAACGGCTAATTGGCCGCGGGAATGGTATCCCTGAATCAAAATGGTGTAAATCATAGTATCTCATACCGGACGTAAGAAATGTAAGTTCTGACTGACTTCAAACTTTGAATAAAAAATGGAATTCATACTCGTTTCTTTTAGCCAAAACTATAATGAATTATTCAAAAGGGTACTAACATAACATACTTTTTTGTATGAATTTGTGATATCTGTTAAAATGAAGATTACAAAGACAACAATGATTGAATTTCTATTGGTAATAAAAAAATATATCAGCATACGAAATAAATAAAAAATAATTTTTCAATTACATTTTAAAACTGCAAATATTTTATAAATTACTTTCGGAAATAATACATATATATAAGGTACATATATACGACAATCTCACTATATTGAAAAAAAAAAATAATGGTAACAAAATCAATTTTCAACAATTCTTTGGTTATATTAACACTGTATGTTGTGAACTGTAAAACTTTTATGATAATCCCACAACAAACAATTGTGAGTGATTTTGGTGTGTATTTTAGATACATGCTTGACTCCAAACCAAGGTCGTCTGCTCGTGGTGGACACCGCTGACGAATCGTCAACAAATTGCATCAGGTACCTCCTGTTAAAAAACATCATCTTGGGTGGAACCGTAGGCTGTGTTATTTTTGACTAACAACGCGTCAATGAAAGTGATCGATCTCAATTGATAGCGTGGATACTTATCATTAGACGGCCCGTCTCATTTACGAACTGTCAATAAAAGCTCATTACACAATTGGAAATTAGAAGTAAGTGTAGTTTTATTCCTACGATAAAACCCTGAAATTTCGTTGGTTGAGGTAGCATCAGGAGTCAGCCCAGTTAAGATATAAATCATAGAGAGAGCGTCATTGTGTTTGAAGCATGTTATAACTGTCCCGATCTCACTGGGTCGGCTCCCCGGCAACCATTAGGAACGGTCACCAATTTATCATTAAAGCAATTTTTACAATAATTGTTCGCTTTTGTCCACTCGTACACGACGTTACTGGAGTATGCTTTATGTGAAAATTAATATGATCATTTTTTATTACGGAACGTCGCAGGATAAAATACATTTATAATATTACACAACAAATAATATGTATTTTAATTACTGCCCTTTCTGTCGAAATTATCTTTTCTCTGTGTTCTACATAAAAATTGAGTACACGTAAATAAATGAATACTTGCATTTTTTACTACTTCCCCAAATTTTAATTTTAATATTTGTTAATAATATATAAATGGCAAATGATTTGAAATATGTCAAATTTAAACCCAAAAAACATTAGATATTGAAAATAGCTTTTGACAATAATTTACGGTAACATATTTTTGTATGAATTTGTAATCTCTGTTATGTCTCATAAAAGTTTGTGATGAATATCTTTGTATCTCATAAAATTATTGGAAGTAGAGCATACCAACAAGCGTGTTCCGGCGGGTCAGCGGTCCGCCTACGCGCACAAAGACGCGTGGGTGCAAAGATTATTCTCATTCAATTGAACCGCATTGTGCGCCGGCGCATGCCACTTCCAGGCACCTCTTAATTATCGCGCAGCTGCTGACCTACGTCCATCTGGAACATCACCACCTACACTGTCAATGAATATACAGGGTGATCATAGAGCGTCGCATACTATTGGGTGACAGTGAAACCTACACCTACATGTGTGAGAACCAATTTTTACTACAACGGATTGGTGGTATTTTTAAGTAGGTCTGGAGAGTCACCTGAGTCTTAAAGTATTAAGTTACGTCACATAAAATAAGATTCACAACATAGTTAATTATGAACATATTTCTCAAGATATTACAATCGCTATCTGAATGCATTTTCTTTAAGTGTGTAGAGATTTATTACATGAAATTATAATTTAACATTAAACATTACTTAATCGCATCATCCTGTACGTTTAAATTCGCTACATATATTTCGGCAACGTGACAATGTAAGGTGAGTGTCCACTGTCCAGTAACAATAGAGCATGGGTTTAGAGTGGCCAGTTGCCGGCAAATCTCATTTGTGGATTTATCATTAACCGTATTTCATCCACCCTTAGAAATACGAACTTATTAAGTAGTATAAATTTTATTTCCGACCCCTTCGTATGCTCTGTGGATATTTAGATATTTTTCGTAATCACTTACATAAACGGATTCGTCTCGCTTCACTATTTTGCTTGTTTCCGAAACAATTCAAGAAGTTTGAATGAATTCGCAAAAAAAACTTATATATAAAAACGAATGTTAGTTTTTGTGTTTCTTTATATACATTATGTCAATTGAAATATTATAAAACAAACATCTCATCATTTGTACCACCGCACATCAAATAACAACGATAACTAAGTTATCTAGTACGTAGACGAACGTGAAGTCGTAAAAGAAAGAAAATTATTGACTGCAAAGAAAAATGAGCCCTGCCCTAATCGCACGCCTTATCAGCTATAGCTTTTGTCTTAATTCGATGAATGGTAATAAATTCCCAGTCAATATGTGTCCCATAGAGGCCGTAAATAACGCTAGGCTCCCTGCAACCTAATACTTTGTCAAAATTCACATAAATAATGAGGAGAAGCGTTGCTCGCGTCGGGACCGATGTTATCAGCCCGTGACAACTCTACAACTGCTATGTAAGACGCTAATAAGGAAATAAGATATTGGTTTGGTTGGACTTCTGTTATAATTAGAAACATAGGTAATCTATTGGTGTAGATTAATTAAATTATTAAAAATATTAAAATATAAACTTACAGTTAAATAAGTTTATACTTTTATATATGTTACAGAGGATCCAAAAACAACATAAAAGAAACGTTGTTTATAGCTCCATATAAGCGAAGCTTAAATTTCTCTCTGAAGCATTTATCTGATTCATAAATAGCAACACTTTATGAAGCTCAAGTGAAAGAAAGTAAGGTCGCTCGGCGTATCATAATACACCTGTTGGATTTCAAAAGTATCTGTTATAAAAGGTTTTCTAAAAAGCTTCACCCGTCGACCAGGGAATTTTTCCCGAATCCGCAGACACGTCCCATAACTATAATATTGAAACGTATAATTTTTTCAAACGATGGTTTCTCTAACTGTATCTTTCAAACAAGTATTATAAATATGCAGTTGTATTAATTAATATTAATAGAAATTAAACCTACAAACTTAGGACTTTATTATAAAGTCTAAGCTAAAAAAGTGATTGCCTGTCTATATGTCTGTCGTTTTATTGAGCAGTCTTTTTATCGGCCATAAGCGATTTTTCCGAACCTAAGAGTATTATTCGGAATATACATATAATGCATACGAACGTCTATTTATAATAATATTATAAAGAAAGAGTGCAAATTGTGTGTGTTTGTGTACATGCTGAAGGAAATCTCCAGAACGACGGCAGCTACCTAAAAATTCTTTTAACATTTGAAACGTAAATACCATCAAAAATATCATAAAAGGTATCATATACATATTATTATTTTTTTAAGCCCGAACGAAATCTGGGTGAGCCGCTGGTCCTAAATAAAGCTATTCTGATTTTGGGAGGTAATTCACAAAATTCTTATCTTTATATATCATACATTGTTATGACATACGCAAATAAATAAAAAAGGCTTGTTATAAAGAAAACATTTTTTTTTCACATTAGAATGCAAAATTTAAACGACACTAAAGACTTTAAACAAAAATCTACTCTTTATCTTAGAAATTAAATAAACTTTGTATATATATAAACCTGGATATTTGCACCTCTTACTTATTACATCAAAATTATACATCAGAAATAATTGAAGCTCTGGTTTTATCCACACGGTTTATATTTTTCAATTGTAAACTAAAAACTTTAGCTGCCAGCATGTAAAATTTTGATAATATTTGAATAAAAATCCGAAGAGCCCCTTCCGCCTGCTCTCCTCAGAAGCATCCGATCGTCTCAGAGGTATTACGCCTGATTTATTCAGACCGTCCGAAACATGTGAACGAATTCCTTATTCATACATCGCTCTTTAGTGGCTTTTCTTTCAATCTCATGTACTGACAAGGTAGTTTAACTATGTACAAATATTAGACAGAAACGGACGCAAATTGTAACAAAAAATAACGCAAAAATTTAAAATTATCATGTCCACCGATTGTGGCAATAATGTCAATGTGCCCTATATATCACTATCATAAAAGGGCATGAAATAGAACAATACAGAGTGTGCTAATATCGAGTTGCAATTAAGAGTATCGGTTGTTGTTGACCGAAGTACGGCGTGGGTGCACACGGCAGATGTGCGTCCCCTCGACCTTCGCGCTCCCTCGCATTAGCCATCGCTATTGCTTCTGACTGTATCTAATATCTCAATATTTCTATTGTTTTCATTGACCCCAAAATGAAGAATACAAACTGAAGGGTATTAGTGCAAATATTTGTTAGCGAGCTGACCAATAATTTTAACCCTGTTTATCATTAATGGGTTAAGTTTGACGTGTGCAGGTTAAAACATGTTTTTGAATGGTTCTATTGCATATTTACATACTAAATTAAGCTGAAGTTTTTCATTTAATTTTATAAATATCATAATTTTTTTCCTCACATTTATTTTACAAGTATTAAGTACAGATAAATTAACCGAACTACTTTATCTATCTTATTACTAAAATTGACTAATCCTTACAACTTATAGTATTAATTTTACTATAAACAGATTACTTTGGAAGCTTCAGGTTGGGAGGTCTTTTAGAATACTAGCCCGAATGACGTAAACTTGGATAGGGCCCCGATAACAATTCAATATTTATTGTCACTCGACGTCAGTCATTAAGATAGTGTCAAAACTCACTGGCGCACACTTACGAGGTCGGACGAAACACTCATAATTATTACTAATGCCTTAAATATGTCAAAACAGGAATCCAGGTAAAAAGGCGTAATTTACGCGCGGCCGATAGAGATTTGGCAGTTGGCGCCGTAGAGCGGGCGCCGAGTTTTTGTCAACCATTGTCTTTGATATAAATTTAAAATAGGAAATGTTCCTTTTTATGGAGATCTAGTTTACGGCGCTGACAATGAAGGTAGCATAAATCTAACGTCAGCGTCACTGCACCCTTGCGATGATCGATCGATAAACATTATTTATGTACTTCCGCTGCCTTCGGTGCGATTGGATACCTTCGACGTGAGTAAATTCATAAAACTATACTCGAATAATAGGTGGTTAACCGAATGTGAACGACTCAGATGAACGATGGAGTAACTATTATAATTTTCCTCGACTATTAGGCACCAGAAGAGGCCGAGGCAAACATGGCTTCGTGTCAGGGTTGGCGTAGCATACTAAGTTGTGTTTGACGGCCTCTGCTTTCCATTTATTTATGTATGTATAAATGAAATAAACATTAGCAATGAGAAAAGGTTTTTTATTGTTTTATTATCTAATCTTACATTACTTATACTACAAATCGTGGTGAAATTCGTTTCAAGTTTCCGCATCCAGTTTGAAACTCGACCCGCATGTTGCTATAGTATAATTTTTATTGTGAATTTTAATTCAGTAATTATCACGGTTCATGTCAATTACAGTATAATCTGAATAAAGTAACATTTCAATACGAACTACGAACGTTGAACTACGAACCCATGATAGATGTCGGCACACGAAATTGAAATAAAGTTATGTAGTTGAATAGCGCAGAGCGTAGTAATGGTGGTAGTCTGGTGAGACAATGCGGTGTGCAATTACAGATAAAGCACTTTTAGTACTTGCACCCGTAGGCAACTGGATGACAAGTAGTTGGAATGATTGTCTTACCTTATAGAAGGTGTATTTACACTATTAAACACATTGAAGTTTGTTTGATAGTGATTACCGAATGTTAAAAATTAAAAGTGTGCATGCAATTGCAGAGGTATCCAACACTTAGTGGATGGATTTACACCATTAACCATAGAAGTGAATTTACTACAGATTACCTAAGTCATAGTAGGTGTAACTATGCAACTAACCATACTTAAGTTTATCAACTAGTAATTATTTAAACCACAGCAGGTGTATTTACAATACTGAAGTTTATTTGTGATTACGTTACTAAAACTGAAGCGTATGTATAATATTTAATGTCCGTGAAGCAAGTTGTTAGAGAATAGAGACAAGCGACGCATCTGCCCTTAGTAGTAGCAATATATCTGTGACCGTCATTAGCGTAGACTAAAGGTCTACATCTACTTGAGAATAGTAACGGGTATCCATGTGTTCAGTGGCAATATTATTTATTTATTTTTTTAAATACGGAAATATTTATTTTTCTGTGAGGCATTGCTACCATCGTACTTGTCTATGTTTGTTGGATTATACAAAATGATATTTTTGATGAGAAAAGAGTATTCGATGGGTTGATTCCCGGTGACATGCTTTTGTGTGACAGGTTAATGTGTATTACAGTTCTTTCACGTTATTAATGTCTTTAGAGATCTTTCATCATTATGAACATATGACGTCAGCCGTCTTTATTTTTACGTAACTGTTGTCGTAGGCGGTAACCTATCGAAGACTGCTAAAAGACATTAGTAAAATAGATGGACTGTACTAGCAACTTGGATTTTAGCCATCCGTGACACAGGAAATCCTAGAACGGGGGTGTGAGGGCGAAAGCGTTTATTTTATTTACATTCAGAAAACAAACAAAGTTATGATAAAAAAATATAAAAGTTCGTAGTGTTCACATCAGTGGTTATATAAGGTTCCGTGATACAATTAAACAAAACATTAATAAGGAAACAATGGGAGCCATGGAGCGGGGCCAATCAACGTGCCTGGCCTGAGCTGATTAACGACAATAACTCAAGGACAACACCAACAGCCTACGTTTATTTTTATTTCTGTCCCTTTCCAGTCGATCTCTAATGAATACGGTTTATCTCCAGGTTTATATAAAAAATAAATCGCTTTTAACTGAAGAATCACGCCTTAAAAAAGAAACGCTTATTAAAATTTATTTCTTTCTCTCCTCGCGGGCGCTGTCGTGTACTTCGTCTCGAATAAAATTAAAAAGTCAAGAATTCTTATTTATTTTAATACAATAAACCGCAATCGCTGAATAAAGATAAATAAAAAGCAATAAAAAATAAAATCGCATTAGCAATAAACAAAATACTTCAGCGGATGTGGGCAGAGCGGCCAGAACGCACACGGAGAGACGTAGAGTCGAGACACTTCTTCATAATTTCATTAAATGCTGATATTGTTTTAAATATCTGTGGTTCAGGTGGTTGTAAACATGACTAACAAACGAAAGATTCATAGTTCGATCCCCGACAGAGGCAGGTATTAATTTGTCTGTCAATTATTTACAATACTTTATTTGTGTATGTCCGTACCATGTACGATACAGAGATACTTATTGTAGTAGTATCAGATACGTCAATTTCATTATTATCCATAAAACAAAACAAATCAGAAATTTACTTCTTTAGATATCAAACAATTAAACAAATATAAATGACTGCCATTATTCTGCTACTTTCTGATGATACTCGTATTATTATCGTAAGGGGAATAAAAAATAATAAAATAATCAATTTAGATAGTTCAATAATTTTTAATTAAAATAAATGTAACAAAGCTAAAAAAATACCTTAATTATTATACTCAAAAGCTAAATATAAGAAAAATGGATCGATTTTGATACTCCATGATTTGCCAACGGCCGCTTGTCACGACTGCTACCCTCTCCACCGTTTTCTTAATTGTGCCGAAATATTTATTTGATTGCGAACTTTGTAGCGCAGTCTGCAACCGAAATGGTCATCGGCATGCCTACTGTCGCCACATTATCCAGCCTTCTCAGTCCTGAGAATTAGTTGTCTATAGCTTTATGTACGAATATTGAAATCTACTCTAGTATTATAGCTTTCGCTGTAGTTGTCTTTGATGAAAACATATAATAAAAGTAGGAGTTAAAAGACTGGCGTTAGAGGCGCCTTTAACAAGAACAAAGCAGAAGTAATAATATATTAATCGTTATAATTGGGTATATTTTAAAATTTGTGCACAATATACAAAGGTACTGAATATTTATTAATTCATTATTTTATATATAGGTTTTTTGTAAATTAATGCTTTTCACCATTTAAGGCTACATCGCCATTTACCATCAACTGGGATTGTAGTCAAGCAGTGACTTATAATAGGCGAAAAACATATTAAAAACATCAGTCATAAATTAAAATATACTACTCTAATACTCTATCTACTCACGTATGGTATATGGAAGAAAATTTCAAAGTTCCTTTGATGAGAAGTTTGATACAACTACAGCCTACATATGAAATAACAACATTAACAAATGTAACCAAATCGCTTTTATTAGCAATAAACAGGATAGTTCGCAACCTTTTAATGAATTAATTAATAAGGCACACATAAGTTTTATCCGACTGAAACCAGTCGGAGAACTGATTTTACTACGGTTTTTGTTGACCATAAGTTCACAAAGTTAAACAAAGTTTGAAATGGGCGGAATCTGTGGAGGACATGTTCAGTCATGAACCTGTTATCGTTAGATAGTTATCGTCAACCCTTGTCTCTGGGCGCCGTAAGAACTTATGAGTCTCAGGTTGAGCACTCAATTTATCAATCCACACCTCAACAGTGTCTCTACTGTGACCCATGTTAAATAAGGATGAACACATATCTGTGCCTTTCAAATGACCTGTAATGAAATTCGAACATATTTGTAAATTAAATGAAATGCAATAAATTTATATTAAAAACAAAACAAAAGGCCTGTTGTGTTCGTACCAGTATTTTTTCCAGACAACTAGAACTAGAACAGAAGGTAATTACATCTACATACCCATTGCCAGAAATTTTAATAACTTATCCGTCATCACACAACATCCTCATACCTCAAACGTGCATCGTTGAAACTGCAAAATGTGACTAAAAGTTAACGAAGCCCAAATTTCGATTCTGCTACTTATTCGATAGTGTCATTTTTCGAGTGACAATAATACCATGTGGCTGAAAAATTCAATTATACGATACTCTAGTATATTTGTGTGTATTTTCCTCAAGAGTTTAGAGCCTACATAAATATGCCATGATAGCTATGCTACGCTAATCACGTAATAAGTCGATTTATTGCATTAGGTAATCGGATTGTCGCGGAGGGCAACGTCGTCTGATAGAACTGGCTATTACAAAATTACCCACTTCTTATTATTTACATTATAATTACGTAATCTCTTACGTTTTATATTGGAAAGATGCTTTGTTCGCAACGCTCTACTCGTATGATCGACTTATCTAGTTATTTTCCAATTATACAAAAACTAACTTAAGATGGTCAGTTTTCTTGACGTTTTAAGATTACATCATGATCATATTATAACCTATAATTATTCCATAGCTGAGCACCAGTTTCCTAACCAATGAGAGCGGCTAGTTTATAGTTGGACAAGTGAGAATTGGCAGACTCCACACACATGAGAACATGAAAAAGAACTGTAAGCTGTGCAGGTTTCCTCACAATATTTTCTTTCACGGAAGCACAACATAATCAATTTGTAATACGCATATACTATTTGAGAAAAATTATAATTACATTCCAGGATTCGAACTCGAATTATTCATTTGAACGTTCCAATTTTAATATAATGGTTACACACTATCAACATCACGTTGAAATCTCACAATGTCACAATATCTATTCATACTCAACAATCGTAACACAAACATCAAGGTTCGGACGTGAGACATTTATTGGACAGGAACCTCGCATTTCGCATGTTAGTAAACAGTACAACATAACTAACAATTATAAACTCACTGATTAATTATTTTGTAATAAACTCACTGATTACCGCACACACGCACTTGAGACACCCAAAAACCCGATATTAAACCTGTCAAATAAAAATCTCCCCTAACTGGGTACCGAACCCCGTTAATCTTCGTTGGTTCTTCGGACAATTCACTTGGTCCTACCACGAACACACTTGATGTTTGTACCGTGAAGCTACGTTTTATTAAGGTTTTAGGAGTTCTGGATTTAGTGACACTTTCAAATAATGCATTCTAACCTAGTTTTAAAAGTAGCAGTAAATTTGATCAGCGCCGCACAGAACAGTACAACTGCTGGTTTGGTGCCGATGATTTCATGTCCTTGTTACTTTACTTTTTGCTGATACATGTTTGCTATTTTATAAAAATAAGATAAAACGGTATAAAATATAATTAGAATATAAATTTGAACCACCAATCGGATTACAATTTAGATATGAACCATCCTCTCAACAAAGTAAATGTTGTATAAATAGAATTTCAATTGATCAAATCCTGCATAATATACAAGATTACTAAAAACTGGCCAAAGAATATATATTTAAAAAGTTATGTTCTTCAAACTTTTTACATATAAATTACAACCAAATATGGACATTATTATTCTATGCGCGTATTATATTCAACGACATTACTTTCAATCAACCGTAACAATTCACAAGCCCTGTCCGTCAACCGACCGTCGTATCATACATCGAAATAGGCCACGAAATCAATACTCAATTCTTTCGCAACGCCGTAAGTACGGCTCGTGCATGAAGTATTTGGCAAACGAGAGATGAAATAAAGTATTAATCAGTTCGTGGAGCACTCGGCGATCTTAGCTGGACAGTCCCGCGACGGGAGCCAACCGAGCTAGGGATCGCGATGTGCGACGTCGATAACAACGTCAACTAGCGCAGGCTGTCTTCGCCGTTCCCATGATTTGCGACTCCCTTCTAATAGTTATAATTACTGCCTATCCATCAAACGGGTGCATGATACGACTACTCTAGAATCTGACCGAGAAATGGTAATCGCTATCAATCTTCACGTACTAATTGCAACCCGTAGAAATATTTACAGTTTGAGATATAGCAGAGATCATTTTTTTGCATCGCCGACGTGTTTATGAACGCTCCGTTATAAGTTCACTTTGATCTCATCTAAAATGTCACAATCGTTTTTTGAGCTCATTTTCTTTATAGTATATTACTGTTTTTAGTTATTAATGGTTAGAAGGGGAATGGATGTACAGTCGTTTCCATGGACCTGTGGTTTGTGCGGTTGGGTGGCGAACTATCCTGCTGGTTATCCTGCAGCCGTGGTCAGTATTAGGATGAGGGTCTACTAGTGATAATCTATCTTCAACATCCATGGTTTTTCATTAACGAAAATGATGTTTTCCTGTAGTTAATAATACTCAACAGTCGTTCAGTTTTTACGACTACCAAGTAACTTGTACGGACTTGTATTCGACTTCAGTGATCTCTTCTCCGAGTGAGTCACATTGAAGCAGTTGTTAATATTAATATATAGTGATTATGAACGGTATAGATATGAGAATATACATAACACGGCTTTTCATTCAGTAAAAGGGGGCATACA
Organism: Megathymus violae; assembly: GCA_003671415.1. NCBI lineage: Eukaryota > Metazoa > Arthropoda > Insecta > Lepidoptera > Hesperiidae > Megathymus > Megathymus violae. Next base: position 4,892,012 of record PDGT01000005.1, on the reverse strand, counting down.
TATTTATATTGATATATTTCCTCAATTTCAGCTGTAACAACATTCATCGCTGTTCCTAACAAAGCTGACTAATTATCGTGGCGCGGCATGTCGTAAAACAGTGCATATTGACGGAATATAGAGAGGCCGGCACACAGTGCTTAATGACATTAATCACATTGATTTATTGTGGTTCCGAGTTATTACAGGCCGGGCGGCTTGCTTGGTGTGCGTGAGCGTTACCCGTGTTACCACACCGTGTTCTGTGAGCATGTGTGCGGGTACTTCTTGTGTAAATGTAATACGCAATACTACAGAGTGATATCAAATCATCGAGTTCGCTATCAGTCGAGCGATCTAAATACTGGATATCGTAGTAATTGGCACGCTTGTTACTACTTAGTTATTGCCTCCGATTATCGCATAAATTGTTTTCGAGTAACATAATCTCGTAACATTGATGAAGATAATAAATATGTTAAAAAAAAAGTTATGTTTTTTTTTTCATATTATACGTTTCTTGAGTGAACACTCTGTATACCGTGTATGTAGCTTAACTGACGTATTCGATATTAGTGTCTGCGTATGTGTTTGTGCGTGTTAGGCATTAGGCAACAATTTACGCTGTTTGCGGCGTGTTAATATTGATTGGCTCGCTTTATTTCGCCTCGTGTGGATCTATCCACGAAACTAGTTCATCACATGATTTTTAGCAAATGTTTGACTTGTACAGTTGTTTTGTTGCACTGTATATTTATTGAGAAATAGTTTCAAATGTATGGTACATTTAAACGATTTCCAATTTTGTGCCTTAACAATTAACAAAATTATTATTAAAGCTTTAACTTTTTCAACTTTAGATTCACAATGTAAAAATATCTTATCTTATCATGAAACAAATAAGATCTTGCCATGAACAAAATAAACCATAATATGTTTAAATAATTACTTTTACTTGTATATGTATGAACTCGTATCCCTATACCTATGTACAATGTAGAAAAATATTTCATTTACATACACATCACAAAAATATATCATACATATGTACATAATGCTTGTTATATCGATTTGTATTTAATTATATGAGTAAGAGTTATAGTTACGTTATGTATAATTAATATATATATATGATATTATAGATATATTATATTATATATGACAGGTATGTTTATGTTCTTAATTCTAGCAGTCTCCTAGAGGTGAATAGGAGAAAGTGCCATCAGTCTCATCGTAATCTATATCTTTGGTTTACAAAAAAGTTAATATTATTAAATAAGGGATAAAATGGCCCCTTACAGGTACACATTTTGTTGCAATAATTTATACATTAACCAATGTTTCGGTGATAGAAACTGAAAATCACATACGTACGTCTAGATATATATGATTATCTGTAAGATAATCCGTGAAGCCTGTCTGACTAGCTACTACCCTCCGCTTGAGTCGGCCGCTAAACGACTCATCGTGTTCTGGCTGAGAGTTTGTGAACCAGTACTTTTTTCTTTCTTATCTTCTTCTTATTTCCTGGTCGACAACCACACAAGTGATACCTTTGATTACGCTGATGTCCATGGACAACGTTGACCACTTACCATCAGATGGTTCGTCCGCTCGTTTATCGGCTATTAACATAAAAAAAAAAACAATATGAATAGTTATAACTTTGTATTTGTTGCAAGATAGGACATAAGCGGATTTGAGTTGTACAAGGCACGTTCTATCCTTAAACCCAACCCATCTTTTCCAACTCCTTGTGGATGTTGTTGAAAAACGACCGAGGCAACGGCGTCACAACTACTAGCTTCCTTCTAGAAGTAGTTGGGCTTTATACAACCCATTTTAATTCTCATGGCAGCGGTATATAATGTTACTGCTCGTTCCTACTGGCTGATTACGACCTAAAGTCTTCCTTCTTTCTAAAGTAAATTGTGAAACGGTATTTACTTATGTTTTCAATATTAAAGACCCAATTAATAAGCTGTTTGGTCGCTTCAACTCTGTTCGTGCTAAGAATCTGTGACGCACCTTGTGTTACAAATGTCCATGGCGGTGATCACTTACCAACAGCCGACTTGTCTATAGAAAATGTGTCAATATCGCTGTACGAATCGGCTGTTTGAATCGGTTGCACAATTCATGAGCATAAAGATAAAGTATCGTAGTTATGTATCGTTTGAAACCAATTTCGTTCGCTTTGCGCGTAGGTGGACCGACTGGCCCAATTCTTAACACACTTCAACCATGGGAACTGTCCATGCGAACAATTTAAACCATGTTAACGTACTCCAGCTACAGTGAAATTTTACGTGTCGCCCGCGTTCTCCATGTCGACGACTCGCGAGCGCTCCACCCGCATATCAATAGAGACATTATAATTTCATAATGCATGCTTGTCAACGTAAATAATACGCAAAATTTATGTTACGAGGTTCTCACCGTTCGACGGAGCCACCGTGAATACTTAATAAGCCATCATTAAGTACAAAACACTGTGAGCGTTCATATTCATTTGAGAACGTGGATATAAATTCAATTAAGCCGTTTGTGTTTAACTACATTCGTAGCAACGTTTGTGATGCCATACATCAGAAGCACACAGGCGACAGTTGCCTCTACATAAATATATTACCGCTTATAATAGCTAACATGAGTTTTATAAAACACTTGCCTATTTTTGTCCACTCCCTACCACGTAGCCACGATAACATGCAAGTACTTACACCTTTTTAGCTTGAGCATGTTTCGTGTTCGTAAATCTTTTTTTCTATAATTGGACATTATAAATTGGATTGGACAGATGATTTAAATTACTTTAAATAGTTCCCTTAAACCAAGAAAATCGCGTGCATGTTGTCTGTCCGTCGTTTTGTCACATTCAATTTTATCTGAATACACTGGACGAAAACAATTGAAATTTGATACTCATATAATTAATTTTGGGTAAATATAATTAACATTTTTTAGAGATTCCCCAAAAATGTTAGGACTTGTCAATAAAAAAAATTAAGAAGGTTTTAGCAAAAGCTTACACAAAAAACTTTACCAAAATCCTAAGTCCGTTAATTTGTGCAAATATTTTACAATATTATTGAAGAACGGTACGGAGTTTATCTTATACGAGTCCAATTCAGACTTAACGGTTTCATTTTTAACGGACCAGAAAGTAAGTAATTTGCCCCGAATATTATAATAATTCAGGGATATTTCCATAGGAACAAGTGTAGCAATTAAACGCAACAGTTGCCGTTCTTTTTAAGCGCTGTATTACTACGTAATTTAGCATTTCTGCATTTAGAGAGGGAGAATGTTGCAATATGTTAATTACTTTCTATAATGCGAGTCAAGAAAAAATATTTTTCGCACATACTTATTACTTTGCAGTTCAAGTGGTCCAATTCTTGCCTAAAGAAGATCGGATCTCGGATCTCGGATCGAGTTCAATCTCCGAACGGAACAAATATTTACCTGAGAGATAAGTTTTTACTTCCGGATCTTGGTTATGTGTTGTCTTACTAGTAATTGTTAAAACTACGTTCCAGGAATCGGGATTCGATAACGTTCGTGTTAATGTCAATAGCTTACAAACGACCAAATGAGCGAACTGATGGTAATTGGTCATCACGACCCCTTGGACGTCCGTAGCACTAATGGCATCACGATTGGGATTGTACAATTAAATCAGTCCTTATTAAATTAGGCGGTACAGATGGACGATCTCCTACAGGATAGAAAAATTACAAATAACACTCTCTATAGCAGGTAGGTAGGAGATAGGTGCTAGAAAATTATTTTGCTCCACATTAATCGTGTTACAGATAGCGCCAGAATCGATCCCCAGGATGCTATAAATATTGAACGGCCCACGAACATTTCGCATGCCTTTTCGTTTTTAGTCTATATTTGATAAGCTGATATAGAATAGATTATAAAGATACTAATCAACTTCATACTGTATTGTAAAATATTATTAAATTTTGACGGAATTGACGTTAATATGTCAAGTTAAATTCAAAATAGATTTATATAAGTCTATTTATAAGACAGTTATAACGACTTATTTCTAGTCTGTTATAACCGAACAATTCGATTAATGTACGTAATGTAAAAATCAATCGTCTAATTGTTTTAACGTGCTTAGATAGTAGCCCTGGAGAGCCGGTGAAGAAGCAGGGTGATATACAGTTTCGTTACTGCCCGACAACCCATCTCTGACGTCACTTGTATGAAATGAAATTATAAATTTATGAAAATATAAAGACGGAACAAAATTTTGGATAATAGGTAATGTAACTTCCCTACGCTTCAATATTCTTAAACGTTAAAAGAGACTTACGCGCCTTCGTTTGAAATAAATCAAATTGCAAACTGAACACACGTTGCCATACATACATCATAAAATAAAACGTAGCTTATAACATACGAATTGATATTACTCACATAATTTTTTGTGACACTGTAAAATTGCTGTAGATTTTAAACATATTCAAAAAACAAATAAAGCAAAACAAATCATGAAGTGAATAATACTTGGAGTACATTGAAATTAATGTTGATAAATATACAGACGGAGGTAGTGCGGACGTCGCGGCCGGAAGTGGGTCCATCCATCATCCGCCCGCCCTGATAAAAACGCTCGTTAGTGC